>CM031235.1:693270721-693685721 GCA_018340775.1 Taxus wallichiana var. yunnanensis | reverse complement strand
ATATATTACAACATTGCTAATAACCTAACTTACAAAAGCGTATAAATTAGTACGACATGCTAGGAAACATATTTTAAATTGAATCAATATTAAATAGACTTACTTGCACTAAGTGCTTGTAGGATGTAACATCTAACACAAGAGTGTGAAAAGGCCTTGATTTGTTTTATTTCTGTAAGTAATATGCTGAATCCTTTTTATTACTTTACGAATTTACAAATTCACAAATCGAAAAAGATAAAAAAGTCATTTTCTTAGTGATTAGTTTCTAGATCTATGTGTGTGTGTGTGTGTGTGTTGAATTTAATCAAATTTTAAAATAAATCCCTAAAATGTTAGAAAATGAGGCCAAAGGTTCTTGGTGATCTAAGAATGTTTTGAAATCCTGAACCGACGATTACACAATGATTCATTACAAAATATACGTTGGGATCAAAGATCTATTTCCTATTCACATGGGATAGATTATTGTTTGTGGATTTTTTAGGTGAAATGTGGGTAGTGACATGGTCATCAAAATAGCCAAATGCATATTCCAGAATTCCTACTATTCATCTAATTATGAATATTCACCGCTAAATTTTTCCCTAGTTCTTAATCTATGGATTTACCTCACAAGCAATCTTAGATATACAAATTCGAAAGAATTATAAGTTTCTCAATATTTTTTGATTATATTAATAATTTTTTTGGCTTGGTGGAGTCGGGATGTGGAGAAAGGGAAAATAGAATGCCCGACATGAAAAACAAATAAAAAATAAACTCTTGTAGGAGGGGTAATTTTACTCTAGGTATGCACAATGCCTAGGAAGCTACACATATAGTGGATGGGGACATTCATCATCCATCACATTTTGATGATAGGAGCATTAATATCCATAATATGGATTGAGAGATGCTCCATAGGCATTTCGATCGGTGTAGGATTAAGCCATATTGAGATTAAGCATCCTAGAACCTTGGAGGACTAATAATGCTCACAAAAAAATTTGTTTTTTTTGTTTATTTTTCATCTTGGTTATCAATAAAATAAGTGAGATAATACTCCACACACATGCATGTATAAATATGTACATAATTGTTTTACACAAGAAACACCATTTTTATAAAGTTTGCAGGAATTAAATGCGGTTCTAAGTTTTACACATGAAGACGTGGTGCCTTTTTTGTTGAGGCATGGAAAGAGAAAATTTGTGATAATAATTTTTAAGGAGTATTTTTGGAGCAACTATGCGATTCATCTCTTTGGGGGAAGAGAGAGATTTAAAGTAGATTATGTGGAAGGATTAGTGGAAAAAAAAATCATGTGTGTTGATGATGAAAGAAGTTGTAAGTCACCCATGGAAGTGGGTATTAGTCATAATACTAGAAGGGACATTTAAGGAAATTAAGGGGATAAATGGGTTTCATCATTGTAGTATCATTAATTTATGAATCACTAGAAATTTTTATAGTGGATAGAGTGAAAGTGAAGAATGGGAAATAGAGGAAACGAACTTGAGATAGCGGATGTTGTGGTGAATGATTGGTTGGGAGGTTAGAGAATACATTGAATGAGTAACTAAGAGAGAAAAAAACATGAAGCCATGAAACCAAATAGGAAAGGGAATATATAGGAACCTACGTTACCGGAAACGCCGGTTTAGGCGGCCGGAGCGGGAGCGGGAGCGCGCGCGGGAGCGGCCAGGGAGCGGGCCACGCGTTTTTTAATTTTTTTTAATTTTTTCCATGTTTTTTTCCTTTTTTGGCGCGATTTCGTTTTTTTCCTGTTTTGGCAATTTTTTCCGTTTTTGGATTTTCGGTGAAAAAAACGCAAGTATGGAAAAAAATTTGCCATTTTTGGAAAGGGTCCGGGAAGATGTAGCAGCAAAAACTTGGATGAGCCATAACTTTCATTCTGTGGCTCCGTTGCAGGTGTCGTTTTCTTTAAAAGTGTATATTTTCTCGAGCTCTATGCATTGATGGCGATATTTTTCTTATTTTCATAAAATCCATTTTTGCACCTTTTTGGACCAAGCAACTTCTTGCAATCTTCTGAAAGAATCTTCTGAATTTAATTTTATTCGTTTTGTATATACTGTACATTATTATAAATTTATAGTTAATAGTATAACTTGTCTTTTATCTTGTTTTTCATATACATATGTGGTTTATAATTAAATTCCTATTTAGAAGGTTGAGATTTATATATTTTTTAATTTTTATATAGTTTTTGTACTGCCGTATCCTACGCCGTATCCGGGGTCAAAAAAAAATTTGCCGTTTCAGCGTATCGGATACCCCCGCTCCCGCTCCCGTATCCAAAACGCTTTGATAACTTAGATAGGAACTATAGACACCCAAAATTACATGTCGTTACGTTGTTGTAATGATAAAAATCCCGATGACGATTTTCTCTTTTCCGAGAACAAATGATGAGATTCGATCCCATTTCCTTGTTTGTAACATGACTATATGACTTATTATTCATTGTTTCTCGCCTCCTTATCTTTTCTTGATTTTGCAAATGTTTTTCACCCTTTTGCTCAAGATTTTATTCTTTAGCCACGCAACCACCGAGGCGATTGCATAACATTTAGTCTACACAAACCAACGGTTCGATGCAAATTAATATGATAATTTGAACTGTGTTCTTTACACATGGCTCCAAGTTTTGAGTTTATTTCTCACCCTTTTCTTAACCATTTCCCATGATTTCAAGCTTGTTGGATATGTATAAAACTCCTCCTCTCCCTTTAGTATTATTAGAATGTTGTCTTCCTCTCTTGTGGATGATCTGGAATTTATTGATTTCAAAGTGTGTTGGACTTCTTCCCTATTGGTTTTCTATACAAACCAAGATTTTTCCCAATGCATTGGTTAGATATACTTGATTTTGATTAGACCGTTACTCTGTTGAAATCATGCCAAGAAGTACATAAACAAATCAGATCATTACTTTATTGCTTCTTGCTTTGGCATTTATTACTAGTATACCTCCAACTAGTCTACTCCAGTGTCTTCTTGATTCTTGATTTCTTCTTTAACTAGCACCGTTCCTTGGATCACTTGGACTCATACTTGGAAAGGAAGTTGAGGAGATAACAAACCATCACCACACTTGGAAGTTGTGCCACCAATAATAACCAAGTTGGGGGTGTACTTTTAATTTATTCAAATCTTTTAATCTAGAATGTTGTCATTAAATCAATAGAAGAAATAAAACTTTTTTCAAAGGTAGAATTCATATTTCCTTTATTTAGACAACGTCTATAAGACCTTCTGAATGTCAAGATCCAACTTCCATGACAAAGCTCTTTTTTTATGATGGCGTTTATGATTATCATGGAGTCCCCTTCAATTTCCAGATTTTCAATATTAAGGGAAGCAACGAGAAGCAAACCTTTGCTAAGGGCTTGTAGCTCGGCAGCATTGCAAGAACCCTCCTTGAGTTTGTATGAAGCAACTTTAACCACCACACCAGAGGAATTGCGAATGAGACATCCAGCACTGAGGCCCCCGGATTACCCCTAGAAGCCCCATCAAAATTTAGTTTTAAAAACCCACTGGGAGGGGGAGCCCATTTTGTGTTTCTTCTAGCCAGGGAGGAAGATGTGGAAGATTTCATGGCACCATCCCTAGGCTTGATTATCATAGATTGTTTTATTAGTTGTTATAAATAGATTGTTTTATTTTAATTAGTTCTTTATCTGTATGTATATTAGATTTATTTTAATTAATTAGTGAAAGGTAGATGTTAGTTTTTTTTATTTAATTTGCTTCAGTTCATTGATTTTTAGACAAATAGATTAGATTTTTCATTTTGTTTTGGATAATTAATTGGGAATGAATTTAGCTAATTAAAAGATGAAAACACACTTGTCTCTTATTTAAGCTAGATTTAAAACAAACTTTCAACATAGTTTAGCATTAAAATTAAACTAGACAATAAAAAATAGGGAACTTATGCTACCTGTGCATAGCCTCCATTTCCCTTTACCAACCCACTCGTAGGGAGTCACACTATCCGTTCTTCATCCCCGATTCTCCTCCTACTACCTTTCAACATCCCCTCAATCCTACACATTATGGCTATCTTGACATGACCTCGGGAGGTCAAGTGCGTCTGGAATCACATGTTGATTCTCGGGCATATAGGAACCTCTAATAGAACAAATAAAAAAGTAGAAGAGATATACCCCAGATATTAAGAGTGGGTATTCAAAGATGTTACCGATGATGTTATGGATGGAAGACTAGGTGGGAAAGTGTGTCTTGGATGAGTTCAATTATAGGAAGGATACCACTTCATCCACATTAAAGGTATAATTATATGTGCAAGTTGGGGACAAGAAGGAATATACACTATTTTAAAGGTTGAAATATATTGGTGTATTAGCACTAAGTGATTTGTTGTATTTTGGGAAACATAAGGAGTTGTTAATATGAGATTTATCAAGGGTGTATGGGAAACAAATTTACTTTGTATGGAGAATTCAAAAGATAATCTACACAAGGATAAGCTAGGAAACTATCGAACACTAATGAAGATATGTGGATAACATTAAGGACCACCATAGAACAAGAACAAACTATTGTGGACTGGGTAATCATGATGGGAGTGTTTACACCTTTTTAAGATTAATATATTATTATGGAATGAACAACAATAAAAAATAATGTAAGGTTAAAAAATTAGGAGCTATTATAATTAATTAACTTCCAAAATTAATTATAATAACATATTGTTTCTTGTAATGAATGAATAAAATCTCAAATATACAAAAGGAAGATAAAATTAAGTATATAGAGTTATGCAAAAGAGATCTAGGTGTATAGTTTAGAGAATTACTGAGTGTAAATACTACAAAAATTCACTTATGATATTATGACATTAAAATGCCCTAATGTAGGACCATACATATTTGTATAGTCTTGGACTCCTTTATAATTTGGTTCTATAATTTTACGGGTCCTTCGATGGCCTGAAAATGTTCTTTGCTATCAAACCCTAGTTATTATACAGTCCCCAAACCATATGTAATTATATGAATTATTTCAAAACCCTAACAATGGGTGCAATACCCTATATACAGTTTGTTTTTGGGTTTAAGTGTAATCTATGTGCCACCTATATCGGCACTACTTTGAAGAGGCATCAAAACACACATAGTTCTCCACCTACCATGTAACATTTATATGAATGCAACTAGTTGGCAACTTGAACCAATTTTATCAAGATCGGTACAATTGTGCTCTTGCTAATACTTTGGAGTGAGGAACTTGGTGTTTTTGGAAATGAGGGAAGATAGAATCCTTGACCTAGTTGAGTGCTTTAGAACTATAGTATTGTTTGTCCTCGTGGATGTGCATGAAATTTAGGTATATTTATGGATCCTTGAGTGTATTTTGTGAGTGTTTCAAGTGTGTCAATAGAATCTCATGTGATTGCCATGTCAATAAACGAGGTGAGGTTAACTTGCTTATATAGGGTTATGAAGGTAAATTATCATGATAAGGCCAACCTAGGAAGATGAAAAGACCCAAAAATTATATTGCATGAAAAATAGATTTGGAAAAAGTATCACCGTAGGACCGTACAAGTCGGCTAGGACTGGATTATACAACTTGACAAAAATGTAAAATTTTAGACAAAGGAGCTAAGTGAAATTTGAAAGTTGCATCTTGGAAATAAGAGTTTTAGCACTAGTCTTATGTATTAATATTCAAATTTTGTCAACACATAGGTGTATGAAAATAAGAAAGTTAGGAAAGAGATGGTAACATGCACTAAGTGGGGATAGGATGTGAGTGATTGTCTTATCCAAAAATCAAAATAGGAATAATTAGTGTTAAAGGGGTAAATTACTAAATTTAAGTGTCTACGGGAGCTACTCTTATGTGTTGTGTTGGCTCAAAATCACACCAGAATTGAGTGGCTACTCAAAATTGGGATGACCTTCGGGAATACCGAAAAATGAAGATTTTGTCGTTAATAGCTAGGGATATGCTCAACATTCAGCCCGATTACTCAATTCTGAGAGGTGATGAGGAGACATCTTTACTAAGGGGATGAATTCACCTTGTTACTTCTGGCTTTGTGTGAACCAAGAAGAGAGGACCTGGGGGGATCTGAATAAAGGAATGGTTGTCCTAAATCATATTCCTTTATAATCAGTATGAATAAATTTAAAGCAAGTATAACCATGGATACAATACTCACTTGCTAGAGTTGTCACTTGATTATTATATGCACTTAACACATCAAACACATATCAAAATAGATGGATAATGAATAATCCAAAACATCATCTTTGTGTAATAGTATAAACCAAGGGTGATTTTGATGGTATTGGGACACTGACTTGGTGGGATTTTAGCAAAGCATACTTGTAGTAAACAATTTTCAATGTGGCTTTGCAAGGTAAGCATATGTATGGTATACAAGTTTGATATGCTTAATAGGTGTGAGGATAATGAGATATTCTTAGTTAAAATTGAAGGTGGAGGGTAATTACTTTTGTGACTTTGGTATGTCAATGTTTCCATGGGAAGAATCCATGCCTACGATGATGCTTGAAAAGAACAATCAATTTAACACAATTTGTGAGATAACACTTGCATTCATTGATACTCAATTTGTGTGAATGTTATTAACAATCTTCGAGATCCTAACCACAAATATTTGAGCTAGGATTCAAATAAAGTACTTGTTATATTTGTTTCATACACCCAAAATACCTTTAAGGGATAACAATAACCCTTCAAAAATAATGTTGCCCTTAGGATTTTAGAAACAAGCTAAAATATTGTAGAGTATACACTACTCTACAATATTCTCACAATGACAAGGGAAATGCAATAATTGAAGAAATATCTTTGCATATTTAACAAAATGAAACTAGTACAAGATTGCAACAAAAATTATATTTCCTTGTTCATACTTTTAAAACACAAGAAACATGAAAGTGCAATTTTATCAAAACAAAAAGAGTCCATTCATGTGAGTTTTGGTGAGGGGACATACAAAATGCCCTCAAAGCTGCTAATGGTCATGTCAATGTAACCACCTTAACATTTCCTCACTGGACCTAGAAAATTACAAAAATGCTTGGTAAAAACAAAGAACTGGAACTAAAGCAAAACTTAATCAACAAAATTCAACAATTGACCCACTTAGAATGAGGACAAGACCCTCATTCTTATACAATTTTTTCATAAAAATATCTTGCTAATTTCCCCCAAAAATATCCCGAGAGATCCTTGAGACTTTGCTTCATGGAATCAAATATCTTTTCCAAAATGAGGGGAAAACATTCTAACTAAAAACATTCCTTCCCTTATCCTTCAACAAATCTTTTTGTCTTTTAGCAAAATTGTATTATATTTGGAGAAGGCCTCGTACTTGGATGACTCCATCATACTTTAACGTGATAAAAAAATTGTTTTGATTCCTTTCCCCATACTTCTATAGTTTTCTGGTCTACCTCAATGGGTTGATTCTCCAAACTGTCCCTTACCCTATCCCTGTAAGCATCAAATTTCTTAAATATACGTAGGATTTATTCTTTTCGGGCCCTGAATGGTAATGGAAAATTATTTCTTTCCTAACTCCTGCATTATCAAGCTCTATAGAAACATTTCTTCCCTTCTTTATTCTCTTCAACAATTTAGCAGTTGTCATCTCGATTTGCACCATTCGTTGCATAGTAGACCTGGATGAAACTCCTCGGTTCTCTTGGCTTACCAAGGGCATGATCTCTGAAGATCCTAATTAGATTATTTGTATTTTCCATCTCAAGCTTTTCCCAGTGTCGGCTCAATGAACTTGTCAATCGGAGAGTACATACCTTCAATGTATTTAATTTCCTTATCCTTTGCTTCTCTGAGAATATAGACACAATTTATCAAGATCTCAATCCTTATCTTTGTAGCTTCATGATACTCATACTGATTTCCTATAGACTTAGGGGAAATAATTCCTTCCTTGATAATCAAATCATCCCGCAAGTCCAGTAAGGGCGTCCCAACTTTGGCAACATATCACTCCAATTTTTTTGTTTGGCCTCACACTTATCTAGTAATGCCTTGGTTGTTTATGTCTTATCAAATATATGGGATAACGTTTTTCACATTCCCCGATTACTTCCTCACCTCTGTGATTAAGTCATTTTACCACTTTGTATGGTGATTGTACGCACCCAAATTTGCACGTGCTACATTGTTGGAAATAGTTCAAAAGTCCCCAATGATGATTCATGTCTTTTCCAAAGGTGTTTGAGCCCCTTTACCTCTTTGTAGTTCATATTTGTAGCTTAGATTACCTTACTTAGCCATTTCCTTCTTTTTCGTGGCTTTCTACATCATTTTTCCTTAAGTTTTGACCTTGAGTTACACAACCACCGCTCTGCTTGTGCGTGCGGTTACGCAACCACCACCCTACTTGGGTGGTGGTTGCGTAACCACCGTCCCCGTAGACTGGTGGTTCCATGTGAATTGGCCGAGATTTCTCGGTGTGAATTGGACATGTGTTAACGCACTCTAGGTTACACCGTAGCACACATTTCTTGGTCAATTTGGCTAATTTTAAGCTTGATTGATTCGTATCAACCTCCTCTTCCACTTATAATTGTTGATTGAGAGTTAAACTACCCCTCCTTGTTGTGATGTGGCACCCCATTACTATCAAATGGCTTAGACCATTTCCCAGCCTATGTTCTATAAAACCAACACTTCTTTTGAAGAAAATGGTTAGAGATTTTTATTGTGATTGCATTGTTATCTTTGCTGAAATCTTGCTAGAGACTACACAACCAAGCACTGTTCTCTTGTGTTGTTCTTCCTCTACCTGCATTGCTACTAGACCACTTGCAAGCCACCATTGCTCTAATGCCTTCTTCTTTGCTTCTTCTACATTCCTAGCTTCTTGGACTCACGTGGACACTAGAAGATTGGAAAAGATAATTGAGGGGAAACAAAGTGATACCACAACTAGCATTGCCTCAACACTACAATTTCTAGGTTGGGGTTGTTATTGAGTTTCTTCATTTCTTCATTTCGAATCTGTACACACACTTATTTACTAGAGTAGAAAAAATCATTTCCATTTCAATCGTTGTAAATAGATAGATCAAATATTGTAGCTTCCATTTATTTTGAAAAGCTTCTGGTGATAGATAGCTTCCTTGCCTATCCTTGTGGGTTTGCAAGGGAAGTGTGTCTGGAGGAATGCTTCTACATTAATTTAGAATCAACTACAATATCATTTCATTTGTAAAACCTCCATTGAATCCTTCTTTACTTTTGTTAGGGAAGTTGTAGGGGAAGAAAAGCTTCTGAGAAGCTTTGATTTCTTCTCATGCCTCTGAGGTAGAACAGAGGATTCACATCCACAATTACATTTTGGAAAACGCTTTGTTTAATTAGGATAGATTAGATATATTACTTGCACAAATAAATAGTTACATCCGATTGTTTATTTGTTTAGGATATTTTAGTTAAATTAGAAGCAATTTCTTCATTTCTTCATTTCTTGTTTTATCCCGAAAAGCGAGAAAATACAAAAATATTAGTTTAAATTAGATTATATTGTTTCATTTTTTCTATATTGGAAAATACAAAAACATAGTCTAGTTTTATTTATTTAGATTAGCTTGTTGTTTACCTTCAAAGATTAATTTGTAAAAATGCACACATGACCATTCCCGAACCACAACAAGAGAGAGTTTACGGTTGTGATCCCAAGGTCCCCAACCGAACGGGCCCAAAGAACTCATAGATATAGACACTGGATTACATTCCCTAGTCTTTAGAACATCCCCACATCCACCAGATATTGTTAGACAACTGAATGTCTTGAACAAAGACACTTATAGAGCTTTCACATTCTGGACTGAACCAACTCACCGCACATAGATCTAGCGGAACCACGTCTCTCTCATTTATTCCATGACCTTTTTGGACATCATTATAAGGTGCCCATTAGTTACTTTCCATGCATTCTACAACCAGTTGAGATAGTTTCACACACAGACATTGATAGAATTTTACTTGTGTGTATCATTCTTAACCGTACCATCACACCTATTCAGGTTAGAGAGGATTTCATTTCCCTTGATGAACAGATACCTTTGGTGCCCATAGAGGATATTAAATTAGCTTGATAATGTGTTTATCAAATACACACCTATTTCTGGTACATATAACCATCCATTAATTCTACATTGGTTGTCCCGACATGATCTCATGAGGTCGAGTAAGCTTGAAGGTCAAGTGGTGATTTTTAGTCGTAAAAATTGGTGAACCCGACATGACGAGCTAGTCCCTTTTTGTTTCCATTGTCTTACCTTCTTTTCATCCATCCTTGTCCTCTCTCATTATTCTGTGGGTATTCATATACCCCATGAATATGTCCGGTCAGAATACGACCGACCCATTTTGGGTCTTGAGGCGTATTACTATCAAATGGGTATGCAATAGTCACCCTCACTATCTAGGTGGGCTGACAATTACTCATCTAATCTACCTTCCCCTCACACTCCTCCTCCTCAAGGGACCAACAAATGGTTCATTGGTTAGGATCGAGGAGATTGATCAACCTACACATGGGCCACAACCTGAGCTCTCCAATTCTAACAACATGGTGTTGACGGGAGAGAAAGGTTCTCATCCTCAGTTTTGTTCAGACCACAAATCAGCATGTAGTTTGATTCAATTCCTTTGTTAGATGAGGAGTAATTAGCACACTACACCCGAAGTGAGCAATGCTTTAATAACATAGACCAGTCCCTGGACCGGATGCAACAATACGTTGATGTTCTTCTCTAGAATGACTCTGCTACCCCTCCTCCTATAGGAAACACATCCAAAGAGGGGTGGCTTCCCAAAGATCAAGCCATAGCAAGACATCACGTACCTTTGCTTCCCAACTAGACTCAAAATGCACCCAAGTTTAATGCAACACCATCTCATGGGGTGATGTAATTTCAACATTGGTGAATAGGGTTAGAGAACTAGAGCTTTTAAAAACCCTCTCATGCTACATCTTTCGTAGGGCAAGGAAAGGTCCCTTACCATGCTCAAAATCCTAGTTATGTACCCTCGACACCATCACCTCCTCCGATTTACACAAGCATTCCTAGCCCCGAGATATCCTCATTGGATTAGGCACGTTAGGTATGCCCCCTCACACCTCATATAGATACCCTCAACAGGCACCAGTAGAAAGTGCATTCTCAAATGCCATCCCAACTAACAATGCGACGTTCCCTGGTTTTGTGCCTCCCACTTTGTACTGAGTAATGTTCCCCCATATTTGTACATGTATTCCAAATCACCGCAAGGGGACATGTATTCTTTTCTGGTTCATATGCTCACCACGGGATGCCTTATGCCTCTACAAATGTTTACATTGTGCCATATCAACCTCCTATGCCTACTCCACCTCCCCATCAAGGGTCATCCATAGTAGAGTCCTATGCATTGGGCACATATGTTGAATATCTTAAGGAGCCCTTGGAATTTACTATATGAAGTGTAATGCTTCTAGATGCTTCCCAACTTGCCAAAATTTAAAGGGGAGAGGGACCCAAATGCGCATATCAAAGCGTATGCAATTGCCATCAAAGAGCTACTCCCATGGGATGCGGTTGTAGCTAAGATCTTCCCTAAGACCCTTGAGGGGATCACTCTCAATTGGTATTACAGGATACAAAGCCTCCATACACTCCTTTAAGCAACTCGTATCCAAGTTCATAAAAGAATCTGACATGAACAAATTCTTAAGAACATGAATCAAGGAATTCCTTCACATAAAACCAGGGCATAACGAATCTGCTTCCCATTTCATTCGGAGGTTGCATGTAGGTCCTCTACTCTTTGAAGAGTGCTCCCAATATGGATCAAGATAGAGCTTTGTGATCTATTCCTTCATTCCCTTAACTGGGAAACAAAGAAGAAGTCCAAAAATTCCCCTCCACCTCCACAACAAGTTCAGGCCCAAGGCCCTAATTAATACCCAAACGGGTATCAAAATCAATATCAAAACCAAGGGCAAAGGCCTCCGAACTTTAATTATAACAACCAACAGTTAAACAACAACCAAAACTTTAGACCGCAACAAAACATGAATCAAAGACCTCGAGATTATGATCCTGACCTTTATTGCAGCTTCCATAGGGTCTGAGGGCATGATGCTAGAACTTTTTGTGACTATAACAAGTTCATATAACGCCTACCAGAGGACCAAAGGAAACTCTTCATTGAGATGTTTTTGGCAAATCCTATGGTGCCAACGTAGAATGCTAGCATGGGGCCTATTTCCCCTCAAAACACTCCTCTTAGGATCTTTAGTGACCCTCTTCCTATGCATCTTGAAAATGGAAAATTAAACCCCCATGATACAAAAAAGGGTAACCCAGTGGGAAACAATGACCATGAAGCTTCCACTTCTTCAAACCCACTGGTAGCACCTCCATTGGATGGTCGACAACAAACTAAGATCGTGGGTCTTATCGAATTAGATATTGAACCTCAAATTAATGCAGCTACAAGAACATGTGATTATTTGATGCAGCCTATTCCCATATACCCATCTATGTCGATGACACTCTAATACTTCTGAGGCCGGTAGGGGCATATGATCTGATTATGGATTTAACTAAGACCTTTTCTCACATCTCCTTCTTGGATTTGTTGAAGAAATCCCCTACTCACCGAGTATATTTGTTATAAGCGTTGGGTCTTGGTCACTTGATTAATGTTACCCCTCCGTTGGAGGCATAAATCAACCACATAGACTTTGATGTCTATCCTCCTAGGAACTTTGAAAGATATATTAAATTTGTCTTCAACATCAATAAGATGCACACCAATGCTTTGAGATGACACGTAGAGGTGACCCAACATTGTATTTACAGGTTTGGATCTATAATAATTATGTTAAACATGTAATGATTGATGATGGGGAAGCTATTAATATTGTCCCCTTTTCATTCCTCCAAAATTTAGGATACGGGAAACCAACTGTTCCTCAACTAGAAACACGCTGAGAGGCTACGATAGTCTTAAAACAACATCCATACGACCATAATACTCTTGGGCCCAAGATGGTTCTAACCGAGTTTTATATTATAGATAGGGAAACTAACTATAATATGATTCTTGGCCAACCTTGGATCCATTAGATGAAGGAAATCCTTTCCACACTATTCCAGGAAGTCGATTCTTGCATTTGGGGAAGGTCTTCATCACTTAGGGTGACCTGAAGCCTTTCGATATTCACCTAGACAACTTAAAGAAGAAACCCGGGTCCACACCGAATTTGAACTTCTTGTCAATCAAGTGAAAAACCTAAAGATACAACATCAGAGTCTAAACTCGATTCCCACGATGGAACTAGAAACCTCCATTTTAATTGAGGGGGTTGTTGCAACTAAAGATGAAACTTTTGCTATTATTGAGACAATATCAATGGAAATCATAGCTAAGATTGTCGAGTTGTTGGAGAATGACTTTCCTATTCTCCTCCCTTTCGACTCCTTAGGCATAGGACATGCTCTAGGACTCGGCTCTCTCTCTAGCCAAAGAGATTACATGGTTGAGGTCTCAAAAGTGGAGGAAGAAGATACTAGAAATGATCAAACATCAATATTCCCTAGCAATTGTTGGACGCTCAACTATGATGGAGCGAAGTGTCATTTTGGTGCTAGGGTAGGTGTGATCCTCACTTCCCTGGAAGGGAAGGTTATGCCTTTTCCTTTAATATCAATTTCGAATGCATAAACAATGGTGTCGAGTATGAGGCTCTTATTCTTGGTCTCATTGTAGCCAAAAGAATGGGTGCTTACAATATTAGAGTTTTGGTGATTCCCAACTAGTCGCCAACCAAGTTTGAAGTTTACGGGACTAGAGTGGAGCACCTGCAGCTCTATAAGATTATCCGTACATAACCTAAGAAAATGTTTTGAATTCATATCCATTGAAGCTATCCCACATGAACAAAACCTTTTAGTGATTCCATGGCTACTTCCACTTCTCACTTTTGTCCAAATGGAGATTTGGAAGATACCGAATTCATTGTTTTAGTCTGAGCCAAACCCCTAGTTTGAAAAAATGCCTACCAATCTAGTTCGACATACGTTGAGACTGAAAAAGAGCCTTCTATCTTAGATTATATGGAGAATGACGAGGTTATACTAGTTAATCTTAATGCGTACACTGACCTTCATCTCACACATCACAAGAGGGGTTTTGCTCTCATACCTCACTCTTCCTCCTATTTTAGAGATTATACGATGGGTCCTTCCTCATTGGAGGGCCTTGAGATCTATGAAGTAGAGGAGGAAGGAGAACTAGAACTACCTCTAGCCCCACCCAAGTTTGAAGAAGGAAATGCCTCTTTAATCAAAGGGACCATCGATATAAATATCGGGATGGAGGAAGACCCTAAGATATTGAAACTTGGTTCTTCTTTAACTCTAGAAGAAGTGGAAATTCATACGAAGGTTCTCAAGGAGCATTCAAAAGCCTTCATATTTAACTATAAAGAGATGACAAGAATTTCTCCCCATGTTGTAGTCCACAATCTCGTAACCAAACTTGATGCCAAGCCCATCAAACAAAAGTCAAGACCTATGAAGCCAAAAGTGGCTCTGATGGTCAAAGAAGAGGTTATGAAACTCCTACATGTGGGATTCATCAAACCTATAGATTATTCAATGTGGGTATCAAACATAGTCCCCATTCTCAAAAAAAAATGGGAAAATTTGAATATGCATTGATTTTCGGGACATAAACAAGGTGTGTCCCAAGGATGATTTCCGTTACCTTCCATCAATGTTATCATGGATGCAACAACTAGATATGAGCTATTGTCACTCATGGATGGTTTCTTAGGTTACAATCAGATTAGGATCTTTGAGGAGGATCAAAAAAGACCACTTTCACTACTCCTTGGGGTACCTATTGCTACATGGTCATGTCGTTCGGTCTTAAGAATGTTGGTGCTACCTATCAATGGGAAATGACCTATATATTCCATGATCTTATTCACAAGATTGTGGAATCATACATTGATGATATTTTGGCTAAGGCCAAAAGTGTTGCGATCACCCCGAGGTGCTTCACATCATCCTCTCTCGTCTCATTGAATACGCATCACATTAAATCTAGAGAAGTGCATATTTGGAGTGACGGGAGGGAAGTTGTTGGGTTACATCATCTCTTCACAAGGGATTGATGTAGATCCGGAAAAAATTTAGGTAGTCTTAGAGATGAATCCACCCACAATGAGTTGGGCGGTAAAGTACCGCAAAAAAAATATGGACCGAACTTCGGTCTCAGAAGGTGAATTCATTAAGGCAGATCAGTCGTTAACGAATAACATCATGTCCTTTCTTGGAAATCTTAGAGCAATCTGTAGGTTCATACATTATTAACCCTTGTTATTCATCCAATCAAAAATTTGTTAAAGAAGGATGTTTCTTGTTTGAATGAATGAGTGTCATGAAGTATTTGAATCACTCAAGAATTTCCTATTATCACCTCCCACACTCATGTCACCTAAGGTGGATCATCCTCTCATTTTGTATTCTCGAGCTACAAACATCTCTCTAGCTTACATGTTAGCACAAGAAGACGATGATAAATGTGAACGTGTAGTTTAATTCATTAGTCGCACCTTTCTAGACTATGAGACACGTTATACATGCAAGTAGAAAAGGAATGCCTTGCTATAGTGTTTGCAACAAAATGGTTAAGGCATTATATGCTTAACCAAGAAATGTGGGTAATTGTAAAAAAACCATCTTCAAACGTTTCTAACATAGGGTTCCTTGTCCAAGAAAATTTGGACGCTTCATGACCCTAATGGGTGAATTTGAGTTAACCTTTATCAATCAAAAGTCTCATCAAAGACAAATCATTGCAGATTGGTTGAAAAACAACCCATTAGATGGTGGAGATCTAGTAGACTTGGATTTCCCGATGAGTGTGTATAATACATTTAAAGCTAGCCTCTAATTACCGCGTGTCCATGGTATTCAGAAATTTTCAATTTCATTATGGACCGCGTATACCCCAAAGGATAACCTCATAGAAGTAAATATGGATACGTGTCATATAGCCACCAAATATGTGATTATAGAACAAGTGCTTTATCGAAGAGCCTTTGATGGAATGCTATTAAGGTGTGTCGACGAAGAAGAATTAAAAAATATCCTTTTGAGCCCATAACGAAGTCTATTGGGTTCACTTCGGAGGACATGCCACTACTCATAAGATACACCGAGATGGGTTATTTTTTTCCCACCTTAGAACACGATACTGTGGAGTATGTGTGTACAAGTGCCACAAATGTCAGGAATTCTCTCATGAGATTCATATACTTGCCTAGGCTCTACAACCTATTGCAACACCTTGGCCCTTTTCCACATGGGGTTTAGATTTGATAGGGAAGTTTTCTCCCTCATCAACGGATGGCCACAATTTCATAATTACGGCCACAAAATATTTCAAAAAGTGGGTTGAGGCCATGCCTCTTACCACCGTTCCTGGGTTTGTGATCACAAATTTCATCTTCAATTAAATCATTTATAGGTACGAAGTCCCACAAGTCATTATCTTAGATAATGACACATATTTTAAGAACAAAGAGGTGCGTGAGTTATGCGCAAAGTTCAAGATAAATCACCACACAACCTCTTTATACTATCCTCAGGCCAATGGACAAGCTGAGGCTATAAACAAGACATTAAAATCCATTCTCCTAAAAATGGTCAAGGAGAATAAACGTGATTGGAATTTGAAGCTATTTCGCCTTGTGGGCCTACAAAACTTCGAGTGAGAATGCCTACGGGGGCAACCCCATATTCCTTAGTGTTTGGTTCTGAAGTGGTTTTACCACTTGAAGTTGAGATACCTAGTCTCTGAATATCATTGCAAGGCATCTTAGGTGAAGAAGGATATCGTGAGGCATGACTCATTGAGCTAGAAACCCTTGATAAAGCTTGGCTCAAAGCTAAGAAATGACATAGTGTCTACGTTGACTAGATGATTCGATAGTACACCAAAAGGGTATATGAGCATGAAATATTATTAAGAGATCTGGTATTGAGAATTGATAGATGTATAGATAATAAAACTAAGGAAGGAAGGAAATTCAGGCCCAAGTGGTTGGGCCCATATCGAGTCATGGAGGACTACAAGAATGGGGCATATCACCTGTGTACATTAGAGGGTGAAGAATTTGGAAAATCCGTCAATTCACTTCACTTGAAACGTTACTACACATGATCCATCTACATTTCCGCATGTACATTATTGCATCCATATTGCATTTCATCTACGAGTTCATATTGTAAAATTGTAGTCAAGAAACTTATTTTTCAAACAACTTTCAAACTTCTAAACATTGGAAAAAACATTCAATCACGCTTCTTCAAATATCCACCATATTATCATCAACAGTTCTAATCTTCTCATTAATTTAGCAAGTCAAGACAAAATTTTGACATCGATTCTACCAAGGCTTGTATACTTGGTTCTGCCCATATTTTTCTTCTAGCATAATTTTCTTTGCTAATAGTCCATTTTAGAAGCTTCTTGATGTCACATCTTTCCCAAGAAACATATTTGGTAACAAAAACACTCTAAACACTCTACTTGGATCGCTCGTCCGCCTATGTCATCCTTAGTGATGAGCCCTCACATCTTATTGGTTGCATGGGGTTGAGGCTAAGCTCTTCCTCCCAAAAGTACAACTCAAAGTTAAAAAAAAAATGATATAAGTTAATCAATAAATGTAAAAATATTTCATTTACAAATAAAACTACACTTCCTTGCCCCACCAATCTTCGCTGATGAACCCACACTTCTTTCTAGTAGCATGAATTTGGGAAAGGGGAAGTGCCCTTACTCACCTATATCTTGTGTTTGGTGATGAGCCCATGATTTCTACTAGTAGCATGAGGCAAGGTATAAGGGGTCTCTTCAAATAAGTTAGAAAATCATAAGCAATTCATTCATAAAAGGCACTTTGAAATATTAAATCCCAAAAAATTTAATTTGATGGATATGTTCAAAGAGATTTAAATCCTTAAAACTAGATTTTGTCAATCAAGAGGCCATCTATGGATCTAAGTCTAGATAAAATTGCAAGCAAATCACATTCTACATCGTGTAGTAAATTATGTGCAGAGTTAGGTTGTAGGTTCTTAATTGGATTTTTGTCAAAATCTTGTCTTTCTCTCATCATTTCCATTCATCAAAATCATACAACTCACGTCCCTTCTGACTCTCGGTGTTGAGCCCTCACATATTACTAGTTATATGGAGTGGGTTCATTTGCTTATCATATTATATTCATCACATTTTGCCAACAAAACAAGAAGTACTAAATATTGTTTGAAAACCAAAGTTTCAAGATTACATTGTGTTCACATAAGCATCATATAAAGCAAAATAACAAAAATAAATCATTCTGTTAGCATATCATCATCCATAACATGCATCCAAAAAGCATATAAAAACATTAGGAATTTTGAGCATCTAAGAGTACACAAGCAAAATAAACCATCAATGAGTCAACTCTTACGCAAGAATGACTAAACAAAAGAAGTATCTATATATATATATATCCATAATAATTCAAGTCTGTATACAATGTTGTCACACTCTAGGTGTGGTCAAAATGCTCTCAATGAGCACAAAATAAAAAAAAGTCATATATATGTCTTATAAAATGACATCAAAGCAATAAAGGCCTATGACCTATCCCTCCCTATGACATCCCTAAGAGGGTATGCGATTAGGGCTCTATTGCAGCTCTGTGGCGTGAATGTGAGTCGCCACGCACTAAGCAATGAGAATGTTCATGAAATGGATCTGAAATTTACCGGTAGTGGTCTCGCTGCGAGAGTGGCCTCCTTGATGTCCCCTCGTAGCTAACCAAAATGTGAAAATCTCAGGTCCTCATCTCGGAAAAAATCTCTGCGGCTTGCTTGCTGGCAGACAAAGTGTGATGGTGACTGCATAGGTTGCCCCACATCACCAAGTAGATCCTCTTGGGTATTCCCCGTAGGAATGATCAATGTGTCAATCATGATTCAGTGAATAAATTCTTGCCAACCGTTAGCAGTGGTTGCAAAATATAAGTGAAAAAATGGTGAGTTATAAAACTATTAAAAACTTAAAAAAGAAACAAAATGCGTAACTTACTAAAAATTCTAGCTAACGAGTTGAGAGAATAATATCTACATACTCGGATCTCCTGGCACCCAGGAAGGGTCGGTTGGTGCAGTTGGTGGTGGTGGAGCCATTACGGGAACCTTCCGAGCCTCACTATCTCCTGAGGTGACGTGGTGGCCCATCACAAAGATCTCATCACTTCCTCCCTCGTGGAAAAGTGGCTCCTCGAAATAATACTCTCATTCTTCGCCTCCGCCTCTGCTCTCTCTCTCTAAACAGAGATCTCCTATGTGACCCGCCACTCTGTGTCACTATCTCCCTCACTATAATGGGCAGTATCCTCTCGGACCTCCTCCCCATCTCCTCACCGGTCTCGCCCTCAATCTCTGTGTTTATAGATGTATGGGCCTCCTCCTCCTCCTCCCCGTTGTGAGTAGGTGCGGCCTCAATCTGGAGGAGGGATAGTGGTACTTTGGGAACTGGGATGACCTTCACAATGATAGGTACACCAGTGTAACAACTATCCAACCATGCAGGCCCTTAGGGCCTCCATGATCCTCTCTAATGCCATGGTAAACAATGGGAATGGAAGGAAGTGCATCATCATATGGAATCCCAAATTACTGAGGAACTTTTCCTACAGGGTGTGCCTCAACCCTAGCTATTCTTTCCACTAACTACATCACACTACCACAAGAAATCAGTATAGTCCCATCATCACCCCATAACCCAATCATATCCTGGTATGGCCTCACAATGAAGTCATTTGTGGTCAATGTAGCAACAGGATGATGTGCCCCTCTGAGAGGGGCCATGACTATCGATCTCGTGGATTTGATAGCCCCCGATCGATATCTCAACTCCCCTATAGTAGGGGATGATCCTCTCATAGACCCAGCTCATAACCAATGTAGGGTGGCTCAGGGACTTCCCTTGTAGCTGAAAATGTGGTATAAGTCATGATATGTGGCTCCAAGAATGTCCACACCCCAAGCATAAATCCTCCCATACTACTCAATAGCTTTGAATAATGGGAGCCCAATAGTACAAGAGCTTATCCCTACCCTTGTCTCCCACCAAACGCAAAGCCAAAATACCAATGATGGCCTTGTGTAGGGTGGGGATAGGTGTGGAGGAAACAGAAAGTAACCACATGCCCTATTTGGTGCCCGTATTGGGTGCCCCATTGTTAGCCATGTATGCCGCCCAACTAATAGATAGGGTGGTCGATCCCGCACTGTCTAATGTCAATCACCTGCCGATCACAAGAACACCAAAATCTTGTGAACATCCTCGAGAGTGATGGTCCACTCTCCCCTAACACCAGGAAACTGGAAAGTGTTCCGGTCGGCATCCCAATAGCTCAATAAGTCACACAATAAATGATTGGCTGGCACTATTAATGTTGTCTGTGAAATCCTCCATATACCAGCTCTATGTAATAAGTCCCTCTCTTCCCGGGACACCCGATTAGTATTCCTCGAAAACCACTCGCACTCTCCGCCCGAGATCCACCGAACGTAGGAATCCTTTTGCATTCACCAAAACAAGAAAAGAGACAACAACATGATTCAACACATAAGCTCGTAAAAAACAATACAAAATAACTTA
Organism: Taxus wallichiana var. yunnanensis; assembly: GCA_018340775.1. Classification (NCBI taxonomy): domain Eukaryota; kingdom Viridiplantae; phylum Streptophyta; class Pinopsida; order Cupressales; family Taxaceae; genus Taxus; species Taxus wallichiana. The sequence goes on along the minus strand of CM031235.1, from coordinate 693,664,946 downwards.
AAATAAAAAAATCATCTAAGTTGGTCAAAACAAGCTTCTTCCTCGACAATTATGCAATCGCCACCCTATGTAGAGTGGTATGTACGTAATTACCATGGCGCTTTACGCAACCACCGCCCTATGCCTTTGTGTGGCACTTGCCCAACCACTACCCCGTGTAGAGTGGCGATTGCGTATCCGGTACCTTGTGTAGGGCGGTGGTCATGTCCAGAATGGACAAGTTGTCCCCCATGACCCACAAACTACAAAAATACAAAAATTGATCATTTTAGACAAAATAAAAGCTAAACCCACCTAGACGACCCCCTAGGGAACATTTTAACTAAAATATTTGTGAAAATAACCCCCCCAGGTGTAGATTTTCAAATTTTCACATTTTAGGTTTAAAATAAACAAATGCAAAATACTAACCTTTCTCTTAGCCATTGGATCTCTCACTCATGGGGCCATGATCACGATGTCACGCTCTTTGATTTGATTGTATCCTCGCTCAAAACGGTCACAAGTAGTCCAGAGCTCCAAATTCTCTATGAGGGCAAGTACAAATGAATTTGAAAATGATGGTTTTAGATATATATATATATATATATATATATATGGCTTGTTTTAACTTTGTTTTGAGTGTGTGTGCTTTGCAGGGCTAGAGCGCTGGTGTAGGTATGTTTCTATCCCCACGGATATGGTAAGTCCTCTTTTCGTTTTAGTTTTAGTATATTTTTTGATTTTATATTTAGTTTTAGTTTTAGTCTATTTACTTACTCCTTTAGACTTCCTTAGAGTATAGGTTGTTACTTTTTCTTTCCCTTTCGATCCTGAAATAGATATTGGAAAAACTTGTAAAGGGGTGGCAGAAACAACAGGGGCCCTACTCATACTTCCCTAAAGTACTTCATCAATATTCTTTGTCAATTGAGTAAGGAAGTCCTAGTTTTCTAATCACAGGCACTCACATCATCCCTTACCTGTGCGGATGCCAACTTCTTAAAAAGGAGTCTCGTCCCTTGATTCCCGAAATATCCTTAGTAGCATGAATCTTCTAGTATGGGGGAAGGACATCATCAAGTATTGTTAGGAAATAAGGGATAAAAAAATGCGGAACAATCCCTCTAGAATCACAAAAATAGGAACTAATATGCAAAAATATTACGGATCTCAAATAAAATTGCGAATAAAAATAACATAACACAAAGAGATAATATTTAATGTGGTTCACCCAATTTGGGCTACATCCATAGAGAATCACTTGCTCGATTTTATTACAAGTCACCACTCTCTCAATACAATACCTAGATCTTTTAGAGCTATCCTCAACAAACTCTGCAGAATTGACACCCGAATTGAGACACACATACAATGTTACATAAACCCTACCATATGCATAAAACCACATAAGTAGACAAATGCTTTAGTAGTTTTACAAAATTGTGGGTATTAAAACCATGGGCCAAAACCCGACGAGACAATTGTGGAAAGTGTACAATACTCTTAGCGTATAGTCTTCAACAATTTCACACATGAAAAAGGCTCCACATCCTAACAAGTATGTTATTAGTCCCGTATTCTCTTAATACATAAGTGTTTTGGTAACTTACATCTACACCCTTTGAGAACAACCATTTCAAAGAAAGTTGGATAACATTTGCAGTCGTGTTATGATTAGTTCCACTTTCATCAATTTCCCAATTGATTGGAGATAAAGGTTGAGAGGTAATGTTACCTCTAATGTAATCATCACTGATTACATTTTTATCATCTTCCAACCCCTCAGGATCTTGAAAAATCCCAAAGTCCACCATCTGGGAGAGTGTCATCCTTGAATAATCCCTCTGTTTGACTTCCTTCTCATCTTGACAATCCATCAAAAGTCTTTGTAATGAGCCTCATGCTCCATTAGAGTGGGTGCAATACTGTGTACAATTTATTTTATGTCATACTTGAGGCCTGGTCTCAAATCTATCTAGCATAAATCTACCCATTTTTATTCCAACATTCTTACCTTACGGAAGTTTGAGCAAGTATACTTCCCAATAGTCATTAGAAACTTTATAGGGGATGTGAGATGTTTGTTGGAAATGATATGATGCACTGGTAGTAATTACGTCACCAATTCCATTAATGCCCACTTGTCATCCACGTGCCTAGGGAGTAGGTAAGGGCTCTCGTCAAAACCACTAACCCTGATATAAGAAAAAGTCTGAACTGGATGAAGTAACATCTATGTTGGGTGATAACCCTCTTAGCATCTTGTGAAAATAAAAGCTGTCACCCATTGGGATGTAAAATTCATATTACTGGCTTAAATAATATATTAGCAATGTTACTATAGTCTACCTCATAATTTACCAATTTCAGATGGAAAAAGACATCATATACCCCAACACTGCTGAGATCCGCTTCTTTCTGTAAGTATGGGAAAGTTATGTGGAAAGTGATATTATAGACCATGTAATATGTCCTAAATAATTCAGCCATACCAACCTTTTCTCCTTTTGCAATTTGGGCAACTCACATCATCTGTTCATGAATTCAACTGCTTATTATTTCGCCCAAGGGAGAGGTTTCTTATTTTTGAGTATTACCTCAATGAGCTGAAACATCCATTCATGGAAAAGGTTGGTAGATTCCATACCCATCAATTGGTTCAAAAATGTAATCACATATCCAAACTCCTTGATAAATTCCATTTTGTTCATATTTTTAGACATTCTGGAGACAAAGACACGGGAGTAACTAGCTAATGGTATTTTGTAAACTTCGTCCATTTTCTTGCGCACAAGCTCCACTCAATTGTGTCGATTACATGGTTATGACACCTTCCTCTCGTGCAGGTAGAAAACCCAACATTCTATCAAACACCTCTTCTTGGAAAGATAAAACCATGCCCCGTTCCATCCTGAACTTCTCTTGTTATAGGGTTATAATGCTTGGTGCATACCAATACAATTTCTAGGCACTTCGTAATAGGAGGGAAAGAAATGAAGAGGTCAATATAACTACTAGCCACATGGGCCATAGTGTCACTTCTTTCTAGGGAGTGCAATCTCTACCTAAAATCCTCTAGGTCAGCATTAACGAGGTTATAAAATATGTGATTTTGTCCAGAGGGGAAACGAGAATGGAGGTTGTCTTTGAAGAATTTACATGGATCTTCATGGTTATGACACCTTTTCAAAAATCCCACCTTTTTCTAAAAACAAACTTTAAGCTTTCCTTCAAAGATTCACAAAGACAAGAGAACCAATTTACTCACCCGTTCAATCAAAGCTTTGGTGGTTGTTCAAAATTTGGACGAAGAGAATTGTATCTCCTCTCTCGCTCTTGGAAAACACCTTCCACTTTAACTCTTCTTAAGGCCACTTTGATGCTTTCTAAAAGTTATAAGATTTTTGTTAGGAAAATGATTAGTGCGTATTTATATTATTGTTGTAGTAGTTGTAACAATCTACTTAAATAAGTTTGAGTAGGTTTAGTATGGTTAATGTAACCTCCTCCATAATAGGATCATTTCATTCTATATATTTCTACAGCCCCGTATGAATGATAATATAGACAGTCAGATTATTATTATATTTCATTTGTTTAATCTGAACCAAATCTATTATTTGGTTTCAGAGCGTTTTTGTGAGACGGTGTAAAAACTGAGAGGGGGAATCACAGTTCTTGTTGCCCCATTTGATGTGTTTTTCCTTTTTGAAACTGTGTATTGTTTTTAGAACAAATTGTTTAGAAAATTAAATATTTTAGTGAAAGACGCAGGTAAATCAACGCAATTGTGTGGATCTATTACTTTATAAATGAAGCAATTCTACCATATTTCCAAGAACCGATAATTCTATGTGTACAGTGCATAAATTTTCTATCACCATGAAGATTTTGTCTGTGTGTGGTATCTCATACTCTTTCCACTCTACCTTCTGTGCCACAGTCAATTGATGCATCTGCAGATCTGGATGATCTTGATTCCACGGTTATGTTTTTGAGAGAATTACATAGTCGTGTGGATGTGGAAGTAGAAGCTCCAACCTTTGATCTAAAAATCAACTCCAAATATTTATTTTGGGCGCTTGGCAGATATCTGAAATTGAAACGTCATTCCCATCCAAAAAAACGCGGCATTCAACTCAACAACACGTGTGTTCCTATGGCAACTTCTATCGGATATGATCGTGATATGTTACGTTGGTTTCCCTGATAGAAATTACGTCATGGTCTTCTCCTGGTGTTCTACTTTGTACATAACTCAACTCACATTGACACAACCTGTGGAAAACAAATGGTAAAGAGTCTTAGATATCATGTGTCCTCATCTCAAAGTTTAGTAAGTCATTTAAATTTTGAGTCAATTTACCTTTTATATCCTCAAATTCGTATTTATAAGTCTTACATTAATCTTTACGTGGTATTGTTAAAAAATTAATAGTGTCAATACTTTTTAAGTTATAGTTATGGTAAATGATCTATTGTTAGTTTTTTTAAGATAATTTATTTGTTTTTAAAGATCATTGGAGACATCTTGTCGGTCTGTCTAGGCAATTTTATTTATATGATTCCTTTATTGTATTATCATTCGTCATTTTAAGTCATTTAGTATTTGTCTAGGTGTTAATAGGTCACATTTTCAATTTTTTCATGTCTATGTAATTGTCACATTTCTTAAAAAGTTGCTTTGTAAAAAGATGTCTTGTAAAAAAAAAAGTCCATAGAATAAAATAAAGAAATTTTCCTCACGGACACATTTTCGGTGTTACCCGACGTTCGAATTTTTTTTTCACATTGTGGAAGAAAACAAAATAAAGTACAATGTGGAAACAAATGTGCTTCGTGTTCACATATTACCGAGTTAGCTACATATTCACCGGAGGTTGGAGGCATCGGAGGTTGAAGGTCAATCGGTGACCTCTCGTCAGTCACCAACGATGGGGTTGCATATCAGTTATGGTGGCATTTTTGAGGTGTGTGTGTTTTCTTTCAGTTTGGGTAGTGTGCTTTCCGTTGTATACCTGTTTGCAGTGTTTCTATTTTCAATAAGTGAAAATTTCACATTGAGGGGGCAACATGCTCCAATGTTCCATTTCCAATTTTTAGTTTATGTGTATGAGGAGCAGAATTCAATGGATTTTCCTATGTTATTCCCTGAAGTGAGATAGTGATGAGAGCTAATGATACTACTACAACATCATGATATTGTGGTTGTTAGTTATCCACTGGAAAAACTATCCAGAGGTTGTTCGTATTGTCCTAAAAAATCATCCATTGTGTGGTTGTTTGTTAACCACTTGGAAAACCATCCAGAGGTTGTTGGTATTGTCCTTGAAACCATCCAGATCATGAGCAGGCTACATAGTGGCACGTTGCAGTACAAGGCAGGTTTTCCCCATGTTCGCACTAAGGGGGAATGTTAGGAAAATGATTAGTGCGTACTTATATTATTGTTGTTGTAGTCCTGTAACAATCTACTTAAATAAGTTCGAGTAGGTTTAATATGGTTACATTTGATAGTAACCTCCTCCATAATAGGATCCTTTCATCCTATATATTTGTATAGCCCCATATGAATAATAATATAGACAATCGATTATTATTATATTTCATTTGTTTAATCAACCAAATCTATTAATTTTAGATGTAGAGTGTGTATTTATATTAAGTTTTCATATTAACTGCCCTCAGATTCTTGCATTAATCTCAAAGATTGTGTTCGTGGGAATTTTATTGTAATTCCCAACTTTTTTCTCTTTTTAACCGTTGCAATCTTTTCATGTCTTATCATCCATGTATTTCTATCACTCGAGTCTTTCCTGTGACTCCTTTGCCCACCTACACATACCTAGGTCATGTATACGAATAATACCTTTATAACCCTCAACTTTTCGATGGTCCTCAAGAATATATTGCAAAACAAACTCATATAACCTTTGCGAAGATATGAAATGCATTTCATTCTCCCCTCACGGTTCCGTGACATGTACTTGGTCAATTCATTTAAATCATTGGACCTTAGAGTTATTTTTACAAGTTGCACTTTTAAGAGAAATGCGAGAGACATTATACCTTTTCCATCTGGACCTCCGATTATTAGCTTCATAACTCCTTTATTGGGATCTCGGGGCCGTGGAAAACCTTGCAGTTTAACAATCATAGACGTATAGAAAGTAAAAACCATTATGCATATTTTTATATGTGGCCTTCAAGTTTTAGAACATCCCCTTTACAAATTTTGGGAGAAAACACACATCTTGTAGTTGTAGAACTTTTTTTAAATCTGCAAGTGATTAACTATTTCATTATTAGCTTAGGGAAACAATCGTTGTGTTATTTTATGCTGTCGGTAACAAGGATGGTCATGACCAGTCATAATTACAAGACTAGGAGACGATATAAACCTTTACATGGTTTATCTACACCCAATCTCATGAATTATAAAATGAAACGAACTCAAAATAGGAACTAACCTAGATCACGAATAAGAATTCAAAAACAATGTTTGGATTTATCAAGACAAAATATAGGCACTAATAATGGCCCCGACTGGGATGGAATCCCAACGGGTGTCTAAAGAACAACATAAATGAATACAGGAGGGAAAAGCTAGATGCCTTTCCATTGGGAAATGGAGTCTCAAATGGTGACAACCATTCGACACAAAGACTCAAAACAAAAGAACCACTCTGAAAAAAGCTGGAAACAAAGACCGGATGAAACAAAACACATAAAAACAACACAACAAAGTGAGAAGGGAAACTATACACTTTACAATAATACAAAGACATACCTTTTAATCAAGGAAATGTTTCAAATGCTTTCCATTGACAATAAATTCTATCATTTCTCTATCCATGTCCCTTGAGAAAAGATGTGCTCGCCAATTCTAACCTCTATGGAATAAGGGCCCATCTAGAGGGCATAAAATTTTCCATGCTTGCCTTTATCCTCATGTATGTTGTCCCACAATAATACCATATCTCCTACATTGAAATTCTAAGGAGTGACCTTTTTATCAAATAGTTTCTTGAGTATTTCTTGAACTTGACAATTTTTAGATAAGAATCTCTCCTGAATTTATCCAACTCAATGATTTGATTTATCCTGGCCTCATAAGGGTCAACACCATCCATGTCCTCCAATTGCTGCATGAATTAGTAAGAAGAAAATTTCAAATGAAGGGGCATAAGTGTTTGAACACCATATACCAATTCAAACAGGTTGTTACCCATGGATCTCTTAGTTTTAACTCTATTAACCCATAGTTCAAACTTGAGTTTCTCTCCCCATTTTATTTTATTTATCTCTAACATTTTTCGTAGTATTTTGAGAAGATTCTTATTGCTAGATTCTACTGCCCACTTCCTTGCGGGTTATAGTTAGAGGCATATGTAAGAGTTATATCATATTCATGGCACATTTTTGTGAAAGGCTTATCCATAAAACTCATAACATTGTCAATAACCAATTTAGAAGGAACACAAAACCTACAAATTATGTGATTGAGGATAAAATCCACAACCAATTAATGAGTTTCTTTCCTAGTAGCAATAGCCACAACCCATTTGCTAAAATATTTTGTGGCCACTAAGATCCACTTGTGCCTAGCACTCAAAGTTTCGACATCTCACCAATAAAATCTAACCCCCATTGCTTAAAAGGAGCCTCTATAGAAATAGGTTGTAAGGGGAGAGACCCAAACGCTTTCAATCTTCTAGAGAAGTGCTGATAACTTTGGCATTATTGACCATTAAAGAAACATATTTAAACAAGGATGACCACCATTAACAAACTTTGAGAATTTTATGTGTCATGAAATTTCCCAAAAAATGTCCCCCACACAATCCTGCATGAAATTCATGAACCAACTTTGGGGCTTCCTCTTTTGTAATGCATCTTAATAAGACTCCTTCGAGATTTTCCAAGCTAGTCTATAGTATTTCAAGATGCATTTTAGGAGTCCTTCTTTGATTCTTATATAACCCCTGGGAAATTCAAATTCTTAATAGAATACACTATGTTTCTATACCAAGCTGAAAGACTTACCTCTCTATGGGGATATTTCTCATTTTCTTCAATGACATGAATTTCAACAATCTGTAAATTTTCTTTGCCATCAATATTGCAAGGCCCAGACCCCATACTAGCTTGGTAGTTTGTATATCCATGTCGTATTCTTATAGCTTATTAACCCATCTACACCTTTTACTAGACATTTCCATTTGAGACAAGATGTCCTTCACCATTGTGTGAGGTACATATGCTACAATCTTTGAACTAAGAATATAAGGTCTAAAGATTTTGGTCGCCTTGACCAAAGTGAAATCCTACTTTTTCATGACAGAATACTTGATCAGATCCTTGTAAGGATTTTCTAAAGAATGCAATAGGAATTTCATGGCCTTCTTCATTATTTTGTAATAACACGAAGCAATAACAAACTCAGAATCAAATGAAAACATATAAAAATGCTTTTTATAATCGGGATTGGCCAATACAGGAGTAGTTTTGAGTTCCTCCTTCACCCCTTTGAAAGCTCGAGTCACTTTATCATTCCACTTGATCACCTAATCCTTTTTAAAATATTAGTGATTGGTAAAGTGATTTAAATGAAATTGGAGATGAATCTTTTTACTAAATTAATTTTCCCAAATAAAGATTGAATTCCCTTCTTTGATAATGGGATGAGAACTCTATAAATAGCTTCCATGCTTTCTAGATCAATCATGACTCCATGAAGAGATATTATGTGTTTGAGTATTTTGGCCTTCTTCATGCCAAAATGACATTTTTGGGATTTAGTGAGATTTCGTATTCTCTACATCTAACCAAAATATTCTCTAAATGCATCAGGTGGTCCCCTCTTTCTCTATAAAAACCGTAATATCATCCTGGTATACAACGATGAACTCATTTATAAAACCTACAATAATAACTTCTATCGCTCTAGAATGTAGCCACGACATTCATCAATCCAAATGGAATTCTGACATACACATAAGTGCGCCATAGAGTTATGAGCGTTCTTTTATACCATTTTGATTATTTGATCACAACTTTGATTTTACCTAGAAAAACTATCCGGGGTAGACAACCCCGTTACTTTCTACAATAGGTTATCCATATTGGGCAACAAGTAATTATATTTGAGCAAGGTCCTATTCAGATTTATAAAATCAACACAAAGCCTTATGTCCCCATTCTTTTTCCTCATTGGCACTAAATTAGCCACCCATGAGGAATACCGAGTAGGCTTTATTATGCCATCATCTCACAACTTCTTCAATTCTTCCTGCATCTTAGTTGTAAGTAGGGTTAATAGGCCTCTTATTTAGTTTGAAGGAATTAGTGTGGGGTTCCAGTGGGATTTCATGCTAGAACAAGTCTTCTCTGTAAGCTTTGAATTCAGAATAAGACCAAGCCAGGTAATCCTGATACTTTTTTAGCAACTGAGTATAGGTTTTTCTTTCTTCTTCATTTAAATTACTTCCCAACCATACTTTTCTAAGGTCCTGACATGAACCCACATTACACTCCACACCATCCCTTGTCAAATTAATAAACTTATGTACTACTCGGTCGATGATATCAAAGGAAAATTCTAGACTAACTAACCCCTTGGGGATTACATTAGTTTTTTGTTGAATTAATTTCTTTCCAAAAAGGGTCTTCTTCTGTCACATACCTCTATCATAGGTTCCAAGTCATGATTTGGTCTCGCAAACTCACCTTGACGATTCAATTTTGATGTGTGAGTCATCATCAAATACTTTCTAGTGTTGGATATTATTAGGTACAGAAGGTCGAATTAATACTTCTACCTCAAACTTACAATATGGAGATAAATCCTCATTTTCATACTTTGCAGGCTAGATCGCTAGCCTACCACAAGAGTTTGGCTTCTCTCATGGTACTTGATATTAAATGAATCAAATAATTAAAGGAGATCCCATACTGCATTTGGGTATTGCTTCAACCTTTGATTTTTTTCCACGTATAATTTTCTTACTTGCTTGATTACCAATTCAGAATCCCCTTTGACAAGGAGATCTTTTATCCCATGTCTCCAAGTAAAAATTTATCCTAACAAGAGTACTTCGTAGTTAGCCACATTATTTGTGCAATCAAAGTTCATTCCAAAGGAGAAATTAAAAGATTAATTATTCGGATAAATCAACACCACTACTTCCTTGTTACCATTATTTGGGCATGATCCATCAAAACTCATGGTCCATGGGATTTCCAGTCTTGAAAATGGGCATTTACATCCATATAGTGGTCTTCAAAATCAGCATTGCCTATAAATTCTCCATGTCTACATCAACAAAAATTACTTCATAAGAAGCATTATTGGGATCCTCAATGAGGTGCAACATTTTATCTTCCCTATATAATTTGACCAATTTTCCTTCCAATGGTATGGAAGCATATGCCATATCCATTTGGACATTGCTGCCCACACTAGCTGCCCACTTTCTTGACAATAACATTCCCCATTTGGTGGGGAAATCAACAATGACAACATTCATAGTTAAGTACTTTCCTAGATATGTTTCCAATTGCACAATCAATCCTCTCACATAGCCAACCACAGGTACCTCCTTGGAATCCATGGAATTTTTTTTTCTTGAAAGTGATAATTATCTTAATGTTCAATTCATTCATGACTGTAAGAGGCATGATGTTACATGAATCTCTAGAATCAAACATAAAATTGTGTAAGAGCCATCCATTTACAATAAGAGAGGTGAAAAAGGTTCAACATCCAACTGTGTTTCTATTAAGGAAGTCCCCAAGTATATTTCAGGAGAAGTTTCCATTTCCTCTTTAGTTTCCTCCACCTCAGCCTCAACAATTATGGGGGATGATTCTTTATTAATGCATTGTTTGTAGAAATCCCATCTTCCTAGAACCCTAAATACTCATTAGCTCACCTTCTCGTGCTAAGGGATTCCTAATAGTTCCATAATGGGAACAATAATTTTTATCGGCTCAAGATTTGGGCCATATCACACACATTATACTTTGGAAGGGGAATAATGGAGAGTGCTGCAACTATTTTGTCGGATGGCAAAAGGTTTTTCCGAGTGGAAGACAGGAAGCACAAATTGGCTCAATGAATTTTTTTGATCATTAAACACTTTTGATCGGAGCTTAGAACCGGGGGGTTGGTGGGACCCACCCATTACAAAAGATATAGACATTGAAAGACCAAATACATAGCTGACCCGAGTACAAGAAAAACACCAGTGATAAAGAACAAAAAACCCCACCCAAATAATTTCCCTGAGTGGAAAACTCCATGATAAAGGCCACCGTGCCCCTCACACATTACCACTCCGAACGAGGATCATGTATAAGGGCAAGAGAGGAAAAAAAAAGTGAAAGAAGGTGCCTCCATTCCAAAAGGAAACACCACACATACCAAAAACAACTAGATGAAACCAGTTCACGCCCGGTACCAAAAACTTCTACATGCCCATCATAGCTAGGTGCAAACCCTTCCACGAACCAAAAACACAAAACATGACAAATATGCACACTCCATTTGTTGAAGAAGATCGAGATCAAACTAAAAGGGAGCCTAAAAAAACCATAGATGCTTTCTTATATGACGGTTGGGAAACCAAGACTACTGAGCCCTAAAAGGAAGAACCCAACGAGACCTTGTATTGGACCAAGAAACCAGAACAAATCCACTTCTAAGCTTCCTTTTAGTCACCAATCTTGGCCAATAGACATAATGTAGACCGAAAGGAAGAATGAATGAAGAAAATGATCCCCAAAACAGTCTCTCGCACCCGAAAAACCTCTAACCAATGATGAATCATTATTCAAAGCATGACCAGCATTCGGAGAACCACCCATGCACACAAGAATCAAAGAGACTAAATCATTGTTGGATCAAGACCTAGAAGTTTCTCCTTCGCCATCCCATGATCCTCCATAGTAGGAAGAACCCCATAAATATGCACAACCTCAACATGTAGGGGCTCCACAAATGGCACAACCTGAGTGCAGTGGAAACAAGAATAAAACCTAACAAACATAGACTCTAATTCCTCCATCAAAAGGGCTTGAGTGAAATAGGACTGGGATCCCTCCCGAGAGTTAAGAAGGCCTTCACATCTTGGCTAAGGAGGTACCCAACAAAACTGACGTGCTTCCTCAAAAATCCCTTTAACAAAACTAGCCTCGAGCGGACCAGAATGAAGCAACAATCCTTCCATACACCATTCCGCAAGATAATGGTAGGAAATCCAAATGTACCACCTCGCTATACTCCTTCGCCAACTCCCACCGCATTTGCTCCATTGATGTCACTTGCACACACCACTGCTCTATCCAAAACCCTAACTCTTCCATCCTCTCATTTCTAAGTTCCAATGGCTTAGCTGAATTACAAGATTTCTGTTCAAGACATTTCTCTAGGGATAATTCTTAGGGACATTATAAATAATATGCATATTTGTTTTAGTTGTAGGAACATATCCATTGATTTTCCTATTCCTTAGGTTGTATTCCTTTTCCTCAGAAAATGCAACATTGATTAGTAACTTTCGATCCTCGCTGGAAGGAACATCACCATCATATTTCTTTATCATCAAGGCTCTTAAATACTCAAAATCATGATTAGGTAATTCAAAATATTGAGCCATATCAACCTCAACATTAATTTCAACAAGGAGGGACTTAACATTTTCAACACAAGTCCAGAAATCAATCACACTCTGGACATAGAGGAGGTCGATGAAGACACACCCAACTCACGGTCTTGCGACATTCCATCATGTACACATCGATAAAATCAACTTCTTCATTTTCATCATCTACGGTGATTACAAGGTACATGGGGCAATAAACATTTATCACACCAATCAATGGCATGTTCTTCCTCGATAACAACTACTCTTCCCACCAAAGGGTCAAGAATTGCTTTATTATCTCTAAAATTATGTTGTTTACTAGTGTGACCCATAGGTCCTTTCCTTTTATCCTTTCCCCTGAAATATCCTTTGGAATTAATGCCAAATCTATTGGGCCAACTTTCTCATGTTGAGTTTGGGGATCAAGAGACAATCCCTTTTCAGCTTATGCCAACTTGTAATAAATTTCTATAAGAGAACCTACTAAAGTCTTGAAAAATTCTTCAAGGTCAACTATCTTACTAGTTTGAGGCTTATCTGGGTTAGCCAATATAACAACATCTCTCTTTGGTGGGTTCCCAATAAATTTAATATTATTCTTGATCTGGATATCCATGGTGAAATCCTATCTCGAGAATCCAAGGATTTTTGTCTCTTAGGTAGTATCTTTGCTTTTTTGTCAAACGTGTCTGAATATTTAATAAGGAAAGACTCATCACCAAGCCTTATATTATTGGGCAACCTTGTTAGGGTTTTATTGAATCTAGTGTTGAAGTCTTGTACACACTTGTTGGGATTATTCTTAATATTTTCAAACTCAGATAACATAAATATTGAATTAGCTCTATCACCATACGAAACCACCGAATGAAATTTTCATTTCTTTCTATGAATCAATTGATCCAACAAGCAATGCCCTAAACCATTCACGGGCATCCTCTTCTAGAGTGTGCACAAAAAACTTCACATATACATCCTCAAATTCAACTTCATAATCATCCATCACATTTTGAAATAAATTCAAATGGTGATCACCACTGATAGCATTATTTCCTTGGAACTTAGGCAACCTCATCCTAATCTCATTGGGGACATCATTAGGATATGTCATTAAAATTAATAGGTCCATATGTGTTAACTCTGAAAGGTTTCCTAGGAGGGGGTCAACCGTGTTATTTGGCACAAGTGACTCGGGTGGTGGATGATGTTACCAATGTTGGACATGGGTTTCCTGGTTTAAAGTTATTTGAACAACCTGATAAAGGCTTCTGGGAGGGGTAGATTCTAGATCGAATCCCTGGTTTTCATTAGTAGATAAATGAATAGGATCAAGATTACCTCGTATAGCCTTAGGATCAGGAGCTTGCTTGTATAAGGAGTGTAATTGGTACTCTAGAGAAGATGTTCTAGAGTTGTCAGATGTGCTAGAGCAATCTTCAACTAGCGGAGTATCAAGCTCAGGAGTTTGAATATAACTATTCTTTGAATTCTGTCTCGTTATAGGCTTCCATTTCCCTTGCCAAAAAGCCTCTAATTCGGAAGAAACTTATTTGTGGGATCCGATCTGAAAGAAGATTGTAGTCCTTCCTATTTTACAAAATGGAAAGAAAATTAGTAATCTTAAATGAAACCAATCTATCCCAACTTTATTTTAAGGAGTCTCCACTAGAACATTAAATTCTAGAAATATATGGAACTAAACAAACAAGTATTCATTTTGAGAAAACACGAGCTAAAAAACTCAATAATAGAAATGAGATAAATGAAATAGTCCTCAGAAAAGACTCCACTTGAGTGTTGGCTCCTGAAACTACACCCCGTGAATTGAGGAGCTAATCAGAATTAGGATGACCTTAAGGGAATGATGAGCAATGAAGATTTTATCATTAATAGATGGGGATCTACTCAACATTCAACCTAGTGACTCAATTTATGAGAGGTGATCAAGAGACACCTTAACTAAGGGGATGGCTTCGCCTTGCTACCTCTATATCTATCTGAACCAAGGTGAGAGGACTTGGGTGGGATCTAAATAAAGGAATGGTTTTCTTAACTCAACTTCCTTTATAATTGGTATGAATCAATTTGAAGCAAGTGCAACCATGGATACAATACTCACTCGCTAGAGTTGTCACTTGATTATTATATGCACTTGACACATCAAACACATATCAAAATAGACAGATAATGAATAATCCCAAACATCATCTCTATGTAATAGTATCAACCAATGGTTATGTTGGTGAGTACTTGAGACACTCACTTGGTGGGATTTTAGAAAAGCATACTTGTAGTAAACCATTTTCAATGTGGTTTTACAGGGTAAACATATGCATGGTATACAGGTTTGATATGCTTAATAGGTGTGAGGATAATGGGATATTCTTAGTTAAAATTGAAGGTGGAGGGTAATTTATTTTGTGACTTTGGTATGTCAATGTTTCCATGGGAAGAATCCATGCCTACGGTGATGCTTGAAAAGAACAACCAATTTAACACAATTTGTGAGATAACACTTGCATTCATTGATACTCAATTTGTGTGAATGTTATTGTGATCTTTGAGATCCTAACCAATTTTTTTTTGAGCTAAGATTCGGATAAGTACTTGTTATATTTGTTTAATACAACCAAAATACCCTTAAGGGATAACCATAACCCTTCAAAAATAATGTTACCCTTAGGATTTTACAATTGAGCTAAAATATTGCAAAATATACACTAATATACAATATTCTCACAGTGACCAGAGAAATGCAACAATTGAAGAAAGATATTTGCGTATTTAACAAAATGAAACTAGTACAAGATTGCAATTAAAAAAATATTTCCTCGTTCATACTTTTAAAACACAAGAAACAAGAAAGTGCAATTTTATCAAAACAGAAAGAGTCCATTATTGTGAGTTTTGGTGAGGGGACATAAACAAATGCCCTCAAAACCTACTAATGGCTATACAACATAACCACCTTAACATTTCCTCACAGAGTTGGACAATTACGAAAATTTTGGTAAAAAACAAGGAACTAGAACTAAAACAAAACTTAATCAACAAAATTCAACAACTACCTCCCCTAGAATGAGGACAAGACCCTCATTCTTATACAATTTTTCATCAAAATATCTTACCAATTTCCCCCAAAACCTCCTGAGAGATCCTTGATACTTTGCTTCGTGGAATCAAATATATTTTCCAAAACGAGGGGGAAAAACCTTCTAATTGAAAAAATTCTTGCCCTTATCCTTAAACAAACCTTTTTGTCTTTTAGAAAAACTCTATTCTTGTTTGTGAGAATTTTTTTGGGTGGAAAAATTAGGTGTCTCCACCCATGTTCGTAGAGGCTACGCCCCTTTGCTTTAAATGGTACAACTCCCATTATTGAAAGTAAACTAATCCTAATCCTATCTAAATGCGGTGGGTGGCCAAATTGGTTGGGGATCACATAGGGACACTCTCACTTAAACTGTGCCAAAGTGCTTATATGGGGTAAAATGGAGGAAATTACAACAATGAGGGGAAAGGATATAAATTATGAAAGGAAGATTACTTCATGAGTAGGATTACGGAGGAAAAACAATGAATATATCTAGTGAAATGGAAAAATTGAGACACCAAGTTCTCATATTCATCTATCAAAGATAAAAATCTCTTGCGTCATTATGCTTACAAAGTGTATAAAAGAGGGAAATAGAAGAACCATGAGATGCCTGTAACAACCATGCTTATCATGCCAAAATGAGAGGAAACCATGCATACAAAGTGTACACATTCATACATCTTGGAAAATAGAAACTCTATTCCTTAATTGACATTTACACTAGTTGTACAAAGTAAGGAAAAGGAGAAAGTGGAAGAAATTGTAGCTTTTATTCCTTGTGCATTGATACAAAGCTCAACAACTACAATTCATAATTTACTGCACCAGTGAAAGTCTTCAAAATATGGAATCCTTTAGAAAGGAGAGAATTTATAGCCATAGGAATTGACTCATCACCTCCCTTACATGACTCTTCGTGTTCGATATTCCACTTGTGACTTTTGATTTTCCATTTAAGTATTTCTCTTATAATTTGAGAAAATAATTTTATAATTTTTAAAAATAAGTCACTTAAGTGAATAGGACAAAATACAATGATGAATCCCATGAAGAATTAGAAAGGAGAGAGAAGAAAGAGTGATAAATAAAGGAGGGATGGGATGAAGGAAATCCACTCCTCATGATGATCCAATTGAAGGCCTTGATGCGGTCAAGAATTTTGAGTGAAGTACTCTGACACTGATGATCCTTCGTACTGACGAAGATTGCTTCTCTGAATGCCTTTGGAAAATTTCCCCCTTGCTAACGGTGATTCATGATTCCCTCTTTGTATGATGCACAAACACCATGGGTCTTCGAATGAGTGTTTAAAAACATTGTTTGAGATTTTCTGAAGTGAATTCAAGATGACCCATAGAAAATACTTGTGATGATATTCTATGAAATTTCTATGCTTTGTTGACAAGGATTGCTCATGGAGTGATGTAATTTTCCCATACACTAAGAAGGTAAGTGATGAGCACCGATGAGACGACGAAAAATAATGCTCATACCACAAGCTTGAAACCACCATTCCAAACCATGAAACATCACCATTTCTTTGTTACTAATGACACATGTGGAATGAGAATCTGGAAATACCTATGAACTTAACTTCTGTGATTGACACTTTGTACTTCCCCATATTTAGAAAGTGAACTTACTATTTTTAGTAAACCACCATTTTCACCTTTTCCAACTTCAATCATTCAAATTGTTCATTTGGTGACCTTTGTTTAAACCGCTTCTACCTGAAGTTGCTCTTTCGGATGACTTACTATCTATAGCTAATGCCCACATAGGGAGCTTATTATATTTAGTAAGTGGCCATTTTCACCATTTTCGGCACTACTCGACCATTCTGATCTTTTGACTATCTTTGGTGCACACCGTCTTCACTATGGCCCCTTATGAAGAAGGCTTACTAAAAATGGAAGACACCGTGTAGAAGGGATTACTATTTTTAGTAAGTGGATTCTTGGGCATCGGTTTGTGATGAAACAAAATTTCCCGATATGGTTTTTTTCTCTACAACGCTCTTCCATATTTTCAGCTCAAACCGGTTACTAGATTGTGAGATTTTAAATTTCAAAATTTTACTGTGGGGAAACATGGGTTTCTTCACTACAAAAATTTGGGTTGTGTCTGTGAAATATTTCACTTGGATCCTCATGGCCTCTAAAAAATAGAAGATTGCAAAAAACATCATGTTGATCTGTGCATTGATTTTTTTAGATATGAGCGAATCTTCTTCGCGGGATTCAAAGCCTCTTTGAGCAAAAAACTTCATTTTTGATCATTTAAAATCTAGATTTTTTGTTTCTTGTTTGTTTTTACATCTTTAGATCATGGAAAAGTATAGAAATGGAGAGAGCATGAAAATTTGAGATGCGATGTTTAGAAAAATCTGCAACAACCTCACAACATGTGGAGGTTTGGGAGTTTGAATGCAAAAATGGCTATCTCCTTGCTTTATAGCTTTGACAATGGAAGGAGAGAGGTGGGGCACATTTTTAGCACCTCATGTCCCTTTTTTTTGGTGCAATAGGGACATAAAAATGTGCCTTTCCCCTAGCATGACAAGTGGTGAGTGTTGATTTGATGAGAAAAGTGAAGGGGGAAGCCACATTTAAGCACCCGGGGGCCGTAAAATTGTCACATGAGGAACACGGATGATAATAAGGGTGTGGCACATTTTCTTGTCCCTATTGTCCCCTTGGAAAGGTGAAAAAGGTGCTAAAAAATGCACCCTAGCCTCACAATGACAAGTGGTATGCATGCTATCACATCCCACAATTTCTGTCTATTTGTTGGAAGGAATAAGTTATAAAAATGATGGGTAGGCTAAAAGAATTGGAAGATAAGCTATGTTTCTCGGTTATATGTCGCCACACGTGCGTGTGCATATCTTGAGAAGGATATACAAACTTATATGTAGGCTGCGTATGCGACCATGTAACAATGTTTGTCGTTCAACACTTGTAGTGAACCTATCATTTACAACATATTCTGTGTTGCTTTGGTGATTGTATATACTTGTGGTGTCTATGGCTTTGGTGCATTCTATGTTGTATGATTTATACCACTTTATTGATACTGAAGCATATTCTTGGCTATATGGGATGATTTTATCATGGGGTACCCCTATCTTGTGGTTGTACTGTCATTATTTTTGATACTTTGCTACTTGCTACCTTGGCTGAGAATAACAACTGCATTATAAAAGTGATTTGTACAAAGTCATGAAAGTATCCTTTCTACATTAAAACAAAGTTGATTGTTTCACACTGTTGTACATTTTTGTACTCTTTACTTGGATGAAAAGGAATAATATCATGTTAGAAGGTATTCTAATGTTTTAAACTTACATAACCTTGATTAGTTATTTTCACCTTACATTTGGTTATGTTGTGACCCCATTAGGGTGCATGGGATCATTCATTTAGGTATGAAACAATAGTTCAATGGTCAAATCGACCCCACTATGTATAGATCATGGATAACTTAAAGGATGATTAGCTAGTTAGAAATGCAAGAACTAAATTAAGAATGAGGTAAATTTGCATTGTTGTTAAATGGCCACTGACCATGCAATAAATAAAAAACCATGAAATATTTAATGGTTGATAGACCATGCATAAGGTAATGATTTGAGTGTGTATATAATTGGTAACCTAGTCAATCAACCATGCGAGAGTTAAAAGGGTTAATCGATTTATTTGAATATTGAAAATGTGGATATTCAACTTATGATCCTTCCCACCATGCATGAAATGACAATCACTATAGTTTTGTTTGGATTGGTTGAAATGGCCATGCAAAGTCAAAAAGGTCAATGATTATTTTGAGCGAAGAAATTTTGACCCTCGATAAGTTTGGAGGCAAAATCATGAAAAATCCGAAGAACTTGACGTGGCACTGTGGTTTGGTACTAGGCATTAATTCACAATAAATGTATTCTTGATAACCCCGATTCCCCGAAGCTTCTCGGAGAAGCTTGGACATGCAATGTTGAGGGTTTCATTTTTAGTTTTGTGGACCTCCACCCATGCATTAGTTCTCGATAATTTTTATGGATTTTAGTATTTTTTATGGAGAGCTCACCAAACTGTTGATCCACCATTCTTGCAAGCCTGCGCATGCTTCGTCTGCACTGGGGGAACTTTTGTTAAAATTGGAATTGCTTCATATTTATATATATTTTTTCAAATCTGTGCAAACCTCAAATAAAGGGTAATTCGAGGGAATTTATGTGGGAGCTCTAGATGGTGTGTAAGAAGGAACAACAGAAGATTTGGAAGAGGATGTGCTGATTTCGGCAGAAGGAGTAGCAAAATTTGCAGGCATGATTGTGTTTCTCCTTACTCTGATGCCTTGCTCTAAATCATTATTTCATTTCTTTGCAACCATCTGGAATGAATGAATCTTTTATTTGTATTGACCTAAGATACACTGCATGATCTTGCTATGGAGATTTTTCTAGGTGTATATGATTTTTCCTATAGATGATTTATCTATGTTTAATCGTCGATTCTTGCATGGATTTGTGCTTGGTAGGATATTGCAAAGTCTGAACTCTTATATATAATTATTAATATGTATAATAGTGTTTAAACGCATCTGTGACTTTTGGGTTTACATTATTGGAATACCTATAACCTCTGGGGTTATATTCCTTCATAAGGGAGTCTTAGTTTCAAACCTAGAGGTTCAATAAGCTATGGTTTTATATGCGCTGAGTATTTGTTGCCGGTTTGCTTTATGTCCACTTATTTGATGAGTATTGATTTTGAAAGTTAAGTAAATCCAGGTATATTTTTATATGCTTATTCTGTCGAACTCCGGTTGAGGAAATAGAGATCTCGGACTTGGTGTGATTCCTGTGACCGTTGTCCCGAAGGTAACGATTATATCCTTCTGGTAGATCCTTTTTGCAAGAAGATTTGAACCTTCATGTCATGTATTTATGGGAATAATGTGATCCCAAATCCTTATTCCACGTTTGGCTGTATTAGTATTTTGTTTGGTTATCAAATGAGATCACCGTTGAGGAAAGTTTCTGCACTATCATGTCTGTTTATAAGGAATTTTGGGAATTCTAGATATTGTTTCTTTTTCCTTCTCAAGTGTTGCTGGTTGGCTGAAGATTTTGAATGAATTAAATTAGTACAGTTTTTAAATCTTGTATTCCGTGAAAGGGATTATTATGATTAGATGAAATGCTATCTTGCTAGGGAATTTTGAAGAAAGGATTTTACTTTAAAGCTAACTAGAAATATGACTTAGTAATGATTTACCAAGAGGCAGTGATGATACTGTTTGATTTGATATGATGTTATTTTATAATCTATGAAGGAAGGATAGTCTCTTTGTATTCATCATTATAATATTATAGGTAATAATGATTTTTACTTTGATTCATTACTAGAAGGTTTGGCAAATAGATGAAAAATTATTTTTGTAAGTTATCATGGCAAGAAGAAGCATAATCATGCTCAGTCCTAATAGACTGACCATGTGTAAATTATCCTTTTTGAACTATAGGGACAAAGGTAATATGGAGGTTAGAAAAAGGAGATGGTTGTCTTACACTTGTCATTTATACCTATTTATGAATATAAATAAGGAGATGCCAATTAATATTAAATGCTAGACTCCTTGTGCTTTATTTCCTTACATGAAAGTATAAACTGATAAATTCAAATGCTAGTAAACCTGTTTTAGTGTATGGGAATCCTTATACTCATTGGTGACTTGACTGCAACATTCCTGATTGTTTATATGTATTTTGAAATCATATCAATATATACATGAAATTAAGGGAGTTTGTTCGGTTTTCTTTAATTGTGTCCCTAGAGAATTTATCACAAATTATTTATTGAGAAGAAATAGATAATGTGATCACAAACCTTTATAGGTTTTCATTATCTCTCAACGAATGTGCTCAAATCAAATATAGTTAAATGCTCACTTGTATTCGTGGATGAAATCCCTTGAGTTTATTTTATTTAGACTATCTTTCATATCCCCTTCACTTGCAAATAAGAATTAATTCTGATTGTATCAGATGTCGAGAGGACCCTTAAAATGTGAAAGGTTGTTGGGTTTTTCTTTTGACAACCAAGTGTCTTGTACAAATTAAGGTATGCAAGATAACAATCTTAATTGAGAGGATCCTAGGGGTGCGCAATTGTCTTTGGAACAAAAGGGTATATATATGTGACGTAGTGCAAAATTAAGATATCAATAATTTCAAACACAACCCTTCCCGAACATGATCCTAAATATTTAATAAGTTGTTATAGTTTTTATTATAAAAAAAGGAGAAAAGAAATATCTGTTAATGTATATACTTAAGCTAAATAAAACTATCAATTGCAATTATATCCCTTGAATGATATTATGATATTCATAGGTTGTTAAGTAGAAGTAATGTGTCTAATATAGCTGCCATTATATCACAATAGATTTCATGGGATCAAGTAAGTACAATCATTTTAAAATTCCTTATTACTTCTACTTTTTCAAGTAGCATATAAATTAAGACCATATGGAGCAG
This sequence comes from Taxus wallichiana var. yunnanensis, assembly GCA_018340775.1. NCBI lineage: Eukaryota > Viridiplantae > Streptophyta > Pinopsida > Cupressales > Taxaceae > Taxus > Taxus wallichiana. Next base: position 693,642,682 of record CM031235.1, on the reverse strand, counting down.
TATGAAAGTACCTTGATATCCCATGATGTGGTATTGATGAACACCATCCCTTGACCAGAAAAGGGAACATTACCATTGAATACTAGGTGGCTATTGTGTCTAAGAGTAATAATTATGTAACAATTAACAATGTATTACTTATGAGTTAAAAATGGAGGGAATGATCATTAATTCATGATTATATCATGTCTGAGATGTTTTGAATCCTATATATAGTGTTATGTATGAATTAATATTTAAATCATAATCTTATTGAAATTATCTTGTAGATGAAAACTAATGCGGAAAATTATATTCCTTTCTTATGAAGACTAAGAACTCAAACGTAGGCAACATGCCACGGTCTTGAAATCATGCACGTCATGCTGCGCTAGCTCGGGTTAGCTATAGGTAGAGAGGCAGACATGTAATGATCTAGATCATTACATGAACACATCGTTCCTATAGGGTCCCAAAGTAGTCTTTGGCATGAGTTCAAAAAATCCGGATCTTTGAGGTGTGTTGATTGCGGCTTTGGTGACCAAATTTAACTATTAATGATTACTTAAGAATAACAATCTGAACTAAATAGCTAAACAACTGAAACAAATCTTGATGGCTATGACTAGAACAAATTGTGAGGTGAAGGAAAGATAGGTTCCCTAAGACATATGTGTAGTCTTGGGATCTAGCTTGCTAGCACAATTCCAAACAACTATGGCCATAGTAATGCATGTAACTGGATGCATTGTATGTTCACCAAGTATTTTCCACAGTGTTGAGATTTAGATGATGGTTATAGTGGTAGCTTTCCGAAGGACGCTAAAAGACATCACAAGTTCTCACTGTATTAAGGCTTAACCAAATGATACACTGGGTGTATTGGCTCGTAAAGAGTGTTTGAGGGGATCGATAAGAATCAATAAACCCTTGTAGTTGCACATAGTTGTCATGGGTTGTCCAATTGGATTCTGAACTTAAATTAATGTTGTCATAAATTAGCTGTTGCTGCAAATGATGTTTTCATTTCAACATAAGAAACTTAAAGGGAACTATAATGTTTGAATGCTGGAATTTAAATACTGCGTATTAAATTCATTGAAGGCCTAAATGTATTGAATTATTTAGTAAAAAAAAATTCCCTAAGTTTGATGAAGTAAAAAGTGGTTTTTACACATGCGGGAGTTGGTGGAGGAGCTGGTCAAACTGGTCAAAGGGGCTTAACATGAGTCATTAGGGTCATATGGGTGTCCAGGAGGCTAAATAGGGGTGGGATGCAATTTTGTGCACCTCATGTCCCTTTGAAAAGGTGTAATGGGGACATGAATGTGTTCCTTAACCTTAGGTTGACACGTGTCCCATTAGAATTTTTGTTAAGTATCGAAGAGCTTACCTTGAGAGCCAACTTGTGAAGGTCATATCTTGAGCTCCTAGATTCATTTTGGGGTAATACTTGTGCGATTTTGTATGAAAAAAACTTTTGAGAATAATGGTGAGGGTATAAATCCTTGAATCGACTGAAACACCTCCAATTTGCTCCTTTTTATTGAGTACTTTTGCCCGGATGTGTGCCAAAAGAATGAGTTTCCTAGAGAAATGCATGGGGTTTCAAGATGTCCTGTCTTTTCCACCATGTAGAGTATTGAAAATTATTTCCATAGGTACTTTTTGGGCTCATAACTCATTTTGGATCTCCCATAATATTTCTTTGAAGTTCGGTCCTCTTTCGTGGTGCAAGCTCCTTTAGGCCCAAAAACCCGCTTTCGTTGAATTGGCTCCAAAACCTCTAAAACTTCCCGAAATATTCCAAAACATTTTTAGCTCTTTAATACTCCCCATAATAGGTTTTAGTCTTTAGATCCACTCTAGGGATGATGCACTAGTCATAGGAAGGCTGATGATAACCCTTCCCAAAATGGCTCAAAACTCCATTGTTGAACACTTTGCTCCAGAAGTTCCTTGAATGATTTTTTCTTCCTAAATCACCTAGGGGGATACATGAAAATCACTTAGGGGTCAATTTTATGATAGGATAGGGCTGGTACTGTGGATGAACTGACTTTGGGGGTGTCTTGGGAAGGTATGGATTTTAAATTTTTGACACTTTGTGGTATAGTTGTCCTATTTTCTAGTGAATTTTTCTGCTGAAAAACACAAGACAAAAATTATATTTGGAGAAGGCCCCATACTTGGATGAATCCATCATGATTCAAGGCGATGAAAAATTTCTTTCGATTCCTTTACCCTTAATCCTTCGATTTTCTGAGTCTACCTCAATGGGTTTGATTCTCCAAAATGCCCCTTACTTTGTGTCCTTGTAAGCATCAAATTTATCAAATATATGTAGGATAGATTCTTCGTCGGGACCTAAATGGTAAAAGAAAATTATTTCCTTCCTAATGCCTACATTATCAAGCTCTATAGAAACATTTCTTGCCTTCTTTATTCTCTTCAACAATTTAGCAATTTTCATCTCGATTTGCACCATTCGTTGCCGACAATAATAGGCTAAAAGTCCTTGATTTTCCGGCCTACCAAGGGCATGATCCCTGAAGATCCTAATTAGATTATCTAAATTTTCCATCTTGAGTCTTTCCCCAGTATCTTCTCCAATTAACTTGTCAATCAGAGAGTGCAGACCATCAATGTACTCAGTTGCCTTATCCTTTGCTTCTTTGAGAATATAGACACAATTTATCAAGATCTCAACCCTTATCTTTGTAGCTTCATGATACTCATACTGATTTCCTGCAAACTCGGGAAAAATAATTCCTTCCTTGAAAACCAAATCATCCTTCAAGTCCGTAAGGGCTTCCAAATTTGGTAACATATCACTCCACATTTTTGTTTGGCCTCACACTTGTCCAGTAATGCCTTGGTTGTTTCCGTCTTATCAAATATATGGGAATGGCATTTCACACATTCCTTGATTACTTCCTCACCTCTGGTGACTAATTCATTTTACCACTATATGGTGACCTCTCCTCTTTTCCCTAGATCACTCACTCTTTTGATATCATCATTGGTGATTTCAGGAACTTCAACTTTGCCCTTCCCCAGGTGTTAGTCAATTTTCTAACCAAGTTAGACAAGGCTTCATTCCTGGCCTTCAGATCCTTCTTAGTCTCCTTAAATTTGTCAATTTTTTGGAATAATCCCTCTACTGCCACATAGAATTCATGTTTAATCTCTTTGGTGAGGCTTACCTAATGGGATCCTTGTGACCTGGAAATTAGATGGAGATGCCTCACTCTAGAGCACACTGAACATGGGAGTTGTAATATCCAAAAAAATTCTCCCTTTTTATTCGTAACAACTCTTGACATAATTGTTTCCCTTTTTGTTGGCCTAGAAGGATTAAGGGTTGTAATACTTTGTATATCATCATCATCCAACTGTATTTCCACCTTTTTATTCTTTGGGAGAGCACCCTCTACCGAGACTCCCATTAGTAGTCCATGTTTGTCAGATGATTGCAATATTGAAGTAATAAGAACAAATACAAGGGATCTAGAAGATGAAGGGGTTGGAGAAATGATTTCTGTTGTTACATAGGTTGTTTCTTCCCAAACAACTTCTTCCATAAGTCCACTATGAATGAATGTTTTATCCACTGGCTCAGACTTATCTCTTATTTCTTCACTCCTTGAAGATGGTTGGTTATCAACCTCTCCTTTTGTTTGTGCCAAGATTTCATCCACTTTTCCCTGGAAGAAGGGACCATTTCACAAGACTCTTGATGAGAAACATTGGTCATTGGAAGTTGGGTTTCAAGAACATCTGCAACTACTTCAGTGTCCTTGGGTGCTATCACGATGTTGACACCCATAGTTTCTTTTCTTACTATTTTTACTACAATCCCTTACAGTATGAGATTTTATTACTACATCATCAAGTGACTTACTATCATTTTGAACTTCATGCTCACTATCTTGCACTTCTTCTACCACCGCATTACCTAGAACTTGTTTCAGAGTAAAATCAACCCATATCCCAACTTCAAATGTATTGGGCTCTTTTGAAAATTGATCTATTGTTTACGTTTCATTATTCTGCAAATGGAATAGACAAAATAGGGGATGGGTGAATATTCACAATTAGTTTCTTCCTAGTGGGGGAAATAACTTGGGATAGTGGGGAAACAAGGGTTGGGTAAAGAGGAATTAATTCCATAATGAGTGGAATCACCGGTATTAGGCAATAACTAGTAAAGGGATGGGAATATCATGAACCAATGTCTCCTTGATTGTTTCTTCTTCCTCTAAATCAACCCATTTAGACACTTTAGTCTGATTCTCCTTCGGAGGTGAATTTGTTCCTCCTCTTCTTGTGAGACTTGTAGACCCATTTATGATATTGGTACCTTATGAGGTGCTTCCATAAACTTAATAATTTATACTTCCTTAGATTATAGGTTGTTAATTTTTATTTCCCTTTCGATCTTGAAGCGGATATTGGAACAACCTAAAAAGAGGGGTCGAAACAATAGGGGCCCTAATCATACTTCCATCAAGTACTTCCTCGGTATTATTTTTAATTAAGTAAGGGAAGTCCTAGTTTTTTTGATCTCGGGAACTCATATCATCCCTTACCTATCGGATTCCAACTTCTTAAAAGGGAGTCCAATCCCTTGATTCCTCGAAATATCCTGGTAGCACGAATCTTCCAAGGTATGGGGGAAGGACATCATAAAGTATCTTAATAACCCTATGTTCTCTTAATAAATAAGTGTTTTGGTAACTTACATCTATACCTTTCAAGAACAACCATTGAAAGAAAGTCGGATGATATTTACGATCTTGTTACGATTAGTCCTACTTTCATCAATTTCCCAATTGACTGGTGATAAAGGATGAGAGGAATGTTCCCTCTGATGTAATCATCACTGACTACATTTTTATAATCTTCCAACCCCTCGGGATCCTAAAAAATCCCAAAGTCCAACATCTTAGAGAGTTTCATCGTTGAATAATCCCTATGTCTGACTTCCTTTTCATCTCGACAATCCATTCAAAAGTATTTGTAACGAGCCTCATGCTCCATCAGAGTGGGTGCAATATTGTGTACATTTTTAATGTCATATTGAGGCCTAGCCTCAAATATATTTAGTATACCTCTACCCTTTTTGAATCTAGCATTCTTGCCTTCTAGATGTTTGAGCAAGTATAGTTCCCAATAGTCATAGGAAAATTTATAGGGGATGTGAGATATTTGTTGGTGACGATCGATGCACTGGTAAAAATGGATCACTAACTCCAATAATGCCCACTTTTCATTCACATGCTTAAGGAGTAAGGGCTCCCACAAAACCACCAACCTTGATAACCCTCAATATTAGGTGATAACACTCTTAGCATCCTGTGAAAATCTTTCAGTCTCCCAATTATGATGTAAAAGTCATATTATAGGCGTAAAGAATATATTAGCTACGTTCCTATAGTCTACCTCATAATTTACCAATTTTAGTTGGAAAAAGACATCATATACCCCTGGCATTCTTTGAGATACCCTTTTGTCTGCTGTAAGCCTAGGAAATTTATGTGGAAAGTGATATTATATACCATATAATATGTCATAAAGAATTCGGACATACCAAGCTTTTGTCCTTTTACAATTTGGGAAACTCCCATCATTTGTTCATGAATTAAATTGTTTATTATTTCGGCCCAAGGAGAGGTTTCTTATTTTTGAGTATTACCTCAATGAACTAAAACATACATTCATGGAAAAGGTTGGTAGATTCCATACCCATTAGTTGGTTAAAAATGTAATCACATATCCAAACTCCTCAATAAATTCCGTTACTGTTCATATTTTTAGACATTACGAGAGCAGAGACTTGGGAGTAACCAACCAATGGTATTTTGTAAACTTGGTCAATTTTCTTGTGCGTGAGTTCCACTACTGGCATGATGATTACATGGTTATGATACCTTCCTCTCGTGTAGGCAAAAACCCAACTTTCTATTAAACACCTCTTCTTGGAAAGATAAAACTAGGCCCCCATTTCCATTACCGAATGTATCTTGTTATAGGGTTATAATTCTCGGTGCATACCAATACAAGTTATGGGCACTGCGTAGTAGGAGGGAAAGAAACAATGAGGTCAATATAACTATTAGCCACATGGGCCATAGTGTCACTTATTTTTGGGGAGTGCAATATCTACATAAACTCCTCTAGGTCAACATTAACGAGGTCAAAATATGTGATTCTATCCACGGGGAACTGAGATTGGAGGTTGTCTTTGGAGAATTTACACAGATCTTCATGGTTATCATAACTTTTCATGATCCCATTTTTTCCAAAAACAAAATTTAAGCTTTCCTTGAGAGATTCACAAGGCAAGAGAACCAATTTACTCACCCGTTCATAAAAGATTTGGTTGTTCGGAATTTGGACGAAGAACATTGTAAATCCTCTCTTGCTCTTTGAAAACACCTTCCACTTTAACTCTACTTAAGGCCACTTTGGTAGTTTGTAAAAGTTGTCGATTTTAGATGCAAAGTACATATTTATATAAGGTTTTCATATTTACTACCCTTGGATTCTTGCATTAATGTTGAAGATTGTGTTCATGGGAATTTTTTTGTAATTCCCAACTTTTTCTATTTTTAACCATTGCTGATATTTTCATGTCTTATCATTTTCATATTTCTATCAATCGATTCTTTCCTTCCCGACCTACCCACATACGTATACCTAGGTCATGTATGGCTAGTACCTTTATGACCCTCCTTACCTTGCCAATGGGCCTCGAGAATATATTACAAAACAATACTCATACAACCTTTGCAAGATGTGAAATGCATTTCCATCTCCTCTCACAGTTGCATGACATGTACTTGGTCCATAAATTTAAATCATCGGGCCTTAGAGTTATTTTTACAAGTTATACTTCTTAGAGAAATGTGAGTTACATTATGCCTTTTCCATCCGGACCTCGATTTTTAGCTTCATAACTCATTTACCAGGATCTCAGGGCCGGGGAAAACTTTGCACTTTTCATAATCATAGACATATAAAAAGTAAAAACCATTATGCATATTTTTATATGTGGCCTCTGAGTTTCTTAGAACATCCCCTTTTAAGGATTTTTCGGAGAAAACATACAACTTATAACTACAAAAAAATTTGTTAAAGTCTGCTAGTGATGAGTGTTTCATTATTAGCCTAGGGAAAAATCATCGTGTGCTTTAATAATTTTGAGAACAAGGATGGTCTGACCGTTAGAATTACAATATTAGGAGATGACATGAACCTTTACGTGGATTATCTAAACCCAATCCCGTGAATTCTAAAATGAAATGAACTAAAACTAGGAACCAATTTGGATAAAAAATAAGAATTTCAAAACAGTGCCTGGATTTATCAGGACAAAATACGGGTGCCAACAATGGCTATAACTCGGGGATGGAATAGGGGACATCCATAGGGTGTTGAATTTTCCATGCTTACCTTTATCCTCATGTTTTCTATCCCACAATAATACTAGATCTCCTACATTGAAAGTTTGAGGAGTGACCTTTTTATTAAATATTTTCTTGAGTCTTTCTCTGAACTTGACATGTTTTAGATAAGACTCTCTCCTGAATTCATCCAACTCAATGATTTGACTTATCTTGATCTAATAAGGGTCAACACCATCCCCTTCCTCCAATTTCTGCATGAATTAGTATGTAGACAATTGTAAGTGAAGGGTAGAAGCGCGTGAACACCATAGACTAGTTTAAATGGGATTTTTACACGTGGATATCTTAGTTGTAACTCTATCAGCCCATAGTGCAAACTTGAGTTACTCTCCCCATTTTTTAAATTTATCTCTAATGTTATTTGGATTATTTTGAGAAGATTCTTATTGTTGGATTACGCTTGTCAATTTCCTTGTAGGTTATAGTAAGAGGTATAGGTAAGAGTTATATCGTACTCATGGAAAATTGTTGTTAAAGTCTTCGCCCTAAAATTCATAGCATTGTTAGAAACCAAGTTAGCGGGAACAAAAAACACAGTAAATTATGTGATTGAGAATAAGTTGTAAATTCTTAAGATAATACACTATGTTTTTGTACCAGTGAAAGATTTACCTCATGTGGGGATATTACTCATTTTATTTAACGACATGAATTTCAACAATAACATGTAATAGGGAGTTATCGCGGTGAGGATTTTCCACTTGTAAGAAGACACAAATGTACAATGATGAGGATTTATAGGATAACTCCTAATTTCCTTAGGAGATAAATTACGAGCCTCGATTAATAAATAATGGCTTATATCACCTATTTTCTTATGCATAAGTTTCATTGGGGAAAGATGAATATTTTGGCAAGGGATGTAGAGGAGGCCATCACATAGAAGTTTATATTTATCATGCACTAAAATTTATCTAAATGAACTACAATGATACTTTTGTAGCACCCCCAAAAAGAAGGGGGAAGCATATTGTTACCCCTACACAAAGAAGAGAAAATGTAATGCGGGTTTACCTAAGATGGATATCTCTACGATAGAAAAGTTTTGGATGGATTTGAGGATTTTTAGCCCATGAAAAATATGAGGAAGGAGACAATGCAAAAGGTGGTAGAACCTTGAGTGACACCACCGAATTTCATGAAGAGGAAGGGCGGGGCCATGAGAAGGAGGTAAGATGGAAGTAATGCTAGAGGTGCAAGTGAGTTGGCAATGATGGAACAAGGAGATAATTATCATGGGATGGGGAGATATCTATAAGAAATTTGATTCTTAAGAGTCAATACATGTGTATATTTGGAGGTTGATGAATCTAATATAGGGTAAATTTTAAGACCCCCTAAAAAATCGTAGATATTACTTGGTGAATGTGTGAAAATGAATTTAAAAATCATTACGAATGCCACAAATCAAAATTAAATGTTTTTGGCGATAGAAAATATCATCCCACAACATAATTTTACCCTCCGAAAAAATATTCTACTAGCCAAAAAAATTATGCTACCGTTTGGTAGCATAATGTTGTCGATTGGAAGCATTATCTTTGTCAACTTATCGACATTATGCGATCATGAAAACATAATGTTGTCGTCTGAATAACAATTTTCTCTTTCATGCATGCGGTATTTAAATTTGGATATTATTGTAAAATCTAGATGAACCAAACCAAAAAAATAACTTGTACCCGAAAAATTAAGGAAAAATAGGAAGCAACTTGACTCTAAAAAATAGCCAAATCCAAATTTCAAAAACCCAAATATTTGGAATTAATGAACATTCTACACTAAAATTTACCTTGATCTAATATGACCTCCATTGGTGTTTGAATTCCCTAAGGTTTTGGTGTGTCAAGTGTTGATGCATGAGCTTCTGCAAGTTTAGAGAAGATATAATTATACACCCATATAATTTCTCCTTGCCTAGGAAGGACGTGCCCTCATAATTTTAATGGTTTATCGATTAAGTTATTTTTATGGATGGAATGGGAGATAATCCTATCAACCCATTAGAAAAGCACACTATAGGGGAAACTTAGTCAAAGAGACATTGAATTATATGGAATAAATCATCAAACTCTTGTAAAGGTCTAGGAGATTACTATGGATCATCCTTTTTGTTGAGGATGGAGTTTTATTGAGGGGATAACCTTCTTGGAAAAATTGTAAGTTTTTGTGAGCACTATTATTATGGGTGCATGGTCACAAAGGTAGAAATGGAGGATACCATTGAAAAAGTAAAGGATTTATTAGACCTAGTTGAACTAGGATGATACAATTACAAGATTCTCTATACACAATAGTTTCCAAGTTTATGAAGCAATGGATAAGTTTGACTTGATCATTGTGGAAGGAAGGAAAAATGAAGTGATTCAAGTGAATAAATCTTTCCATATAAAGATCAACATAGAAATGGACAATATTTCTCATATAAAACTTAGAGTAGAATCCCAAGAAAGAGAACATAAACAAAGGGGGTGGAAAGAGGCTATTGTTGATGAACTCACTAAATAAAAATATCAAACCTTGATTTCCTAAAAATATGAAATCCATATTGGATACAATATAGGAAGAGTAATAAAACTTAGATACTTTACTCATAAGACTAAGAGAAGTGGTAAAGGGTTTTGTACGCCTTAGAATCAAAATGTGACTCCTAGATGCATGCGACCTCATGAGGTTGTCTTTGGGACAATCGAAATGGATTGGATGGGATGGTAATGGAATGGATAAATAGGAATAGGTGGGATAGATGGAATAGGTGAAAATGGATAGAGGACAAATCAAGGAAAACCAATGTCCTCAATGAGAACGATGGGTATTTTATCATTAAGGGAAATGAACGCCTATCGACCTACTTAGGTGTAATGGTGTAGTCAGGATGATAGCCACACGCAAGTCACGGTAAATATCGGTGGAACCGAATAAGAACCTACTAGGTTGTGGAATGCGAAGAAATTGTCCTTCGTTATCTACGAATTCCTCTCAGAAGAGGGTCATGAATATATAGAGAACAATGGAATAAGGATAAGTCTAATCCCTACCGGTGGTTTGCCCAAAACTCTTTGGCAATGTCTACCTCTTCGTTCAAAGAAATCAGCTGTATGATGATGGTAGGTGGGATTGGGGTAGTCTGAAAGATAAGTTGTGAAGGTCTTGATCAATATCACCAATCGTTTGTCAATGTTCGGTTGTCGCACGTTTGGATCACAAAATCTTTGTCTCGGTGACTGGACCACCGAATGGTCATATGGGCATGAAACAAGGAATCTATCGAAATAAACAAAGCACACAAAGAAACCAAAAGGGTTAAGGCTGAGTTCGGAGTAACCAAAGTTGCTATGGAAAAGTTGGGGTTGTTATTCATTCCCAATCTAATTAAGTCTAAATTTCTATTTTAAACAATTAACGCAAAAAAATTCAAATTAAACAAAGTTGATTACTCTCCTTTAATTTAATTAAATCTACGTGCAACTAATTAATTAAAGAAATGTAAACAATCTAATCTACTTGTTTTTGTATTTTTAGAAAGATTTTAAAATGAAAGGAAATAAAACAAATAAACAAATCTAATTACTTTAATCTATGTTTTTGGGATTTTTATGGTTTACTGGAAATAAATAAATAAAAGCTACGAGAAATGGAAACTACTTCTAATTAAATGAAAACTACTTCTATGCTAAAACAAAACAAAATAAACAGTGAAATAGTTGGATGTGGCTATTCCTCTATTGCAAATTAATTAATTCTAATCTAGTTTAAACAGAGGATTTCTTCTAATTTGTAAATGTGGATTTTATTTCCTTTGTTGGATTTACCTCAGAATCACAGGAAGAAGTAAAATATTCTCAAAAGAAATTTCTTCCCCAAAAACTTCCTTGGTAAAACACTAAAATTCTACAAGAATATTTTTAATGTGAAGAAATTCAACAAGATGCACAAACACAAAAGCTTCTTCAAACTTACTTTGCTTGCAGATTCATAAGGATAAACAGGAGGAATCTTTCAAGAGAAGATTTGCTCGTATGCATGTTTAAATCTAACTAATGAATAAAAGGAAAGCTATAGGTAATTTGACAATGAAGAAATGAAAAGCTTTGTGCACAAGAACTTCCTCCAAATACTTCCCAGAAAATCAACAGGGATAAGATGAGAAATATTTTTAGCGGAAGCTACTTATAGGAAATAAAAATAACTTGTAAATTATACCTTTCTTAAAACAATATTTTGAGTTGATTATGAATTAAAATCTAAATTAAAATAAAGCTTTAAAGAATTTAATTACACCCCCAACCTGGAAATATAAAACTATGACAATATCTAGTGTTGGTTGTGCTTTTCTTTATCCCCTTAGCTTCTTTTCCAATAATGAATCCAATGTAGTCCAGGGAGCTGTGTTGGTTGGTATGCAGAAGAAGTTGTAGAAGTGCTGGAGCAAGTTGGTTGTAGGTAGTTTGGTAGCAATGTAGGAAAAGAAGTAACAAGGCAAAGACTCTGAGTTTTCTTTTGTGCTTCTTGGAAAGATTTCAGCAGAGTAATGGTGCAATTCCAATTCAAGAGACTCCAACCAATGCTTTGGGAAAAATATTGGTTTTTATAGAAAGTTGGCAGGGAAATGGTCTAGCACACTTAGCAACCAAGAAGTGCCAAATCATCATAAAAGAGGCGGTTAACTTACTAAAAATAGTAAGTAAAGAAGGAGAAGTTCATATACATACATCAAGCTAAAAACAATAGATTTGGTGAAGAAACGTGCGAGAAAATGACTTGGAAACAAGTAACACACGTAAAAACACATTGTTTAAGTCTTAGATTTTAAGCACAGAATCACCAGTTTGCGCTGACCGGTGGTTATGCAATCGCCGTAGTGGTTGTGTAATCATCACTCAAGGCAAACTGGGGGTTACGTAACCGTCAGGGTGGTTACGTTACCTGTAAGTGGTCGTTACGTAACTTAAATGTAAAACACTAAGGAAAAGGGACTGAAAAGCATTTGTGGAAGCATAAAGGATAAGAAACTAAGAAGTAAAGGAAAATAAGTCACATGGGTAAGCAAAAAGAAAAGAAATGGGACTTGAATTCATCATTTATTCTAGAAATGAAAATTATCATCATTGGGGATTTTACCGTTCCAACAATATAGCACCGTGCAATTTTGGGTGCATCTTGGTTTCTGAAAGACACTTTTAAAGGCCGTGTTGTATGCATGGATATTGTTCCACCCTAAAAAAGTGTTAGATACATCAAGTAAATCAACTCAAATTAATTTGCTACTAAATAAAACCACTTATGATGTTGTCATTGAGTAAGTGAGGGACTTTGTAGGGTTCTTCCAATAAATAAAGTAGGTTAATATTTCAAAATATGAATCTAAATCAACAAGCACAATACTATAGATTATGTTAGTTTTTTTGTTGGCTAGGGGATCTACCTCGATCATATACCTAGCATTTTCAAGGAGATAACTAAAGAAACATGTAAGATATGCACCGATAAATGAAATCTAAAATGAACTATTCTACTTGAATAAACAAAGTAAATATATGTCCTGATCGCAAGGACTTACCTTAATGAATGTAGATGCTCAAGCTTGGATCCGTGCAAGGTGATTCCAATAGTGTTTCATTTTAAGGAGGATTTGGATGTTTTCCTTGATGGGTTTAATGAATGATTCAAGGATAATATTACATAATAACACTACACTCGCTTATTCCTTTTCATGGAGGATGAATGGTTCTATTTATGGAATTTTTGCATGATCTATTTGGTTTAGTGGTGGAATATCAAATTAATTTTGGGGATAGTAGAGGATTTGGTGGAGGATAAAGGATAATTGATAAGATTATTTTAACCGATAGTTGGGTATGCAAGGATACTTTAGTGGAGGATAGTGGAGCATATTTAAAATTCGAGACAAAGTAAACACTTTATTTGTTATAATAGTTTTTGGCAACTCTAATTGTTAATTAAATTGCTTTGAACATTTAATTTTCATATCAAGGAACATCCTTTGGAACATGGATTGGTGACTCTGTGTGAATTTGATACCCAAAATATAAATATTTTAAGAAGATGAAATCTACAAATTGGCATAATGTGCCAATGATTGATAGCGACAATGATGAATTGGAGGAAAATAATTCTTCTATCAATACAATCAGATTATTGATGATCCTTAATAGGCTTACTTTTTCAATAAATTTTATGGAGGTACGAAAAATCAATAAAAAAATCTTAATGTGGCTAAAAATTTCCAACACGTTGAACAAACATAAGGAAGGAATATTTTCTCATTTTATCACCATCCTAGTGACCCATATTGCAGACCGAGTAAAAGGGACCATATTTAAAAAAAAAATGATGCTCCATGAAGCAAGAAGAAGGTTTTTTTCATGCCCTTACAAGATGTAGAATAAAACAACAACAAGAAAAGCATTATGGATGAATTATTTATATACAATGATACTATAATTAAATTCATGTGGAATCAATTCAAAAGAAGGGTTGTTAAAGGAATAAAAATGAAGATTAAGCTTGCTAAAGATAAAAATCAAGACATCCGATGAAATAAATAAATAAGATGTATAGAATGGTGTAGGAACACAAAACATCGACAATCTCAAGAAATATTAATTTTTTTAGATATGGTGAACACTTTTGACTGGAGCTATGAACTAGAGGGTTAAGGAATCCACCCTTACAACAACTAAGATATTACAATTAAGCTCAATACTCTATAGACCACAAGCCTCCACCTAGAACACATGATTGGCGAAACACGAGCCGCCATGCATACACACACCACCAATGAATCATGAGCTACCATGCTTGATCCAATGAATCACTAACCACTGCATAATAACACACCATCACAGGAGAAACAAGCCGCCTCACACCATCAAGCACAGGTCTTCTCTATCCAGAAAATCCTCCGTGAAAACCAGCCTACCAACCGCACCACCTTGGACATTACCATCTCAAATGGGGATCGTGCCTTAGTGGGATTTGAACCTGGGTTGAGGCGGAAACAACTATCTGACTTGACTAATCCACCCAGACCCCATCGGCTCAAGAAAGATTAAATTGATGAAATTAAGTTCAAGGATATTAAAAAATTCCAAAGAAACAAAGAAATAGGTATCAATTTTCTAGGGGTAATTTCTAAAAATATTTAATATCATGAAGTCTATGTTCCTAATAAGTAATTTGGTGTTTCTCATAAATATATTTTTCATGAGACACCTAATGTTTTCTCTTTCAAAAGTCCACTATTTTAAATGAATATGTTGTAGAATGCAATGAAACAATAGAGTTGTTTCTCACGATAACCTCATATCAACATAAGACAAATCTCTTTGAAGAAGTGGTTTGCAAGGAAACCAAAGACCTTTTTCTTGAGAGTAATGATCCAAAGCTCATAAAAGTTTTTTCTCATCAAGAAGATATGCAAAAGGAAATATTACTCAAGATGAATTCCTCCTCTTCATATGATATAATTCAAGAGATTTATGTTGAGGTAATTATTGATGACTTTTTGTCTTCGATCCTTAATCAATGTATAGGTGTTCAAATCCTAAGAAGAGAAAATTGAAGAGATCATTTTTTCTCTTTAAACACTTCTAAATGAAAAAGGAGAATATACTCATGTAAATGTTATGGCCCATTTTACTAAACATGAAAGATATGATGGAAGGCTTGTCAACTCCTCCCCCATTACTCGTTGAATTATCTAAAGGATCTAAAATCAAGTTGGATGATCACACCTTATTTGAAGATCATGATCTAGAAGAAGTTGAAGATAAAAAGGTTGGTTTAGCGAGAAAAATGAGAATCGATTTAAGTAGTCATCACAATTGAAATGGAAATTGTAAGAGTAGAATAAATATAAGGTGATGATGATATGTCATTCAATGATCAAGTTGTTTATTACATGAATATATCAACCTCCCTAAATTAGTTCATGAAGAGAATGTCACCGCTATTTAGAGCTATGACATTCAATTCACTCCAAAATTTAATAAGGATAGAGATGTTGTTGATAATCTCCAAATGAAGTAATGCATACACTATGTTTTCATTAAGAAGAGTGGCATCTCATATTCTTTCCCAATGAAATGGGAGTTGTGAGGGTGAATGACGACGATCCTCCTAGTAAATGCACATGCGACATTTCTATAGCAACAAAGGTAGTTTGTGAGACCAATACCAATGAATGTTTCACCCTCACTTTATCTTAAAGAGAAGTAAATGACACTTGGTTAAGCTCACACATGGGCGTAGTCAATAAAGGGATGAAATTGAAATAGGAAGAGTGTGTTGCGGTGGTCAAGGATTCTCCTAAATAAATATTCAAATGCAAATAGTTTACATACATCAAAAGGATGGTAATGGATATTCATGAAATTTAATTCCTAGGTTAATACATTAAAAGAGTGAAGGGGTTGTTTTAGCTAATCCTTAACATAAAAAGGACAAAAAAATAATGAGATATCAAAGTAATCATTGGACTCAAGAAAATTCACAATTAATTATTAGTTTGTATGTAGATTTAAAGTTTATATCCTTCTTCTCAATAAATGTACATACATAATGAATAATTTTTGTGGTTAGTTGATTTCCTTCCATTCACATAAGCTTCATGCATTTAATCCACTACCTTGTAAAGGTACCCACTTCTCGTAGCATGTTGTTGGGTTTGTACAAACTTGTTTTTGTCCATCCTTCTCATGTACATAGTTTTCTTCCCCATTTTTCTTGTTTCCCTTTCCTTTTCCGTATATACATGTGTGCCCATATGTGTGTGTTTGATAAATGTATAAGTGATGCGATCCCCTATGACATGTCTTTCTTTCCCAATGGATAAGGCACCTGGCATGTGTTAAATCTCAAGATTCTAGAGTCTAAGCTATGCCTTATTTGCTTTTCTCTCAATCCATGTCATGTCCCCAAATTAGACCCAATTATTATCATACAATAACTCAAAATGTCCGAAAGATTACAATTTGTGTTAAAATGTGTTAAAACCACCCAAGAAATGAATTTTGTGTATAAACAATTAATTTTAGAAAAGTCATCTTCATCGGTCTTTTTTAGTCTTGACACCATTTTATTGCTACATATGGTTGTCAAAAACCATACGGTACTCTTAAAGGATATTCAAAACTTGTCATTTCGAATATCACCAAATATTGGTTATAAAATTTCATTTTAGCTCTATGTTGGCCTGAATGGTTAATGAACCTCCCAAGTTTAAACCGTTTTCCACATCATATTTATAAATAAACTTAGTAACACTATGAAATATAAAGTCTTGTTTTTTAGTTATATATATAAGGAAATGTCAAATTTTATTGGTTAAGTCACTTTTCATGTAACTAAGGGAACATTCCTCATGTTCCTTTATTCCATGAACTCCTTGAAATCTTAATAGGCTTGACAATGTTCTATTTACACAAATTTGTCATTTATCTATGAAGCCTAATTGCTAAGTTTTAAAGTTGGTGACCAAATAAGCTACAATTGATGTTTTTGGCCCTACTATAGTAACTACATCTTCTTGAAGTAACTTCATTATTGAGTTGTGATGAAATGCTAGATTTTACTTGTTCTCTCCTCAACTTGAAGAAGAGATAAATATGGGAGTGGAAGTGGAATTTTCATTTTTGTTCACCCATTATATAAATAGAGCAAGAGTTATTGGGAAATTATTTCGTCTTGAATACCATGCAATGAACCAAACCACCCATTTCAAAAGAGGATAAATTTGGGGTTGGAATCCTATAAAATATTATTTTATTGGGCACTCATATGGTAGCATCGTAGCATCCTCGGTGTTTATATGGATTTCACATCTAAGTAAACTGACTTGAAGAGAATGGAGGCTATATTCAATACACATAAAGATGATAAAGTGATACAAATGAAAATATCAAAGCTTGGGATTTGAAAACGAGTTTTCAAGTTTCAAAAGCATTTACAAGTGAGAAATTTTGTAAGATAATGTTTTTTAAACTTTCCCATTGTGAAACACATAATTATTCCACAGCTTCCTAAACTTCAACATGCTTGTAATAAACATTATGATATTAAGAGTTCCACATAATTGCATGGTACTCATGTCATATTGGTAAAAATAGTTGGAGAGATGTCCTTGCTTTGAAATAAACATGGATAATAATAAGCAAACTAGGAGGGAGGGTAAATGGATCAATAAAAGCCTATTGATTTTGAAATATTTCATATGTACTCTTGGGTTTTGTAAACATTCATTTAATACTCTCAAAGAAATAAACTAGTGCATAAATGATGATGAAGCTTTGTATATGATATTTAAAAGGATAACATAAATATAAGAGAAAAGGTGAAAAATTTGGAAAAATTCTTAAATGAATATCGAGCTAAAATTGAAAATGAAGTTAAAAGTTCAACGTATTTTACCTTGAATAGATTAGATAGCATAACCCTTTTACAAATATCTATTTTACACATTACCGAATGGATACAATGTCAAAATAAGACGGTTCTTGTAGATTATATAATTCTAATACCCAATTTAGGTTCCATTTTCATTTCCATGTCACCTTCTAGTTCTTCATTGTTCACTTTTTCTTCATCATGTAATTTCTCGGATCACTAGCTCATTTTCCATGCTCTTCTTCAAAGAGAACCACACCTCTTGATGATACACTTAATAAAAATAAGAGTGGAAAGATACTATGAAATTCTCTTCATTTTTAATTTGGTATGAGATGTCGTAGTTGAATACACGTATTTTTTTAATATTCAATTCATTAAATATAAATACAATATCATATAGATATATATAAATAAGCCTCATAATAGACTTAAAAATACAACTAATGTTTACCTTAAATCACACTACTACTCCCATTTATCTCTTATAGAATATTTAGTATCTCATTCAACATGAGTAATTATGACTCACCACACCTACTACATAATAAATCACTAACTATAGAATACTAAAGAAATGTACACATTATTAATAAATTTATAACATTCCCCCTTACCGCAAGCATGGTAGAAAAACCCTTACACTTTATAATTGTAGCATGCTACCTCTCGCTTTCTCATGATCTTGGTCTGAACTCAAACCAAAGGTAGAGAATGAAATCATCAACATCTCATCAACCATGCACTTATGAGAACTAATATAACCTTAGCAATGTAGGAACCATGAACATGAATTATATATATGTTCAACTTCGAAAAGGTTTTAATAGGATGACCACTAACCTAGGTGTGTGCAATGAAACATTTGTTAAAGCTATGAAAATGGGGTAAGAACCTTTAAAGAAACCCCAAAATATTTGCAACAAACAACTCAAATCACCATCAAATTAGAGATAAGCACGAGCTACCTATTTGTATGCATATATAAAATTTGAAACAAACAATCAACCTTTAAACATGACTATATTAGTTCTCTACTCCATGAAAGCTATCTATAAGTGAACCTATTAAAGATCTAGTAATTGGTTTTGTGTTTATTGATGTTTAAAAATCTTAAGAATGGAAGCTCACCATTAATGGCTTCTCCCATTTACCTAAAGCTTTGAAAGAATTAGCAAATAACAAGTAAATAACTCAAATAAACTATGAAATGAACTCTAAAAGACTTAAGCATGACTTAAATTAGAAATGAGAGAGAGAGAGAGAGAGAGAGAGAGATTTATTAGGAAAAGGTGGGAGGGGTATCCCTCTATTTATAGTTTTTGAATTTGAGAAAAGATGTTTTGGATGCATGTGGGACTAAAAAGAAGTCAAAAAGTTGATTTTTAGAAAAGCACATTGGGAGGTGTGAATTAGATTTGGAAAGCTAAGTGGCTATTTAGAAAGGTGAGATATTTGTTTAGAAAGTCAAATTCTCTTTAGAAATTCAATAAGAGGGTTAATTAACCTAAACAAGGTTAATTAAAGGGAAAACAAGCTTATAGAAGTTGGTTAGAGAGGGATTAACATGTTTAGGGGTTTAGAAGAGGTTAGAAAGGGTGTTTTACTAGCGTAGTGTAGTAAATTAACACGAGACTAGGATAATTAGTATGATCTTAGTAATAAGATCATGTAGACCAAATTATAGGTGTCTACATTTGCCCCTCTTTGAGGTGATGTGTGACGTCACTTCAAAGAAAGTAGACAAGCATAAACAAGTAGAAAATTTTGAAGGGGTAGAAGAAAATTAGTAGGATGAAGGATGCCCCTCGAGTGTCGATGGGGTGATGGAGGAACACAATCGATAAAAAAGAGGATTGAAGAAAGAACAATGTGAAGAAAGGGGAGATAGAAGAGAAAATAACAAGAAAAGGGATTTTGAGCTATCCATGAGGCATTGCTATATAAACAATTCTATTCATCATATTTCTAGTAATCTTCATCATCGGTCCTTATTAAAATATAAGCATGTCCATAAAATGACATGAAAATGGATACAAAAAAATTTTCAACTCCATTAAAAATACACCAACTCCATACGATGTACACAAATGCAATGCAATACGAGAAGCAAAAAAACTCACCTAACAGGAAATAAGTACAATCACACACTCAAACCAACAACGTTTAAGATAGTTGCACAAATATTTTGTTATCGAGTTGCAATCCCAAATGTTTTGATAAATGACAAGGGTTTAAAATGATGCCCCAAGCAATTTTTATATATGCAAGGGAAAGGATGGAGGACACTTAGGTTCGATGAAAAGTAGTGTGCACAACGAAACAATACTAGGCAACTCGTGCCCCAGAGTATCGATGAAGTAAGCAACATAGCTTTTGTAAATGGTTTGGAGATTTAGAGGATCCACGAGTCATTGTCTCAATATGCGTGGAAATGCCAACAAGATATGAGATGGACGCCATGTGAAGAGACATAGATTCAATTGTAAATGAATTGATTACCAATTTTCGTTCATTTTTTTAATTTTTATTTTTATTTTTTTTTTTTTTTTGGATTTTGGATGATTTTATAATTTTTAATTTTGTGATTGGGTCAGAAGAATTTAGGAAATGGAAGATCACCTAAAAGCACACAAAAATGCTCCAGAGTGAGGAGAATAAGCGTCGAGTAGCAGTAACATGCCTCGACGAGAAGAAAAATGGGCCAATAATAATTATTTAAAAATAATCATGACGATAGATAAAAATAGAATATAAGAAGCATCTGGAAATATTTAAAAATGCCCCAGGGTGAAGAGATAAGCGCTAGGTGGCAAAATAGTGCCCCAACATGTAGCGAAAAAATTAATAAATTATTTAATAAAAATAATCATTTTAGTGAAGATAATAAGTGTTAGAGTGATCACATGGAGAAAACATGCCCCGGGGGCATCACGACAACCTAATATACCCACCTGGGGGGGGTAAATCAATCACGACCAATTCATTTGTAGTAGAGATCTTGCAAAATTTTACTATGAGAGCGAGTGTGAGAGCATTGGAGTGAGATGGCGAGACTTTTGAGGAGGAGGAGACAAGCAAATCACATTCGGGAGTATCTTCGGGATGCAACGGATGGACCCTACATGAGTGCCCTATCCTTTCTTTGTCATTTTAGCATTTAATGTCATTTTAGTGTGTTTTAGGCTAGTTTAGGGAAAATTTTGACGTATGTGTATGTGCATGCGTCAAAAACATGGGTACATAGGCGTACCTATCAAAATATGGGTACACACGTGTATCCTTCGAAGGGGATGTGTGTATGCGCGGGAGGAGAAAATGAGACGCGTACGCACGCACATCGTCAGTGCGCGCGTAGGCATATCGAAATCGAGGGCGTATGCGTCTTGGGTAGGTGGGGTTAGGTTAGGAGGGGGTGTATGCTCCGATATGGAGGGTGCAAACATTGAAATGGAGGAACACACGAGTTGGGCACGTACATGTTGAAACAGGAGTGCATGTGTGCCGAAACAGTAGGCACACATGTGCCATGGAAAAAGTACATAACTTACCCTTTGCAAACAATTAGCCAAGTATAGATGAAAATAGACTAGATTGTTGTAGAAGAAAGTGAAAATTAGTATGTTAGATGAATGAAAGAAGAATTTACTAGAAAACTAGATAGAAGTAGATAGAAATGTAACCCTAACGCATGTATCATTTGTTTATGTGCAGCAGATACTACCGTCCTCCACACCAGAGAGAGATATATGGTCACCCGGTTGTGATAGAGGCGCAATTTAATGAGGATGATGACCAAGGATACTAATATCCTTCTATATGTTATGGGGCTAGCCTACGTGGCCGATATGCCACAGATTACTCTAGACCATGGCCTCCTGATAGTCGTAGCTGAGTGGTGGCATAGCGAGAGTCAGTGCTTTTGACTCCCCATTGGCGAGATCACCATTACCTTAGAGGATGTATGGCGTATTATGTGGGTCCCCATCTAGGGTGAGTTGATTCAATACACGAGTCACCAGCCTGATATTGATCAGTGCATTTTAGAGTTATTTGGTATTCTAGTTATACTGCGTCGCGGGATGACAGTTAGATTATCATGGTGTATAGAGGATCCTGAGCTTGATCGGTCGTGGTATATTTGATGGATTTTTTCAGTGGAGTTTTACTCCCGACAAAACTAGAGCTTCATTTCCACTTGGCCTCATTAGAGTGATACGCGGTTGATTGATTGAAGAGACATACTGTTGGGGCCAGTGCATACTGGCACATTTATACTGGGACCTACACTTGATCACATACTACCGTCAAAAGATGGTAGGACATGCCAGGATACTTCATATTTGGGCATGGGACCACATTGTTATTGGTCGTCCCATAGGTGTATTGAGGGTCGAGCTCCAGAGGAGCCTTCTACTATGGGTTGGGTTCCGATTGGTGATGATGTGCGGCCACATATGGGAGACACCTACCATTACCACCGAGAGTTAGATGACTTACAACAGGCCACGGTAGTATGGAGGCCATATAGACACTTCCAGTGGCCTGAGGATGGCTTAGAGCTCAGTACAACAATTGTTGAGCATTTTATGTTGGGCAATCCACAACTATATGCGAGAGTTATACAGAGTTGATCGGTGCCAGAGAACACAATTGGCATATACATAGGATGTATCGAGGCTAGATATGTGTATGCTCGTAGGGCCAGAGAGTATTTTGACATGGGGCCACAGATTACCAGAGACAGAGCCTTGGCCAACTATTTACAGGTGGTGCAGTTATGTGGGTACCTTTGAGACAAGTTAGAGATCTGAGTTGTACACCAGAGTATGCTCCATGGTACCACACAATATTACCTCATCGATTGATGATTCCGAGAGTTGCGATTATGATGTAGGAGTGAGAGCACCTCTAGTGGGGCCTCCTAGCAGTGGTGATGAGGGTGGGTGGAGGTGATGGTGGAGGTGATGGGGATGATGATGATGATGATGATGATCCTTTCGACGACCAATGTCATGATGGGGGTGGGGATAGGGTCCTCCACTATAACAACCACATAGATAGGGGCCTAGGCCTAGGCGAGAGAGCACCCCAGGCTCCCGATATAGAGTTTCTCTCAGTAGGCATTCTAGTGGGGATATATGCTCCATTATAGCATGTGTTTTCCATGAACAAGTTCCACCTCATGCTCCAGGTGGTGGTAGAGATGATGGATAGCTAGCTACACTTCAACAACATCTATAGGTGGTGATAGCCATTCAGTTACAGGTAGGGTCGAGAGAGGCGGGCCAGGGCCCAGATTATAGGTCAGTGACAGAGAGAGACCAGGCGAGAGCCCAGGCCACTCAGGGTGGTGATGGAGGAGCATGGAACAATAGTAGATTAGGTAGCTAGCAATGCATAGGGTGCTCAGATATTGAGCCTCCTACATCAGAACATACACACATGCACAGGGTGTGTATTATTATATAACGGGACCAGCTCGGGCCTAGTGTGCATGGTATTACCATTCAGAGAGATCATGCACGGCCCAAGTCCAGACTATTATTACAAAAGATAGAGATCGGCAGGCCACCACCTCAGAGACATGCCTATGCTAATATGGGTAGATTGACAAGGGAGCAAGATGTTGTTGTACATGAAGCCACTTATTTTGGGGATAAAAAGATGATTCAGGACATCATGAGAGCTAGTGGCGAGGCCTCATATTACAAGGCCACCTATTACCGAGCAGTTCTAGTAGGGGAGTGGGTTGCACCCTTTGATCAGTTAGATGTGAGCAGGACAGGCTCTAGATCACGGAGGTCAAGGCGGTCGGTTAGATCGTATAACAACCAACTAGATAGTACGGTGGTACACCTGGAGCCGGACCATCACATAAGTTTCCCTTTCATCCTCCCAGGTCATAGACCAGGCAGCCCTGAGAGGGCGAGAGTCATGGTTGACTCTCTCTTTTTGTATACTGATATATGTATGTATACATGCCTCTTATGAAGGCTGATTTTGATCGATGTATGTATTGATGTATCATGTTTTTTATGCCTCTTGATGAAGGCTTAGTTTTGATTCATGCCCTTTAGATGGTAGATTTTGTATCGATGATGTATATCTTATTTTGAGACAGATATTTACATATGTATATATGGACATTCGATGGTTTATATTGTCATGTTTTATATGCTTTATGATGATGATTCACATTTATAGATGTATGAGTGTATCATGGTGATGTATGATTCTCATTTCCTATGTATATTTCATGCTAGATAGTGATGATGTACCACATGTTTTTATATTGATGATATATCTTCAGATAATATCATATGTTTTGGACATGAGATATTATGGTAGATGCTAGCATTTGGGATGATATTAGATGATATTGGTGTGGGGGGATAGATTTGTGATCATGCGCAACCCCTCTTTCCCCATTGATGATACGATATGTGATGATTAGCTTAGTATACATGCATGATGTAAAACTTAGCATTTTTGTATATATGATGTATTAGATGATGTTATATGTGATGAATGATAGATGATAGATGTGATAACAAATAGATGTGTAGTAAACAAACACACAAGAAAAAGTTAACAAAACTAAACAAATATACACCTACAAAAAACCACACAACAAAATGCAACTAGAAATGAATTCATGCAAATTTTAACAACAAATTAAATTGGTATCAATCTAAGTAAGTAAAATGAATCCTAATAGATGCATACAAAAAACGATGAATACATATAACAATATCCTACAAGTATGAAAGTTAAAAATGAACTCAATGTGACACATAATTAAATCAAACAAGATTCAATCTAAGGTAAGAAAATGAACCATACTTTAAATCATACAACATGAAAAGATATTTACAACCAAAACTATACAAACCGACAACTAAAAGTAATTTAATCACTACCTTGTTTTTGCGGGACAACATTGATATATTTTCTAATGTTTTGGGTTATCTTGAAAGATAAGTTTTCAAGGCTATTGTTCACATTGTTTTTGAGGTTTCCTAAGAAAATGTTGTGAAGTTGGTGTAGCTTCGTTCCCAAGGGGGTTTTCTAATGTTTATATTTTTGTGTATCTTTTTCTAATGTTTTTGTATTTTCTAAGGTCATGTTTTGAAAGCAATGTACAAGGAAAAAGAAGCGTGGATGCCCCCAACATGATGTGGGAATATACAAAGGGTAGAATGCCACATGTATATGTTCAGAAAGTGGAATATGAAGGTTCCCCCAACATTAGATGGGAATATACAAAGGCAACTCCTTCACGCAGATATAAGAACAAATAAGCTAGATCACGGCTTGGAAATAGACTTGGTAGGGTTCCTAGACCTAACAAGGGAAACCAATCCTAGATAGCGGTGAGGTTACCCATCTAGATGTAAGAGTATCTTGTGACCAACGAATCCTCCTTGAGCGTTGGAAACCAGTTTTCACCAAAGACCTACCCAATGCACCACAATTGTGGTTTTCACATGTGGATGACCTACTTTTTCTTTACTATTTTCTTGATTTTTTGATGTTTTGTTTTTTTTTCTTTTTTTCTACTTTTTAGGTATTTTCTTATATCTGCACCATGCTTAAGCATAGAACCACTTGAGATGCATGGTGTTCATAGGTTCTGGAAGCTCTTCACCATCTGAGTATGCCAGTTTATAAGCTCTGATCCATATTTAACAACCACCACATAAGGCCCTAACCAGTTAGCCTCAAATTTACCTTTCTTTTCTCTGTCCTTGATAGTGTTCTTTTGATTTTCTTTTAGAACAAGATCTCCTACATCAATTCATGATGAATGATCCATTTGTTATATCCTCTTGATACTCTATTCTAGTAAACCTTTAGGTGATTAAGTGCTCTCATATGCTTTTCATCCAACAACTCTAGCTCTGCTAGCCGAGAACTCTATAGTCTTCGTCCTTATCAAGATAGTCCTAGAGAGATATTCTCGGGAGGGAAGCTCCACTTCTAAGGGTATGATGGCTTCAATGCCATAGACTAGTGAATATGGGGTCACACCAGTAGGAGTGTGGATGGAGGTTTGATAGGCCCAGAGGGGGATGTATCTGTAAGTGCCAATTATGGCCAAGTCTTACTTACCATTTTCTCCATGATCCATACAAGAGTTTTATTGGTAGCCTCGACTTGTCCATTACCTTGGGGGTAATAGGGGTAGACCACTTGAGTTGAATATGGAAGCGTTGACATAATGTCTTAACTATTTTTTTTGAATGACTTACCATTATCTGTGATAATGGTGGAGGGATACCATAATGAAAATGAGGTGATTCATGATGAATTTGGAAATTTGTGCACCAGTGACATAAGTGAGAGGTACCTCTACCCATTTAGTAAAATATTTGGTGGTGGTAATAATGTGGGTATGGCCATCTGAAGAAGAAGGATGGAGCTTCCCTATGAGATCCAGGCCCCATTTAGAAAATGGCCAAGGTGTAATGGGTTGTAAATCTGTGTTGGCACATGTATCAAGTTGCCATATTTTTGGCATAGCTCACATTTATTTACAAAATTACAACAGTCTGCTTCCATGGTGGGCCAATAATAACCCACCCTTAAGAGCTTCTTAGCCAAGACCATGCCACTAGTATGTGCTCCACAAATACCTCCATGCACTTCCTTAATAACGTGGACCGATTTAGTAACATCCAAACAACAAAGCATATTCCCATCGTAGCCACGATGATAAAGGGTGCCTCCTAGGAGGGTGTAATGGGCTATATGATGGATAAGGGATTTCTTCTCAGTATGGGTAATGTTTGGGGGAAATGTGCCATCTTGTAGGTATCTAAATATAGGGTCATACCAAGGGGAGAAAGGGACCAACAACTTCACATGCCAAACATGACTCTGGCATATCATATGCGGGTACTCGTAAATTCTCTACAAAGAAGGGAATTTTACTTTCCTGAGGTGGAATGCGTAAGAGAGATCCAATAGTAGCCATAACATCTGCTAATCTATTGTGTGACCTTGGTTTTGTTCAAAAATAATCTATATAAAATATTCCTTCAAGGTTTCAACCATTTCTTGTATGGAATAAGCTTTTCATCTTTAACCTTATACTCATCATTAACTTGTTTAATAATAAGTTGGGAGTCCCCAATGACTCATAGTTGTATGATATTCCAAGTGATAGCCAACTTAAGGCCAATGATGAGTGCCTCATATTCTGCAATGTTATTAGTGCAAGGGAATCCCAAATGGAATGCTCTTGGAATAACCTCACATGTGGGAGTGATGAGTACGAATCCTTCTCTGATCCATGGAAGGTGAATGATCCATCAAAATGGACTTGCCACTCCATAGACTCTTTAACATACATCATGGATGCATCTAGTAGATCCAAACACAAAGGTTCCATCCTTGGTAGAGGAGCTTCTGCTAACTAATCAGCCAATACCTGTCCTTTTAATGACTTCTGGTTAACAAACTCAATATCAAATTCACTTAGGAGAATGATCCAATTAGCCATTCATCCCGTAAGGGTGGGTTTGGATAAAAGGTATTTGAGAGGGTCAACTTTGGATATTAGCTTGGTCTTATTATTGAGGAGATAATGGTGAAGTTTTTGAAAGGTAAAGATAACTTCTAGGCAAGCCTTTTCAATTTGTGGGTAATTCAATTCATAGGAAATCAAGGTGTGACTAAGGTAATAAACTTGCCCTTTCTCTATGGTCTAGGTCATATTGGGAAAGCAAGTGCACCAATAGAAATTAGGTAGCTAAAATGTATAATAGGAGAGGTTCACCTGGGTAGGTGGCATGAGTACGGGTGGGTTGACAAGGTATTGTTTAAGCAGTGCAAATTCCTTTTGACAGTCTGGTCCCCAGTTGAATGTAACATCCTTTTCAGGAGATGTGTAAATGGATGGCACTTATCCACAAGCTGTGAAATAAAATGATGGATTTCCTAAATTTTTCCTTGTAAACTTCTTAGTTGTTTGAGATTTGTAGGTGGAGGCATTTATGTGATAGTTGTAACCTTTGCAGGATCCACCTCTATTCCTCTCTGTGAAATGATGAAACCTAGGAGCTTCCCTGACAAAATGCCAAAGACACACTTCTTAGGGTTCAAACGTACTTTGTAATCTTGGAGACGCTGAAAAATACGTCTCAACACTTTAGGTGCTCTCCTCTGCTTTTGGATTTTGCTAAGATATCATCAACATAATCCTCCATGATGTCATTCATCATGTCATGGAAGATGACTATCATTGTGCGTTGATAAGTGGCCCCGACATTCTTGAGTCCAAAGGCATGACCTTGTAACAAAATGTCCCCCAAGGGGTGATGAAAGTTATCTTATGTTGATCTTCCTCTGCAATTTGGATTTGGTTATAACCTAAAAACCATCCATTAAGGATAACATTTCATAACCAAGTGGTAGAATCGAAACAATCATATCAATATTAGGCAAGGGGAAGTCATCTTTGGGACATGCTTTATTGATGTCATGGAAGTCGGTGCAGATTTTTATGCCAACCAGCTTCTTTTGAATTGGGACTATGTTAGATATCCAATCTAAATAGTCAATGGGTTTAATGAAATCAACAACTAATAACTTTTCAAGTTCTTCTTTGACAAGTAGTGCAACTTTGGGGTGCATCTTTCTCAATTTTTGCTTGATGGGTTTGGCATCTTGGGTGCACAAAAGGTTGTGCACGACCAATTATGGTCCAAACCAGGCATATTTGCGTATGACCATGCAAATATATCTACATATTCTCTCAATAGTTCCACAAAAACTTTTGTTCTTGAGCTGAGAGTGAAGCTCCCAACTTTATCATTCTAGGTTCCTCTTTTGAGCCAATGTTGACACTAATTGTTTCTTCAACAAGCATTTTAGAAGCATCTTCCATCTATGTAGGATCGGGGGAAGAGTAAGATCAACCTCCTTAGGTGGCTCATCATCATCTTTGAATGGGTATACCATTTCTTCTATAGGTTCTTCATTTTGTTTATCTACTAGTGCTCAAAAAAATTGTCACTATGAGACTTGTGTTTGTTCTTTCCACAAGGCTTCTCTGAAGCATTCTTACTCTTTCTTACGACCTTCTATTCAAGTGTCCACACATCTCTACCTCTTCTCCAAAGTATGCACATGCATCTAGTTTGATAGTAAAAAACCTTTCTTGTGATCCCCAGTTGGAATAGAATCCCTGAGTCCCATGAATTTTGCAAATGCCTCATCATTCTCAAAGAAATCGATTGGCATGTGAAATTGTTGATCCCAATCTACAAGTTTAGGATATATAAAGGGTTACTTGAAATTGGTTTGAGGATTGGATCCGAATAAGGTAAAAATAGTTGAATCAGGGAATAGGTTAGTGGAGGCAAGATCCTCGTAGAGGCTACATTGGGAATCTGTCATTATATCTGAATGAGATGAGTCATCCTCATGTTTAGAAGAGGTGGCATCAATCTCAAAGGGTGGATCATCATGAGGTCTAATTCCAAGACCATGTTTGTTAGATTTGAAATGAGGGATAAGAATGGGTTCTAACCATCCTTGTGCATTGATACCACATCCAAACCCATTGTAACCCATGACATACATCATGTGGTGGCCTTTGATATACTTGTGGGGCTTGATGGCATGAGGCCATGGTACCTTCAGGTACTCTTCTGGTGGGATCTTCTAACATATTTTCCTTGGATAAGAGACCACTAGGGATGAACTTCTCCAATGGTTTAGGGCATTTATCCCGAGTGCTCTTGAATTGAAAGTAAGGTTTACCACGTGTCCTGGGTGACACTGATAGATATGATATTAATAAGGCCTGTTGAAGAGTGAATTGCTCACCTGGGCCATACTTTGTAGATCGTTGCCTCCCATGATGTGAAAGGGTTGACCAACGAAGGAAATTTTGATTACAAGGAGTGAGTGAATCTGGATCCACACGTTCCTTGATAGCTTCTATTTGTAAAGGAACAACAATATATCTGAGAAGGACATTCATAAAGTTACACGAAAAAAATGCATGCCCTACAATGCATGAATGGTTCTAGATCACCTGAATGGTGACTATCTGTCCTTCATGGCACATCTTAATACATTGATGAAATGTTGAAGGAATGACTTGCATGGCATGGATCCATGGGCATCCTAGAGCATGTTGTAAGGAAGATCCAAGTCAAGGACATGGAACATTGTATCATGAAAAGTCGGCCCTACTTCCATTGGAACTACTATAGTACCTACTGACTCACACTCCTCATTATCATAAGTTGTGATTGTAATAGTTTTAGCCCCTAGATCCTTTTTGAATGGCCTAGCTTCTTAACCAGCTTCAAAGTGCAAATATTTAAACCTGGATCCACCATCCACAAGTACTCTCTTGATCTTACGATGGGTAACAACTACTTCTAGGTATAGGGGTAAGTTGTGCTCTGGGTCATTACGTGGGATTGGATTGTAGTGCGATCAAAAGTGATATGATCATTGGAATCAAGGTGTGTAATCATCGCTTGAAGGTGCACAGGGGATCTACATCTGTGGAGACTCCTAAACTCTGTAGTGTTTTATATAATATGTTTTTATGAGCAGTAGAGATTTTGAGGAGATCTAAAATCGATATCCTAGCGGTGTCTTCTCTAACTATTCTATTAAATTATACTTGAACCTTCTGAGGGGATAGGTAGGGGATCTGGTATGATCAAATGAGTGCGTCATGTCCCTACTGCACATTTTTTTCTAAGATCCTAATAGTATTAACTTGTTCATCAGATGAATGGATACATCCTATAAGGGAATCAAAGGGACTATCATTAGTTGGATAAACATAAGCAAACAATCCTAGTCATTGGAAGTTTTTCCATGATCTGGCTTCCTTTTTCTTATCTGCATGGTTAGGAAAGGGCTCTTTGAAGATACCCATTTTCTCATTGGGACCTTGTCCTGAGTTAGGGGAGGAATCTATGATGCGATTTTCCCTCTTTCGATGAGGTCTTGTATATAATGTCGTAGTCTCAAGAACCTATCTATTTTGTGTCCTTTAACATGATGGAAATCACAATACTCATGCTCTTTGAACCAACTAGGTTTTGGAGCATCCTCTGATATGGTACTATCGCGGTTGGGTACTTGCACCATGTTTACCACATCTAATTGTTTAAGTATGGAAAGATAGTGATTCGTTAGTGGCATAAACATACGTTTTGTGGGTGCCTTTGGGTGAGGTCCTTGTGAGAGATTTAAAAGTGGACCAGTCTATATGGTTTGGACTCTTTTGGAGTCCGTAATGTCATCACCAATGACATGTTTATTTTTGTTGAAGAATTTTGGTTTATCTGAGGGTTTTGTTTCATGTTTTCCTTGATGACCGGTTTAAGTGTACCCTTTCGTGATGAGAGCCTTTTCGATTTGACTACCCTTCTCTATAAATTCTTCAAGTTAGAGCCGCAGTGCATTTGTAAATGAAAGGCTATATTCTAGGTTTAGGTTAGGAATGAATATGCTTACTAGCTATTTTTTTCTAGCAGGGGCACAAGGGAAATGACTTGCCAATCCACACCATCATTGTAAGAAGCTTGTAAAGGTCTCATTGGGCTTCTATTTTTTACATTGCAAAGGTCATTCATCATGATATCATTCTCCATATTGAAGGAATAATGTCACATGAATTTTTTCCGCTAGTGTGGGCCATGTTGTAATGGATCCCTTGGGTATACTAAAGAACCATTCTAATGTCAGTGCTCCTAGGCTGCGAGGGAATAATCGTATTAAGAAATTATCATTATATGTGACCTCTTGACAAGCCATGTAAAATTCCTTGATGTGATCATGAGGATCACCTTTGCTTTTATATTTATCAAACTTAGGAATGGAAAAATGTTTTGGAAATGGTTGTCACAACATGTCCTTATCAAAGGGGTAAGGACATAGTTCTTCATATAAGTACTTCCTATTGTGTCCTATGTTTCCTTCTTGTAGTGGTAAGTGTGTTCTTCATTGATTGTAACTCTTGTTGAATGAGTTTCTCTTTTGTAGGTGATATTGGTCTATTTACCTTAGCAACTTTAAAAGTTGTGTCATCATATGGATCAAAGTGAAACTCACTAGATTTTGTTTTGAGTTTGTCTTTATGCACGTTCTACTTTCGAAGAGCCTAAGTTTGCTAATTTTTGACTTAGTTTCAATATTTTTTTTGAAGGATCTCTTCTTCAACTAAGGGATCATCTTCCTCATCAAACTTAGGAGGTGGTGAGCCTTTGTGCTCATGCTCAATTTTTACTTTACGTGAAGCCTTATAATAAGGTCTTCGTGAATCACCAATTGGTTTTGATGGGTCTTCTTCAACATTTTTTGTGATGTTGTCCAGAAGTAGAAGCATACCCTACGTCAAAGGGGTTATCCATGTCTAAGAGGGATGGTTGCTCTTCCATTTTATGATTAATGATCTTAGTCTCCACTTCACGTTCTTGTGGAAGCTTAGCCCCTAACTCTAGGACTCTTGCGAGTACTTGATCTTTGTTATAATAAAGGAGCTCATCAAATCGAACTAGGTCTAACTTATGTTGTTCCTCAGAAGAATCAGATTCTTCTCGCTATGATCAACCAATGGTTCTATGTCTTTGACCTGCGAAAAGAGAGGTGCTAAGTTATTACCACTGAATGGGAAGGATGAAAAGGATTTTCTTCTAAGTCATGCTCATTTGGTTTAGATGCCATTTTTGTGATTCTTGGCATTACTAGTCAAAGTTATACTAGGTTTTGTCTAAATACCTTCAAAGTTGTATGAAACCTAGGCATATGTTGTGTAAGTCATCTGATGGACAAAATATCCCAGTGTGTTCTAGATGTAATGCTATGCAATTGTTTTATCATTCAAAGAACAATCATATGAACATTTTAACAAATCAAACAATCACTCAAACTGTCATTTAGCAAGACTATACCCTAAACTATGATTCCAACAAAGGGCTCAAAGATGGATAGTGACAATACCCTATTAATATATAGGTCGAGTTAGAATACCAACAAGGCCTAAATATCAAAGTGATATTGATGTGATCTCTCCACGAGATATACTAAGACCAGTTTAAATGCTAGACGAAACCTAAGTTTTTTAAAAATGGAAGTTGTGAATGTGGATAGCGTAACAACACTATCTTGACACATTAACCTAGCAAGCAAGGTGTTAGTATCAAGATGATGTCATCATGGTATACACAAGGCAATATCGAACACTCTCAAAATACTTAGATGACGTTGGAACTGAAACTAAGTATAAGTATAGAAAGAAGTTCTTAGTTGTGTGAGCAACGTAACCATATAATAAAGGGACTTATACCAAGTTCTCACAAATTGAAAACATGATGTAAGTACCAAAATTATGTATGGCTAGAATGTGAGAAAAAAAAAAACTTAAGGAGAAATAATGATGAACCAAAATCGTAGCAATGAAGACGATCTTGAAATCAAGATCAAAGGACTATCAAAGACATGAAAATGTGTACTTGCACACTTTAGACATTTAACAACCTAGCCACAAACATGGATGGGCATAAATAGAAAAAAAAGTGGTGAATATTGTCCTTGATAAGACTCATGGGGTATGCTTCCTTCTCACCCCAAATGGGCAGCGAGAATGCAAGGGTATAGATCAAAAGATGAAAATAAACTAAGCGCCACTTGGGCAGAGTTTCACCTCATCCGAAGGTGAGAAAGAAACCAAGCTAAGTGATATGTCGTTTAATTTCATGATGAAAGACACTTAGATCTAACTCAAGTGGACTCTTTTCCTTGTTTGAAAAATAAGGTTTAGACTCCAAGTAAGTCATCACTTCATGATGGCTCGACAAGACATGACAATGGACTAGTAAAGTGGGCTCCAACAAAATGGCTTTCCTAATAAGATCACTCAACTAGGTGTCAAAATTTGTCTAAATGTGAGCTCGATTTACCCAAAGATTCACACTGACTAATTTGGGAGTATCTCATCTTTACTTTACCCCCTTCTGATATAATGAGCAACTAGTGCATTCATTTATATCGTCATTAGGGTCACGATATGAACAACTTTGACTCTAACTTGCAATGTAAAATCTAGTCAAGTGGGTAAGCGGAGCACTTCCTATTTCATCCATGAGGTTACTCAGTGGTGGATTACTTTAGGGTTCCTAGAACCACCCCCATTGTTATAGCTTAAGGCATTATGCCAAAGGGGTTATGTTCTAGTTGAGAGATAGGGACGTACCCTTTTTGAAAAACCTACAATACAATGTGATGTGAAGTGGTGTGTTTTTATCTTGCTTAGCTTAATGTGGTTTTAAGTAGCACACCATTTGGAAACCTGTATGAAAACACATATTAGAGGGTTTCATTTTTGTAACTCCTTTCTTTGACAAGCGTTAGGCCCTACATGTAAAGAGTTAGTAATTTTCCACAAAGATAATGATATCAAGAAAGAGAGTTTGTGTGTTTTTTTGATTCCTAAGATCACCAAAAGGTGTGAAGGAAGAGCATACACAACATGGAAACTCAACTAAAACAAGCTTTATGGAAAATACTTTAAGTGTGTTTTTGCAAAATTTTAGAGTTCATTTTAACCAATTTTGAAAGATCAATCCAATTAGGAAGCGTAAAGTAAGTGTTTTTTAAAGTGATAAGAAGGTTTTTAGAAGTGTTTTTGATCCCCAAGATCACCTAGAAGGTGCGAGGAAGAGCATACACACTTTGAAAAAATCCCTTTCTAACTAGAAAATGAAACACTTAAACTACATTAGTAAAAAAAAAAAAAAAGAAACTGCAATCACTTGTTAGAACCTGCAAACAACCAAAAAACTCAAAAAAATTTGATCTTACAACTCAAGAGAAAATTCTAATTTTAACTCAACACTGCACACACAGAACATGATGCATGCATCCCATCCCAATGATACACATGCCCTGATGTGTGTGAACATGGTAGAAATTTTATGATAGTAGGTCCAACACACCTGCGTGGGCTGAGAGACATAGTATGCTAGGGTTTCGATGGAGATGCCTCCTTCCCGATGGATACACTTGCAAGCCAAAAGATGAATCAACATAGTATGCCAAAAATACACTGCGCATCCAGAGGCATGGGTATGCCTAATAATCAATGGAGATGCCAAAATTTTGATAGGTACGTGGCCCTTTGTAAATGACCTATCAGTGAAAAATATGACCAGACGGGTGCACGACCAGTTCGATGGTGTGCTAGGGTTTCAAACAAAGATACCCCCTTTAGAACACATATGTACCCCTATAAAACTGATAAAATCACGGAAATGAAAATTTTCAATAGTCAAACAAGTTAGTTGTTAATCAAAGAAACCTATTTCTAGTTTAAACCCACAAAATATGCATGAACAAGGATGATTTAGCTTACTTAAAAAATGAAATCAAGTGAATAACAAGCTATTTCTCCTAGAAAACATGAAAGTGAACTTAAAAATCTTGGAAAAGGCTCCTAAAGGACAATGGAGTATGTCCCACTAGGCGTGCCAAATGTGTGCAATGAAAATTTTGTTAAAGCTATGAAAATGGGGTAAGAACCTCTAAAGAAACCCCAAAAGCTTTGGAACAAACAACTCAAATGACCATCAGATTAGAGATAAGCAAGAGCTACCTATTTACATGCATATATAAAGCTTGAAACAAACAATCAACCTCTAAACATGACTATATTAGTTCTCTACTCCATGAAAGCTATCTATAAGTGAACCTATTAAAGCTCTAGCAATCAATTTTGTGTTTATTGATGTTTCAAAAGCTTAAGAATGGAAGCTCACCATTAATGGCTTCTCCCATTTACCTAAATCTTTGAAAGGATTAGCAAATAACAAGTAAATAGCTCAAATAAACTATGAAATGACTCTAAAATACTTAAGCATGACCTAAATCAGAAAGAGAGAGAGAGAGAGAGAGAGTTCTTAGGAAAAGGTGGGAGGGGTATCCCTCTATTTATAGTTTTGGATTTGAGAAAAGGATGTTTTGGATGCATGTGGGACTAAAAGGAGTCAAAAAGTTGATTTTTAGAAAAGCACATTGGGAGGTGTGAACTGGATTTGGAAAGCTAAGTGGCTATTTGGAAAGGTGAGATATTTGTTTAGAAAGTCAAATTCTCTTTAGAAAGTCAATAAGAGGGTTAATTAACCTAAACAAGGTTAATTAAAGGAAAACAAGCTTATAGAAGTTGGTTAGAGAGGGATTAACATGGTTTAGGGGGTTTAGAAGAGGTTAGAAAGGGTTTTTAAAAATTAACATGAGGGATAGTTTATGATCTAGTAATAAGTAGTGTAGTAAATTAACACACACATTTGAGACTAGGATAGTTAGTATGATCTTAGTAATAAGATCAACGGGGAATTTAATGCTTTCCTCGTAATTTAATTTTTATCTCCCCATTGATAATAGACTTCTATAATTGATGTTAAAGACACTTTTGATGGATGTTATAATTTTGACATTGATAATACCGATGTATGAAACCCGACTCGATATGCTTTTTTAGCTCTTAATACAAAAAGTCTTATCTAGAAAAACTTGAAACTTTTTTTAGACTTGGATGTTAGAGTTGCCCAAAATTACATCCATTTACAAATATAGAAATTTAATTACGCCGATAGGCATGAACTAAGTTAGAAAGCCCGAAGGGCTCTGACACGCCGTACTGACGTGCATCGCTTCAAACCGTCCGCTCCATTTTCCGTATCGTCGACCAAATTGATCTCAGCCGTCCACGCGTTTATTGAGTACGTAAACGAGTCGTTTGAACTTTGATCCGACAGGTAAAATTTCAGTTTGGATATCTTGTGGGACCACACATTATCTCCAAATGTCGTTGGCGTGTTTCTAGGAATTTTGCCCTGACTAATAGTCACGGGTTTTCTGCTGCCGGCAGGGCCGCTTACACACTTCAATGTCGGTCGAGTAAGGAACTGACACGTTTATACATTGCTGTCGGCTCGTTATTCGCTGATCCTTAAATCCATTGAAATATTGGTATTTTTGATCTCCTGCTGTTATCGCTTTTCC
This sequence comes from Taxus wallichiana var. yunnanensis, assembly GCA_018340775.1. NCBI lineage: Eukaryota > Viridiplantae > Streptophyta > Pinopsida > Cupressales > Taxaceae > Taxus > Taxus wallichiana. The sequence goes on along the minus strand of CM031235.1, from coordinate 693,605,783 downwards.
GCCGTCTACATTTCGCCCATAAAATTGAGAGCCTTCCCAAACATTTGAAATCAACTGCTTCATTCTGCAATACTTACGACCTTAGAACTTCTGTTAGCTGAATCTCCATACTTTGAAATTCTTCTTGACCCTAACCCTGATAGTGATCATGGCTAAACAGTTTTTTTCAGAGATGTTTAGCGCAAAGATGGCTGCACTTAGTGGTGGCTATTCCAGGAGAGCTTACATTACTTTCCTCGCCGGATCCGGAGATTATGTTAAAGGCGTTGTGGGTCTCGCCAAGGGACTGAGGAAGGTAAAGAGTTTGTATCCCCTGGTGGTGGCGATCTTACCCGATGTTCCTGAACACCACAGATTGCAACTGCGTAACCAGGGTTGTATTGTTCGAGAGATCGAGCCCATACATCCACCCGATAACCAAGTCCAGTTTGCCATGGCTTACTATGTTCTCAACTACTCCAAATTGCGCATTTGGGAGGTACTCTTAACATTCTTCTCTTTTCTAATTTCTTTCCATTGACTATGAAATTATAGATAGCAATTGAAATTTTTCCTCCTTTGGCTTCGATGTGCAGTTTGAGGAGTACCGCAAAATGGTGTATCTGGATGCAGACATACAGGTCTTTGACAACATTGATCACCTGTTTGACATGCCAGACGGGTATTTCTATGCTGTGATGGACTGTTTCTGTGAGAAAACACGGAGTCACACTCGGCCGCAATAGAAAATTGGGTAGTGCCCCGAGAAGGTCTGTTGGCCTGCTGAATTGGAGACGCAGCGTCCTACTCAATTTCAATGCCGGGATGTTTGTGTTTGAGCCGAGCAAATTGACCTTCGACAGCATGATTGAAACCCTCATGTCCACAACTCCAACACCCTTCGCAGAGCAGGTAATTTTGGCTGTTTTTTGTTCACTGTTACAAACTGATTTTCAATACTTACCCTTACTTGAATTGAACTGTAAAGTACGTTGTTTTCCTTTGCAGGATTTTTTGAACATGTATTTCCAGAAGATGTACAATCTGGTCCTGGCCATGTTATGGCGTCATCCCGAGAATGTGGATCTGGACGAAGTCAAAGTCGTGCATTACTGTGCAGCTGTAAGATTTTTATTCTGCCGTTTTATTGATGCAACATAACAGGGTTTGTTTTCTCAGCAATTGATTGATTTATCTATTGATGGATGTGCAGGGTTCGAAACCGTGGAGGTTCACTGGAAAAGAGGAAAATATGGAGAGAGAAGATATCAAGAAATTGGTGAGCAAGTGGTGGGAGATATACAACGATGAATCCCTTGATTTCAGATCAGGTGAGAGAAGGGTGGACGCAGAGAACAGATCTCGAGTTGCAACAGATTACTGCCAATGCTCTGCAGGGGGCAATGGCGAAGCCGGTGAACGTATTATCTGCTCCACCTGCAGCCTAATTGACAGAGTGGAATAAAATCGTGATGAAATTGTATGCTATTGTAAAAATGGGTATTTTTAATTTATATTTACGCTGAAAGGCGTGAACTAAGTTAGAAAACCTGAGGGGCTCTGACACGCCGTACCGACGTGCATCACTCTAAACCGTCAGCTCCATTTTCCGTATTGTCGACCAATTTGATCTCAGCCGTCCACGCGTCTGTTGAAAAACACGCGTGAAACAACTCGCATCGTTTGCCGCAGTTCACATCGTTCCTGCATGGAAATTTGTGGGTGGCGCGTGGAAAAACTCTTCTCGTTTTGGCGCGTGGGAATGTTTCCGTTTTTGGCAATTTCTTACCATTTCCAGAGTGTTGGTGAAATTTTTAGAAGGAAAAAAATTGCCATTTTTGGAAAGGGTCCGAGAAGATGTAGCAGCAAAAACGTGCACGTGCCATAACTTTCATTCCGTGGCTCCGTTTTAGGTGCCGTTTTCTCTAAAAGTGTATATTTTCTCGAGCTTTACGCATTGATGGCAATATTTCTTTTTTTTTCATAAAATCTATTTTTGCACCTTTTTGGACCGTCTAGGAAGATGTAGGAGCAAAAAACTTGCACGTGCCATACCTTTCATTCCGTGGCCCTGTTTCAGATGTCGTTTTCTTTAAAAATGTATATTTTCTCGAGCTCTACGCATTGATGGCAATTTTTTCTTTTTTCATAAAATCATTTTTTGCACCTTTTTTGACCAAACGACTTCTTGCAATCGTCTGAAAGAATCATGAACTTTGATCACCTGTAGACAGATTAGTAATTAAAAATATTGGATAGCTTTACAAAACTCGACGAGTATTCTCCCGTATTTGGACTAATCGTCCACATGAACTCGTAACCACATGAAATTTATCATGTTCACATGTGGTGAAAGATTTAGAAAGACCTTTTTGATTGGTAATCCACCCTAAACATTCTCTGGTAATAAACAACCCGTTACCCTACACTTGCAGTTGACATCTATTGACAGAATTTTTACCTAATGCCTACATACCTCATTTATTATTCCATTATGATGCGAGATCCATTAATTTGTAGTGAGGACGAAGCTATGGTTCCATACCGCAAGAGGTAAGCTCCTCTCAATTTATCTCAGAGCATACCTCGTTCATTATTCCACTACGAAGCAAGATCTATACAACAGAAAAGGAAATCCCATGAGATCACCTATGCCCGCCAAACAAATATTTAAATAAAACATCAGGACAAAAATTCAATTAATCTGATTGTGATAGCTTCCCAAAAGAAATTATCAATACATAGAAAATAAAAATTCAAAAAATATGTTAACTCAAATGAATAAGAAGAGAACCCGTGTTTTTAAAAATATCACTAAACATTGCTACCATGGGAGACTTACATGTCAGACATCGATTGATAGTTAGAAACTCAACAATAAATGGAAAGATCATTCGAAACCTTATGTTCGTTGATGCATTGTAGAATGGATTTTTATTATATTCTAATTCTCGTTGGACAAGGATCCATATCATTGAAATCATGCCACATTTTATATTCATCGCACATACTTTGATTCGTTGGACATCTCTATATGGACAAGTATTGAAATTTCTATGGAAGAGCAATACAAAGATAATTACAATAGTGTACAACACAAAAAGGATGGTTGATGTTGTGGGTGCCAGGAGGAACTAATAAAGCATACATAGATTCAAATAAGAATCTACGAACATGATGAGATTCCATGGTGTATATTGTATAAAATAGTAAGAATTAGCACATACATACACAAAGAACATGTTTCCAGACTATCAACATCAATCTAAGTTGGGTCATAATTATCACACATTCTAACCAATGTCAAAATAGCCCACTTGCAATCCACTTTACCAACACCTTCCGCATAATAATACAAGCAATCGTACGTGAAGTGTACGATGGAAATGCCGAAAGCTATCGTGTGAGGAAGTCAAAGTGGAGGGAGAGAACAATGCGAGAGGAAAATGGGCGAAGAAGGGATATGAGGGCGGAGACATGTAAAGGTGGGGAAATCTAAATTGGGGAAGCAATCTGAAACTTTACACAAGACTAACTGAACACAAGGTTGTTAAGCATTTGTAGGCGAAAAGGTATGTTGTGCTAGACGAGAATGCACTGTGTACTTCCTCTAGCACTTTGCAAGCGTGCTTTTAGTTGTAAGCTTGAGTAATTGTATGGGACGAGCAGATATATGTCATTTTTTTAATTGTTGGGAGAAGGAATAAGTAAGAATTATGGTGGGAGTTGAATGTGGGTGTCATAGAGTGCCCCTGCTTTCCAATTAGCGGGAATTACGTTAGCAACCTTTACCCATTCAAAGCCAGCCCTGCGGTAACCTACCAGGAAGAAACGCACCCCAAGAGAAACATTTGGAGGGCTTAATGCCTTTGGTCGTAATTGTCATCGGATGGTAGACAATAGTGCATGAATTAATGCTCCTAGAGCAATCGACACATGGAGCTTGGATTGAGTAGCTCAACATTTTTTTGTATCGTGTTGCTACCGTCCTTTTAATTCGTCAAACCATAAACAACACTTCCAACTCTTCACCATTGTATTTGGTTGAACTGCATTTTGTATTTGGTTGAAATGCCTTATAGTTTGAGGATGCCACCAGGTAAGCGCCGCCGCCTTTCCCTATGGCCGTCGAAGCAATTTTTTATTCGTAATTTATCTGTGGATTTATTGCAACGTATCCAGTATGTCCCAGTTCGAAACCTGCATTTTCTGAATTGTTTTCACTCCGTCCAATAATTACTTTGCAACAAATAAAATGAACAATAATTTATTCTGATGATGGGATCTTATATACGAATAATTTCATGATAGAGCTATTAAATAAGATATTACACTTTTAGACACATTTTTTTAAAACACCAACAAACAACTGACAAACGAGCCACCACATGGATTAAAAGAAAGGATGAATTTGCACCACCACATGGATTGGAGGCAAGAATGAGATTTGATTGCCACCTTGTTAACTAAAAATCAATGACCGCTTTAAAATTATTTGTTACTTTCACTTAAACTTTAGCTACCATAAGCTATTTTCAAATTAAAGTTAGCTACATATAATTGAAAACATATAATGAGACGTTGATAATAATATTCTACAATAACATATTATTATTAAAATAATTTTTATGTTGATAGTTGTGTTCTAAATTAAAATGATATTGAGTCAATTTAGACACATTCTATAGCATCCAATTAATTATGGGTCTCGATTTTTAAGGTCATTGAAGGATTTGATCTCGATTGCTAAAATGGTCAATGTATGTTAGTTACATCGGGAAGCACACACTGCATGGTCCAACCTGACCGCTACTTTTACCTCACAAGTGTTCCACGATTTTTTGATTGACCGTAATGAATGTGTTGAGCAACATTCCCTAGTTGCCAAGGTTCTTAGGTATCAAACATTTCAAGAATAGGTAGCACATGCCTGTATCATTCATTAACTAAAGACTTAAGGGAAGTTACGATTTATGGAACGAGACCTCCAGAAGGTCAAGGGGCAAGTGAAAATACATCAGATTCGGTCTTCTCGTGATGTAGACGCATTGACATATAATAATATGCAAAATATGTAAAGGTGCCCATTGTCATGAAGATCACCCTCAAAATTTCGTCCCAGTTTGAAATGTTTGGAAACTCTGACCTAAAAACATGTCGGTGATTCAATGCACATCAAAGGTTGGTGCTCCACTTTTGAGAGCCATCATAACTTAACTACTCAAATAAATTTTCGGTTGCCGACGAGGCGAAACATGACATTCTAAGGAAACTTGAATCCATGTTGTCCATACCCAAAGGCAACCCTTAGATGTCCCTCACAAATGGAAATTCTTGGAGGCATACTTCTATGTCATGGCTTTTGTATATAGTTGAAACCATGGTCTGCAGTCGGAGGATGTTACGAGGTGTATTGATGATTGTTATGAGAAATCTACCTTGTTTGACCAACAACTTTACCAACTTGAAAAAGGAATGAAGGCTGGTTATGAGAAATCTACCTTGTTATGAAAAATCTACAAGTTTCCTTAGAATGTCATGTTTCGCCTCGTCGGCAACCGAAAATTTATTTGAGTAGTTAAGTTATGATGGCTCTCAAAAGTGGAGCACCAACCTTTGATGTGCATTGAATCACCGACATGTTTTTAGGTCAGAGTTTCCAAACATTTCAAACTGGGACGGAATTTTGAGGGCGATCTTCATGACAATGGGCACCTTTACATATTTTGTAAATTCTTATATGTCAATGCGTCTACATCACGAGAAGACCGAATTTGATGTATTTTCACTTGTCCCTGACCTTCTGGAGGTCTCGTTCCATAAATCATAACTTCCCTTAAGTCTTTAGTTAATGAATGATACAGGCATGTGCTACCTATTCTTGAAATGTTTGATATCTAAGAACCTTGGCAATCGGGAATGTTGCTCAACACATTCATTACGGTCAATCAAAAAATTGCGGAACACTTGTGAGGTAAAAGTAGCCGTCAAGTTGGACCATGCAATGTGTGCTTCCCGATGTAACTAACATACATTGACCGTTTTAGCAATCGAGATCAAATCCTTCAATGACCTTAAAAATCGAGACCCATAATTAATTGGATGCTTTATAGCATGTCTAAATTGACTCAATATCATTTTAATTTAGAACACAACTATCAACATAAAAATTATTTTAATAATAATATGTTATTGTAGAATATTATTATCAACGTCTCATTATATGTTTTCAATTATATGTAGCTAACTTTAATTTGAAAATAACTTATGGTAGCTAAAGTTTAAGTGAAAGTAACAAATAATTTAAAGCGGTCATTGATTTTTAGTTAACAAGGTGGCAATCAAATCTCATTCTTGCCTCCAATCCATGTGGTGGTGCAAATTCATCCTTTCTTTTAATCCATGTGGTGGCTCGTTTGCCGATTGTTTGTTGGTGTTTAAAAAAATGTGTCCAAAGTGTAATATCTTATTTAATAGCTCTATCATGAAATTATTCGTATATAAGATCCCATCATCGAATAAATTATTGTTCATTTTATTTGTTGCAAAGTAATTATCAAGTGAGTGAAAACGATTCAAAAATGTAGGTTTCGAATCGGGACATACTAGATACGTTGCAATAAATCCACGAGATAAATTACGAATAAAAATTGCTTGACGGCCATAGGGAAATGTGGCGGCGCTTACACTGTGGCATCCTCAAACTATAAGGCATTTCAACCAAATACAAAATGCGAGTTCAACCAAATACAATGGTGAAGAGTTGGAAGTGTTGTTTATGGTTTGACGAATTAAAAGGACGGTATAGCAACACGATACAAAAAAATGTTGAGCTACTCAATCCAAGCTCGATGTGTCGATTGCTCTAGGAGCATTAATTCATTCGCTATTGTCTTCCATCCGATGACAATTACGACCAAAGGCATTAAGCCCTCCAAATGTCGCTCTTGGGGTGCGCTTCTCCTTGGTAGGTTGCCGTAGGGTTGGCTTCGAATGGGTAAAGGTTGCTAACATAATTCCCACTAATTGGAAAGCAAGGGTGCTCTATGACACCCACATTCAGCTCCCACCATAATTCTTACTTATTCCTTCTCCCAACAATAAAAAAATGACATATATCTGCTCGTCCCATACAATTACTCGAGCTTACAACTAAAAGCATGCTTGCAAAGTGCTAGAGGAAGTACACAATGCATTCTCATCTAGCACAACATACCTTTTCGCCTACAAATGCTTAACAACCTTGTGTTTAGTTAGTCTTGTGTAAAGTTTCAGATTGCTTCCCCAATTTAGATTTCCCCACCTTTACACGTCTCCGCCCTCATACCCCTTCTTTGCCCATTTTCCTCTCGCATTGTTCTCTCCCTCCACTTTGACTTCCTCGCACGATAGCTTTCGGCGTTTCCATCGTACACTTCACGTACGATTGCTAGTTATTTAATGAATCTTCCAAATACATATATTTTATTGAACAAATGAAAAGACTCTACCACACATAAGACAAAACACATATAACTCTTTTGAGGACACTAATATTATAAATGACAATGAATTTTACGTATAATGTTCATGATTATTTTATAATGACTAACACATTTATGGAAAATCGATACTAATTAATGAACATGCCTAAATATTGAGACCTATCGACATACATTAAATAGAAAATATGATATGTTCTAATATACAAGACTTGGTATCCATATTAGAGAAGCATGAAAGTTTCTTTGAAAATATGGAAAATATTTCACCACTAAATTCCTAATATACATGGACGCATTGGAGAGAGACGATAGAGATACGATAGACGATAGAGATAGGATAGTTATAGAAATGGAAAATTTAAGGTAAAGCTCATGGTCGAATGGGAAATATAGTGTTAGTGAATAAAACTTTGCCAAATGAAAAAAATCTAGATCTAAACACCAAGATCCGTTCAAAACCACTTTGTTTAACACTTAGTCTATGTATTTATGGGAATGGGTCTACTACGTGGATGCTTTTTAGAATAAGTGAGCATAAAAAATCTAAAGTGGCATGGTAGAGAAGGTCACGTTGTGTTCTCAAACTAGATGTAATGTGGGTGTAATATGACTCGGAGGACATTATAGGTGCTCATAAGTTCCATAGTTCTCCATAAATCACTACAATATAGAAAACAACTCGATAAATTTCCAAAGCCTATTGGAATGTGTGAATCGGACACCGTATGCTCCCCGATACTACTTGGTCAAAGTTCAAGGTTAAAAAGGAGGTAAAAAATGATATATTAGTGTAATTTTAATTTTTCCAATTACACTATAGTTTTATGCCATATTATTTCATGTATTATGGTGTTGACATGTGGTAGGATAGGAGCCTCAGTGATGTGTATATTTTGAAGTGATCCACGTGGTGGGTCCTTAGGCCATCACGTGGTCTGCCACCTAACTCACTATCCAAAATGACCGAGCTTGTGAGGGCTTGTGCCCGTAACAATCTTGCCACACAATTCCACATTTGTAACATGGAGAAGCTATTTACTTAACTCACTAAACCATTTCAACTATATGTGGTGCTTGTAGAGACCACCCAACAACTTGCCAGTGTGGCCAAGACGAAAATCACACCAACTCACCAACTGTTCGAGCTTGCGGAGGGGTATGTGTCCCAAAATTAACAAAACAATGGTAAGGTGTGACCAAATCCATAGTCAACATGGAGGTGCCAGGATATTTTAATCCATCCAATCAAAAAATGTGATGCATGTGGGATTTTTCTTTATGCCAAAAAAGCCCATTGTTGGAGTCAAACCCGCAACCTCGGGTAAAAAGATAAGGATCTTTACAAATCTGTCATGCCTTTTTAAATTATATAAAAGACACATTGTTTTATTTAAACAAGTTTCAATTATTGACTGTGTAAATGCTAAGCCATTTTTAGCTTGTTAGAGGTCATACCAAAGGGAATATTCAAACTTGCTAATACTTTCAAAGGAAAAAATGTGCTAAAGACCAAATAGGATTTTAATTCATTCCTTGTGGCATTTTGAGTCTGATTGAGAGTTTTAGGTCACTTTCATGGAGAAGAGTTCTCGTACAAACGTGGGAAACTTACGTTGTTGGATCTAATTATAGAGGAATTTTACGGTCCGATTTCTAGGTCCTTCAAGATTCATTGCAGGTTCAGATTCATTTCATGTTGTGAGTTTTCATAATGTACTTGCAATATATTTAAAAATGGATCGGTTCGTCGTTTAAACGAACCCGGAGATGTAGCCAATTTGGTGAACTTCGTTAACAAGCTCCTTGTCATTATTTATTTCAGTTTTTCTAGTTTATTTCAGTTTTAATTCAGTTATGGATGGATTAACGATGAACTAAGGTAAACTACAAAAAATTGTAAAACAAAAAAATTGGAAGAGTTTTAATTCGAATTGATATTTTGAGTTTTTAAACACTCCTAATCAGTTCTAAATCAGTTTTTCAATCATTTTCTCAATTCATTTAAATTAGGAATTTAAAATTTTAATCAGTATCTATTTTTAAACTATTTGATAGTAGGGGGTCTACTATAGTTTATGGATCATAATAGCCTAGAATAGGCATCTTCATAAATTCAATCAGGTCACTTCTTAACATAAAGATCTAATGTATTTTTACCATAGATACAACTAGTCAAAACTAGCCTTAAAATGAAGATATGAATATAATGAGGTGGAGCAAATCTATAGTCTTAAATTGGAAAACTCCTTTATCCTTTCCATTTATTTTATCTTGTACATAATTACCATTTACAAGAATTTCATTCGTTAGTCATATTTTCTTAGGTATTTTTAGGACTATTTTCTCTTATACCCTTTACAAATATGTTTATCCTCTTATTGGACAAAACACTTCCCAAACTACCATAAAATTCTTATGCACACTCATTTTGTATAGTGTAAAGTTATTCCACACATGCCATTACGCAAGCCTATTGCGCGGTGATTTTAAACATTCTTGTGTTCCATTGAGACATATGTGAATAGAGAAAAACTCACTAAATGAAATACAAACAAAATGTAATTGTAAAACTTCATGTAGCTATTCCTTGTAAACCTCAAGTAAAGTTATATGAAGCCTTTAAACTTGTTAACCTTATATATTATGGATTGTGGGTGCACTCCGAATGACCTCCAAATGGGGATGCATTACTTATGAGCAGAGATATTGGTCTTGGATAGAGCTTCCAATATGCAGATATTGGAGAAAAGTTGACAAATTTTTGTACAAGAAATCCAAGAGGATTTGTAAAAGGATAGACATGCTCTTTTATAGAGGCTAAGTAGTGGTCTGATTTGCTTAAAAATTGGTTGAATGCACATGCTAAAAATAACAGTTGAGGGATGTTGAATGGTTCCGAGAATATAAATGCCATTGAGGGGAAATAAATGAATTTAATTAGTATAAGTTGCATCTGAAAAGGTGGTTATGCATGTATTTTAGTTTTCCCCACCTTTCTAGGATTCTAGAAGTGTAGTTGATTGATTTGGTGAAGTGGTGTCCAAGTGGAGTTATTTGGGAACCTAAGTGGCAATTGGCTAGAAAAATAGGTGTATTTTCCTTATTAGATAACTAATTTAATTAGCTATAATGATCACACTAACTAATTAATTTTTTATTTAATAACCGATAATATAGATAGCTAAAGGTGCAGTAAAGATTAGTTTAATTAATCTAAAGGGGTGTAATGTGCATGATTTAATCGATTTAATCAATCAATCACAAAGGAATGAATATCATGTTGTATTGGGATAATACGTTGGGAATAGGTATGTGAATTTAGGGTGTCTATATTTTCCCCTCTTTAAAGTGCTATTGCGAAGTAATAGTGCATTAAAGATAGTGGATGCATGCAGATCAATGAGCAGAAAGTGGCGAAGCATTTAGATGCCCCAATAAGATATGATAGTAAGAGAATGCCCCCTCAAGTAGGTGGGTGATGCAGAAAAGCGGTGGACAATCATTTGATAGGAAGAAGACAAGGGATTTGAACAAGGATGGGAAGGACTGTGCTCGTAGCATGAGTGTCATTTGGAGAATAAATTTAGATCAACCTTATTTTTGTTGTTACACAATAGCGTTATCACTATGATTATGAAAGAATCAAGATGGGCAACCCAAATACGCGTTAAAAACACATACATAAGAAAGAAAAGATAAAAGGAAAACAAAACCGATATACTGAGTAGGTGCGGGCATCGTGGTTATAAAGGAATCACGATGTAATCACACTACTTGCAGCGGTCCAAAAACTAAACATCAACATTCAAGCAACACAAATTTGAAAAAGAAGGCATGTCATCTACGCCCTAATGCGTTCCAAAATGATGATTAAGTAGATGAAAATGCTCCTAAAGTGGGAATAGGATCGGGATGAAGAGCGAGTAAAGGTACTCCTCATGAAATTCTTGTTGGATCTATTGGGAAAATTATTAAAGTTGATTTTCCCTATGCAAAGTTATATTGCGAAAGGATTTTTTTGTAACTTGCCCCAAATGAATTAACTATCATGCAAAGGGAAGAAAGTGATAGTTGTAAGATTGTAACGATCACTAGGATAGTAGATAAAGGTATGAATTTATCAAGGTTGTGTTGAGACATTGAAAGGTCCACTTCAAGGTTTTTCCAATTGTAGGATTTCTATGATAAGTGAATGTTTGTTCAATTTTTTTATGATTATTTGATTTTTTTGAAACTTTTGAAATATATGATTTTTTGATGGTTTTACAAATTTTTGGAGAAATTTGAAATATAAATACAAAGAAATGTAAACAAATTTGAATACATAACAAAAAGGAAAACACACCATGTCTTATTTAATAAACCAAGAAGAAAACACAACACTTACAAGCAACGAGAAAGACATGATACAAGTATGCAAATAAACCCAATATGAACATGAATGAATGACACCAAAGTTATATGTGAACTAAGATGCCACAAATTTTCTTGCAATTGGTCTACAACAAAGGTAAAGAAAAGTACAAAATAACAAACTAAAAGAAGCAAAAACATCATGACAATGTTGAAAAAACACAATATGTGAAAATGACATCTAATAACACTCTAAATGTGTTCCACATTGAGTAACTAGAAAGATTTGAATGCCCCCAAGAGATAGATTATAATGTGAGAGGATTAGATCGGGCCAAAGAGTGGAGTGATGCTTAGATACTCTAAACAACTCTTGTCGAGATCCCATTGAAGTTTTATTTGTATTGGATTAAAATGTGAAATCCAAGTGTACCCCAAGAAAATTTATATTGTGAAAGGGTAAATGATTTCCTCGAGCATAGATATACACCATGGGAAATAAAGATGATTATCAAAAGATGATCTGGAATGATCATGAAGAGTGTTGTTTAAATGGTGAATTTTTTGAAATGTGTTATCCAATTATTGAAAGTTGGTAAGACACTATTATCGAATGTTTTGATTTTGATAGTTTTATACTATTTTTGGATTTTATAACAATTTTAAAATAATTTTGTAAGTTTTGTGAGACATTTTTGAATGTTTTTGGTATTTTTAAACTCGGTAAAAGGGGTGCACTACTTGAAAGTAGGTGTAAATCATTAGAAGCATTCCATTCCATTGGAAAAAATGTAGATGATAAAATGATAGGGTGTTTCATTTCACTTGTGACTCCAAACAACTAGGAATATGCAACAACTCATCACTGAGAGCCAAAAAGGATGTGAAAATGAGGTGAATAATGATATGAAAGTGAAGTTAATGGATGCTAAGACACAAAGTGTAACAACAATCCATGTGAGAAAGATATAACACATCTCTAGTCAAGATTATCTTACTGTTTCCAAGATGATTCCACTTTATAGGTTTTGACTTGACTTAGATCCATAGATGGCCTACTGATTGACAAGATCCGGTTGAAGGAATTGTTGTCTCTCTTTAACATAAGAAACTTCTTGGGATATTTTTGATTAAACACTTTTGATTAATATTTCTAAAGGCTTTATTGGTTAATTGTTTTTGTTCATTTTTGAAAGGACCCCCTACATGTTGCCCCATGCCACCAGTAAGAGACAAGGGCTCAACACCAAAGACAAAATGTAGGCAAGTAAGGACATATTCCTCCATTCTCAATCTCATACTACTAGTGAGAAGTATGAGCTCATCACCAAATCTTTGTGAAGGACAAAAGGTGTGATGATTGATTTATTATTATTTTTGTATTTGATGATTGATTTTTCCTTGTTTATTGATAGTATACTTGTTAGGAAGGAACATTCTACCCCACAGTCTCAGCCTCATGCAACTATTAGGACACAAGGGTTCAACACCGTAGATTGAGATGGGCAGTTAAAAAGAACCAGGTGAAGAAGTTAGAGATTTATGTTAAAGAGAGAGATTATTTAAAAGGAGTTGTCACCAAGAAGCTTAGAAACAAAATGTAGGTAAAAAGACCTGAAATGGTAGAAACCATAACATGAATGAGACACACAATTCCCACTAGGAACATAGTTAACTTGTGTCATGATATGTGAAGAATGTGAATATATGATAATGGTATGATTTAGACATCTTCCATAGATGGGATGCTTAATATTATTTGTACTCACTTTTCGATTCGAATTGTAAACAATGCTTTAAGGAATAATTTCATACGGAGTTTTATTCTCTTTCTATGCTTTTTAATTTTCTTAATATTGATGGATGAGGAATTACAATAGAATCATAAATAAATAGGTCCATGTTTATTAAAGTTGAATAGTGCTGAAATACGAGACTTGTGCAAACGAGATTTAATTCAGGAGGGGAATAGAAAGATTCAATAAGTTCTAAAATATGAGACTTGGGTGAACAAGGTCCAAGTCAAAGGAGGAAATCTAAAGATTTGATAAGTCCTGATTTACGAGACTTGGGCGGATGGGTTCCAAGTCAAAGGAGGGAATCAAAAGATTCGATAAGTCTTGATTTACGAGACTTGGGTGGACATGATCCAAGTCAAAGGAGGGAGTAAAAATATTTATTAGGCCATGAGTTATGAGAATTGGGAGGACATGTTCCAAGTTAAAGGAGTGAAATAAATGATTTGACAAGTCCTTATTTATGAGACTTAGGTAGACAAGCTCTAAGTCAAAGGAGAGGATCAAAAGATTCGATAGGTCTCAAAGTAAGAGACTTAAGAGAACATGATCTAAGTCAAATGAGTGAATCAAATAATTTGATAATTCCTAAATTACGAGACTTGGGAAGATGGGTTCTAATTCAAAGTAGATAATCCTAAGATTCAATGAGTCAAGCCTTACGAGACTTGGGAAGACGAGTCCGAGTCAAAGGATGTGTGACTAGATAAGACCTCAAAAAGATTGAAAGACCTATATGATGTTAGAGGAGGATTGTCAAGGTGGATAATATGTCAAGATTCATAGTCATCCATGATTGGAAGAGTATGAGGAAATAAGGATTCACCTCTAGATGTATATCCGTGGGTTGTTAGATGCCATAGAAAGGAAATAATCAATGTTTCTCCTTTTAGGTTATGGTTTAATTGATTTGACAAAATATTTGCAATTAAAGCATGAAATGCTTGTATAAGGATATTCCTAGGTATACATACCTCATAGAATGTACGCATGTAGATGTCTTGATAGGTAGGAATCATCATTGACGAGATGCCTACAAGATTGATTATTTGAGGTATAATGGACACAAAAGGTTGAATTGTTGCAAGTCTCTAAGCTTGTTGTGGTTGGGATTCGATAAAAATACTAGAAATATTAGGCATAAGATCCAACGGTGAAATAATAGAATCAAGCTCAAAAGTGTTTGATGATGGACCCTCTTCGTAGTGTCTACAATTATATAAAGGGTTGAAAGGGAGTCTTGAAGCAAGGTCAAGCTCTCGTTTGGTGTTAGAAGGTTGTTGTTTGAAATAGGTTCAATATCTGTTTGGACGAACAAAAGAAAATTTGAAGAAAATATAGATTAGTAAATGCGAGGAGAGATACTTGACCTTCGCTGTAGTCTCATTGAATGTTAGTATGTAGAAAAGTTTGGACAATATTTAACTCTTCGTTATAAGTTTTGGTTGTTGACGTATCTTTGTTGTGATATATTTTTCATTGAGCTCTAAAAATATGTATTTGTCATCAATTAATTCTTGGACATAATTCTTGAGTCATAGACATCGATCGGTTGGGTGACCCTCAATGCGATGGAAATCACAATATGTGTCAACTTTATACCACATAGGTTTAGGCTTCCCTTCATCAAAAGGTTTCGTAATATGATACATCACCATATTGGCATTGACTAGTTGTTGCAAGACAATTGAAATAGATTCCCCTAATGATGTATATTTTTGTCATTTGGAATCGAAGGAGGAGGAATTTATCTTCTTGGTATGGTGATGGCTAGTTTAGACTTAGTCTGTTTAGATTGATTATTCTATATGTTGTGCATATTGCGAGTTTCCATGACACCATCATTGATTTAAATTATGATTGCGGTTGACGTACCTAGATTTATCGTGATGAGTGCTAGTATTTTTATTATTGTGATTTTGCTCATTATATTTAGAATGAGGCTTGATCAAGCCTTTAGCAATGAGGGCTTTTTCAATTTGAGTTCCCTTTTCAATAACTTCCTCAAAACTATTGAGGTAGTGTATTTTCATGTGAAAGGATAACTCATTGTTAAGGTTTGAGATGAAGATATTAACCATTTTTTTTTCAGGGATATAACATGGGAATTGAATTGCGATTCCTCTCCATCGTTGTAAAAATTGTGAAAAGATTTCATTTGGTTATTGTTTGGCATTGGAAAAATCCAACATTGTGACTTTGGAGTCAAGGTTGAAAGATAAATGTTTGATGAAATTCTTTGAGAGGTCCATGAATGTAGTGATAGATCATTTTGGAAGGTGTAAGAACCAGTCCAAAGATTGTCCTCCTAAACTTTTAGGAAAGAGGCACAAGAGAAAGATATCATTATATGCCACTTCGTGGCATGCTATGAAAAATTATTTGATATGCTCTCTTGGATTAGTTTTTCCTTGTATTTATCAAATTGGGGCATCTCAAAATATTTTGGAAAGGGTATACATAATATTTCCATGCCGAAATAGTAGGGACACAATTCATCAAAGTTTAATTGTTTGCGCATTTTTCGCATACCCAAAATAGTGTCTTTCATCATTTTCCATTCCTGAGAAAATGATGAATTGTGTGAATCCACCATTGTAATGAAAAATGGGGGAGAACGAAGAAAGGTGCAATGAAGAAATCAACCCTTAGAAAATTGAATGCTAAGATGGAAGATGGGAAAAGGTTGAAATCTCGACCCTTAACAAAGTGAATGCTAAGATGGAAGAGGTGAAGAGGTTAGTAACATACTCAACCTCTAACAAAGTGAATTATAGAATGGAAGAGATGATGAAAAGGACTCAACCTCTAGCAAAGTGAATGCTAGAATGGAAGAGGTGATGAAATGATTGAACAATGCAACCCTTAGTAACATGAATGCTAAGATGGAAGTGAGATTGAAAAAAATTGATATAATTGACCCTCATCAATGTGAATTTTAAGATGGACGAAGTGTGAAATGATGACACACTACTCAAATCTTTACAACATGAATGTAAAGATGGAAGAGATGAAAATCAAAGTTTCTTGAACCTAGAAAAATAAGTGCTAAGAGGGATATGGCGAAAAGGGTTAGTTGATTTCCCGACTCTTAATCAAAATGAGAGTTAAGAGAAAAGGGACTAAAAGGGGTTAGATGTTCTCTACTCTTTAACAAAAATGGATGTTAAGGAGAAGAGACTTAACAAGGTGAATGTGATAAAATCTTAACAAGAATGAGTGATAAGAGGGACAAAGAGATGCGAAAGGTTAACTCTTAACAAGATGAGTGTTAAGAGGAATGAAAAGGGTGACTTCACAACACTTAACAAAATGAGTGATGTTAAGGTGGAAGAGGGATTAAAATGTTAGTTTAGAGGAATCTTAGCAAAATGAGTGCTAAGAAAGATGAAGAGGTTTGAAATGATTCACGACCCTTTACAAAGTGAATGTAAAGAGGGAAGAGGTGAAAAAGTGAGTTTTCTCAACTTGCGACAAAATGAAGGCTACATGTTGGCTAGGTAAAATATTACCTATGTATTAAAGGCACATATGATAGTGGTGTGGAAGAAGTGGGTGCGTCGATAGGTGCGTAAGGTTGATAGATTTGTGCCATGAGGTTTTGTGCCCAAGAAGGACAAGTTTGGGACTTAGCCATTTTGACATACATGGGATAAAAATAGGATGGAGTGCAGAGCACATAAGGATAAGAACAAAAAGAATTCTCAGTGAAGGAAAATCTATTTTTGGAGTAAGTGGAAGATCGAGTGACATGCAGTGGAAGAGCTAATAATAGGATTGGATCTGGAGTTAGTTATAAATGATCTATTATTATGCGAAGTTTGCATGCTTCTTTAGTTATCTTTGTAAATGATGCATGGCTATTTTAAGCATGCGACCTATTTTGAGAGTGCATGAATGGTGAAGGGAAAGTCCCCACCCCTATATATATGTATTGATTTACACATATTAGGGATGTGATTGAGGCCCGATCACTTTGTATGTAATAGATTTATACTGCTAGTATGATTTTATGTGCATTAACTTATGACCGTTTGGTATTGTATTCAGCTACTGGTTTGTCATGAATTAATATAATGGATCATTATGGATGGATACGATTATTGAAATCCCTATTCATGGTTATTGTATGGTGAATATGGTATTAATGCTTATGTGATCTACATGTTTTAGTTGTTTTGTGTGTTTATAAATTGAGATATGGTTATTATGATGAGATATGTACTTTGATTGTGGTTATTATGAATATGCATGCTAGCAACCTAGTAAGAAAGTAACAAAGAGGGACTGGTACCTTAGCGTGCTTGAGTCAAAGCATTCGATTCTATTGGGCATGGGAAAATGTCTAAGTATTGAAGTATGTAGTGATACATGAGTGCACAAATAGGCTACAAAAGATACGTGTTGGAGATAAGTGCGTTATTTGCACATTGAACAAGGAAGGAGATGCATGCGAGGATCATGGTAGAAAGGAAAAATACTTAGTGAATTTTTGGTGTATGGGGCTGAATATAGACTTGGAGTATGTGACATGCAAGGAGGATCGGGTAGTGAAGAAAAATTAATTTTTAAGGAAAGAACTTGCAGTTCGAACATGCACATAGAGCTAATAATAGGATTAGAACTAGAGTTAATTATAAATGATCTATTATTAGGTGAAGTTTTCATGCTTCCTTAGTTTCTTTTGTAGAAGGTGCATGACTATTCTTAGCATGTAGCCTATTTTGGAAGTACATGGGTGGTGAAGGGAAAGTCCCCACCCCATATATATATGTATTTATTTGCACGGTTTAGAAACACTAGATTATTCTGAGTCATGCTACTAGTATGATTTTACACGCATACGAATTTGTGATGGTAACTATGATGTATTCAACTAATGTGTGTTAATGGAATATTATAATGGATCCTTATGGATATATATTGGTTATTGTTGTATCTATTACTGGTGATTAAATGGTGAAACTGATCCTAATTGTTATGTGATCTATATGTTTATTTTATTATGTGTGTTTCCAATTTGAGTTCATGAATCGAATGTTAAAATGGATTATGAACCTTGGGAATTGGTTATTATGAACATGCATGCTAATTCCGTGGTAAGATAGTAACAAAGAGGGACCTAGTACCTTTGCGAACTTTGGGTGAGCACTCAAATCTGTCCCGAGTGATGTGCCGGTGTGTATAGGGTTTTATCAAGAAAAAAACTACATTTTGGTTCCACTTTGATGGGACCTCTTTTCAAACAGTTTACCACGATGACGTATTGGTTGAATCTTGCATCCATTGAAGATTGGGTGATTGATAGACAATATCAATTTACATAGAGATATAGTCTTCGGGCTTGATTTCAATGCGTGCAAGTGGGTTGAAGAACATATTTATCATGAGATTTATGAGTCGTTATTTTGCTTCTTTCCAATAGAGTTTTATGGTTGTTTTTCTATGTATGCATCAAAGAAAATATGGTATTACAGACCGAGGACTTGGACGCAGGAAGAGTATCAGGATTTGTTTGATGCAGATGAACCTTAGACGCATGTTGTAGATCATTGGTGGGCTGGTGTTGTGCGTAGTAATACATTAGAGTATGAATTGTCTACGTATACTTGTTTGGAAGTTGCCAAGTTTTATTTCTTGCAGGCAACCGAAAGCATCTTACCTTCATGCATTTCCTTTTTCTATTAAGATTTTGATGGTGGTTACGAGATTAGAGCACCTTCATATGGCTATCTATAAACCCCACAACATGCAAGGGTTGGGGCGGGAGTAGTGAAAGATGGTGTACCTTGTGGTAGAAAGTCGAGAAAGGAAATGCGGCTTAATTATAATGAGGCACGTGAGAGAGAATTTGCGAAGAAGCATGATATTGAGGAGTCTGTGGAGTTGTGGAGGATGATGTCTCGTGAAGGATTTGAAGCTCATGTGGAAGATGTGGAGTGGAGCATCGGGATATCCCATACTTAGGATAGCACAAAGAGAGAATCCCCTCGAGCTTCGATGAGAGTGTGTTTGATGAAGAAAGATTAAGGACCGCGGCACGCATCTGATCCCACCTGGCGACCTAGCCCTTGCACTTAGTGTTTGAGTTCCAGAAGTAACTATTGATAAACAAGAAAGTGTAGGTAATCTAGTGGTTTTAGGTAGTTATCATTTTCCATTGAATACAGAAGTACATCAGACAACATCTATGACATCACAAGTGAAAACATCTTTATTGTTTGGAGGACCGATTGGAGGAATTTTTTTTGGCGTGTCATTAGGATGAGGCGTGGGCATGCGAAACTTTGGGAACACATATGGAATTACTAAAAATTCTTAGAATGTTGGAGTTTAGTTTAGTACCACTGTTGGAACAAAAGGAAATACGTTCACTTGTCTAACTCCCACTTTGCAGGAGGTGATTCAAGTGGGTCAAGAGGCTCGGGATCAAGTGGATCAAGTGGTTCTAGTGGTGGAGGAAATATTAGTGGTAGTTATGGTTATGGATCTCGAGGAAAAGGCCCACATCCAAAACAACCCCCACATCAACCCCAACAAGTATTTTATGAGATGTCACTTCACTTACTAGAATACATGGGTA
This sequence comes from Taxus wallichiana var. yunnanensis, assembly GCA_018340775.1. Lineage (NCBI taxonomy): Eukaryota > Viridiplantae > Streptophyta > Pinopsida > Cupressales > Taxaceae > Taxus > Taxus wallichiana. The sequence continues at coordinate 693,585,588 of CM031235.1, read as the reverse complement.
TTGAAGATGCTTTGCGAGAACATGCACACAAGTGCGAGTTCTTTATGGTGTGCTAAAGGAATCACCACTCTAGATAGGAAATAAAGTTAACTTGCTACTACTCTTCAAGGGCTTGTACATAACTGATATAGGAAGTGTGATCTGCACTTTGATGTAGTTGATTATGATGATTTACACTTTGTGTTTTATGTCAAGTTCCATATCCTTGAGTTTGAACATAAGAGTATCAATGCACTTAAGTATATTAATCAGTGCTTATCGAAAAGATTTCAGAGTATGATGAGCATTTTAAAACTTTGTTGTCAAAGTTATCTTATGACATACATTCTAGTCAACATGCGCAATGGTTTTTGGATGGTTATTGAATCCCTTGAAGGAAATTATCTCATAAGACTTTTATAGAAGCGTGTGACACTTTGGAAGAAAATTTGCATGTTGAGGTATTTGGGAGTGTGGAAGCTAGTGTGAGCCTCTTTCTTGAAGCACATATTTCAGTTATGGCAAAACAGTTGGAAAAACTCTTGACTATTTCAGTTCATGAGAGTTGTAGTGGGATTTGGTGTCTGAGAATGCAAGGTCGAAGGAGACACTAAGGATAATTTCCCTCACAAGTTGGTGTGTGCCATGTTGTTTGACTATGATATTTTTATTTGGATGATGATGTGAGTAGATTTCCTCTTTTACAACACGTGATCCATAAGAATGTATCTATGTATTATAAGATTTACAAAACTTATACTCATGATATAATTAACTGTAAAGTGATTGATCACATACATGAAGCCATTGAAACTGGTGTGCGCCAGACTGGTGTAGCAAGTGGATCTAAGGAATAAGGAGAACAACATAATGAATGGCATAGTAATGGGGACAATCAAAATAGAGGCTTTTGTGGTGGATACAAATGCCAAGGTTACGGCAATGGAAGAGGAGAATTTCCTAGAGGAACTTATTTTACTTGTGGATATCCTGACCATTATCAACGTGAGTGCCCTCAAAATGTTTTCTCGCTTTTGGTGTGGAAAACAACATAAGTTTGAAGAATTCCCTAACTTGTATGAGCATATGAGAAAACAACATAAGAAAGATAAAGGAGAAACTATGATTAAGATACAACACATGGATGGAGATAAATGGATGCCAAAGGTTGGACTAAATTCTGAATTACAACCTGTGTTAGTTACCACACGCGCGTTGAGGCCGCACGTGCCCGGGAGACTCTAAAGTACAAGAAACCTATAATGAAGTAAAAAGTTATAAATGCAAAGTATCTTGATGTTTAACATCATAAAGAAGTTTACTTAGAGAATATGGATGTTATTAGAAATTTTTAAGGAGAGATCCAAAGTTTAAAGGATCATGTGCGCGTATTGGAACAAGCTAAGAATGCTGAAATTCTGTAGAAAGAAATAGATGATTTGAATGGAGTCTATAGAATATTGTGTCATGATAACATCATCCCTATGTTAGGAGAATGGTTGAGAGAGAAAGTAACACACGCTGGACATTAGTGTGAGAGGCAGATCCTTCATGCAAATCTACCTCCCCATAATCATGAGTATGAAAAGGAGATTACATTGAATTTGGTCATTGATGGATGAATCTTAAGCAACATTATTCTAAATACGGGGCATAAGTTAATGTAATCACGTTGGATGCTTGGAATCAGATGGGAAGACCACCATTGCAAATCCTATTAGGGTATTAAAGGATGCTACTATTATGATTCAGGAGCCAAGTTTACTGGGGACTTTGAAGTATTGGAACTTGCAGAGGTAGATAGTTTCCTAGCATTACTTGGGCACCCCAGTGTTATACAAATAATGCAGATTTGCACTTCAATAAGGGGTACATTAGCTTTGAGAACAAATAAGAGTGCATCATTATACCTTTGATCGATGCAAAGGCTGCCCCAGTATGTTGAGATGTTAAGTGATGAGAACTTGAACAAGATATACACACATACAAACCGAAACCCCAAGGTGATTAAGCCATCGAAGGAAGGGGTAATACACGAGTAGGATGATTCTCATTTACTTAGTGATACTACATGTATTTCTTGTGACAATTAGGTGCATGAAACATATGAAGTAGTTGGGTGTGAGGTTAAGAATACAGTTACTCGCATGATCAGGCCGCATATGGTTAGGCGGTTAAGTAATAACTAGGTACCTCGGTACCTACGCGAAGGAAACCTCGATGTATTTTTATGTGCTATATAAAATCCTAGTGGAAGGATACTGGTGACAAAAGAAATATGTTAGTTTATACCTGCGTGGACAACAACACGTTGGTGGGCTACACACAAGGACAACCTTTTAGAATGGTACGAAGTGAGAATCACATTTTCTACTAGGTTTCTAAGGAGTAATGTACCTTCACAGATATGTGAATACCATGGGAAGGATTCTGCTTCACACCACATTTAGAAGTGTGAGAGACTCTGACAGAGGGGCAGGAGGCCTTACCACCATCACTCTAGGTACATAAGTTCTATGAAACCCTCGGTGGCGTATGCGTGTGGTATGTTCATGCGAGAGTTTGAACGAGGAGACAATTAATTGGTGAGAGATGACCTCAGGTATAATTCATACTTTTGATTACTTTTCTACTAAACCTTTGGTCAATGAAGCACTACAGATTATAAAGTACCTTACTTTGGGAGATAACGTGAAGGTTGAGGAGATTTTGTTGGATATGTTTGGTGAATTGGATTTGGAGGCACACTTGATCTTGAAGAGATTGAAGAAGAAGATATGGTTTGTGCATGGGAAGAAAAGGAAAAGGGTAAGATGGTATTCTGATAGATGGTGATGAGGACAAGGACAAAAATCTAGAGGTAAAACATATTGAAGGTACACGTGAGGTAATGGAAACAACTGATTAAAAGATGCCAGGTGTATCATGAGCCTATGAAAACTAAGAAGGTTAACATTGGGACATATACACAACCTAAGGAAGCCATCAATGGCGCTTATTGGTCCGAATAGGAGGTATCTAATATTATTGAGCTTACGTGTGAATTTTATGACTTATTACCTAGAGGCTATCTTGAATTGAAAGGAGTAAACACTTCTTTAGGTTAGATACAAATCAAACTTAAAAAGGCACCCAATCGATTAGGAAGAGGCCTTATAGGATGAATCCTAATCTATGCGTTACTGTAAAGGAAGAAATTGAAAAGATGTTGAAATTTGGAATCATTAAGCCCATTGAGGAATCCGAGTGGATGAGTGCCATGGTGATAAGCATTAAAAGGATGGGATGATAATGATATGTGCGGACTACAAATAATTAAATTCTTCACGTGTTATCGATCCTTTTCCTACCCCATTTATTGAGGAAATCTTGGAAGGCATAGCAAGGTGCGAGATATACTCTTTTACCGATGGATTTTGGGTTATCATCAAGTACGCATAACAAAGGAAGATCAGGAGAAGACAACTTTCACCATTAAGTGGGGAATTTTTTCACATGTACAATTATGCCCTTTGGACTGAAGAATGTGCCTGCAATATTTTCACGCATTGTTGTACAAGCATTTCAAGACTTCATTCATAATTTTTATAGGTGTATCTTGATGATTGTACAATGTATGGTCTAGTTAAGGATCATTGTGACAATTTGAGACTTATGTTTGAAAGATGCAGATAGTTAAGAATCTCCTTGAATATTAATAAATGTGTCTTTGCAACACCTTTTGGCACTTTGTTGGGACATATTATTTGTAAAGAAGGCTTGTTAGTAGATCCACCAAGGTCACTGTGATCTTGGGATTAGAAGAACCTAACAATAAAAGTGAAGTGCATGGATTTCTTGGTCATACAAGTTATTACAAGAAATTCATTAAGGGCTATGCAAAGATTTCCGCACCTTTAGAAGAATTGTTGAAAAGTAAAGGAAAGTTCCATTGGAATGAGGTGCAACAACTAGCATTTGAGACATTGAAGGAAAGAATTACTTCTACACCCATTTTGTGCTTTCCTTCTTGGGAAAAACTATTTCATGTTCATGTTGATGCTTCAAATGGCGATTGGTGCCGTGTTAGCACAACTAAGTGAAGGAATTGTAGACCACCCTATTTTTTTGCAAGTAGGATTTTGACACTGTTGAAAAAAATTACACAAATCTTGAGGGTGAAGCTTTGTCCATGATTTACGCACTACACAAGTTCAAGAAATACTTATTGGATACACCATTTATATTCTTCATAGATCATATGGCGCTTAAGTATTTGGTGAACAATCCTGTTTTACAAGGGCACATTTGTAGGTGGATACTACTATTTCAAGAATTTTAGTTTACAGTTGTTTTCAAACCAAGAAAAAGTAACTCAGGGCATGATCATTTGTTGAGGATAAATTATGGTGAGGACATGTAGAGAATTGAAGACACAATGTTGGATAGACAACTGTTTAGATTGAATCACGTGTCCACCGAGTTTGAAGATGTTGCGCTTTTTGCACACTTTGGATAGGCGCTGAAGGAATGAATATGTTAGAGAAGAAGAAAATTACAATACATGTGACACATTACCTATTGAAAAGTGGTGAATTGTAAAAACTTCGTTGTGATGAATTTTTGCACCAATGTGTGTTAGAGAATGAATGCGAGGAAAATATTGAAGAAGCTCATGGTGGAATTACGAGGAGATCATTATGGAGGATATGCCACTTTGCACGCAAGATTTTGATGGATGGATTATGGTGGGAAACTTTTTATAAGGATGCCAGAGGAATTCCAAGGCATGTGATCATTATCGGCGCCTTTGGAAGCCGAGAACCAAAGATGAGATGCATTTTAGACTTATTGTAAGTGTTGAACCTTTTGAAAAATGGGAGATTGAATTTGTGGGTCTTATTTCCCCACCCTCGTGAAGGACTTGTGCATGCTACATTATAACTTGTACATACTATCTTACAAGGTGGGTAGAAGCCATGCTTATAAGGATTACACGATAACTACTAGAATGATATTTTTATGGGAGAACATTATCAACATGTATGGATGTCTTTTGAGCTTAATAAGTGATAGGGGCACACACTTTTTGAATGAGACTATAAAAATATTATTAGTTGAGTTCATGGTGGCACACCACAAAACAACGCCCTATTAGCCACAAGAAAATGGTACTTTGAGGATTTCAACAAGATTCTGGAACATTCATTGACAAAGATTTGTGATGTTGGAAGGAAAGTCTAGGATGATAAAGTATCTGTTGTACTTTGGGCATATAGAATTACATATAAGAGATTGAATAAATCCACACCATTTCAATTGGTGTTTGGTGCAGAGGCTATATTACCCGTAGAATTCAATATGTCATCCATGCGTATTGTGCACGCAAGAGGATTGGATGATGAACAAGCTGTTAAGGAGTGCATAAAAAAATTGATGCAGTTGGATGAATAACACGCTATTGCTCAATGGATTCAGAAGATAGAAAAAACAAGACAGAAAGCATGACATGATAGAAATATCTAGAACAAGGCATTTGAGGTTGGAAAAATGGTTGTTCTGTATGATTCTAAGTTTGTGCGCCACCCTAGAAAGATGAAAGGTCATTGGTTAGGACCTTTTATTGTAATGAAGATATTGGAATCGGGCGCTTTCTGTTACGGAGCTGGATGAAAATTTATTTCGGTTACTTCAATGGGAGTAGGTTGAAGCCATACTATAAATAATTCTTCTTGGTGTTTGTAATAAGGAATTATTTCCAGTTAGATTAGATTTCCCTTAAATGCATTTTCTTTATATGTGTTTCCTTTCATCGTTGCAATGATTTTTCAATTCAGTTAAGTGTTTTGTTCGAATAAGCGCATTTTCTTTCCTTTAGCTAATTACTATCTAAGTGAATTCATGTGCAGAGGACCACACATACAATTAGTGTGGGGTGGATTATAAGAAAAAGCATGTAGAAGGGAGTTGAGAATGCCTAAGTACTAAAATAGTGCGTGTGTCGGTGCTAATGTTGGTTGTTGAAATATAGGGAGAATGGTGATAATAAGGACAATGCCAAAGGAAAATCCATGTATGGTGAATAAGCGCATAGTGTAATGCGAGGTAGGTAGTGGCATGGATAGATACTTGGTATAAGGCATAGAGGTTGATGTACTTCGGTGCATAGACCGTGTGAAAGAAAGTATGTGGTGGTGGAAGTAGTTTGCGTGCCTGAAGGTTGTAGTTGGAACGTGAAATGAAAGCGCGATGGAAAGCGTGGAAAAGTTGAATTAAATGCAATCGTATGGTGGTAGTTGGAAAGAAATGAATGTGGGTAAAATTTAAAAACCTATAAATAGAGTGTCAGGATAATCTATTTTTACCTTACCTTGCATCGAATTTGTGAGTGCTTGTGTGCAACCTAGGGAAAACTTTAGAAATTTGGTGAAAAATAATGTGTTGAGTTTAAGGATCTTGAACCAGAGTGTGAAGGAGGATACGACCATGTGAGGAGAGAGTTCCATTAGAGGGAATCTTGTAGATTGATGATGTGGTGTGGATTTGGAAGGAAACAAGAATTCTCTGGCTAGGGTTTTGAGAATTAGGGCACAAAAGATAGGGCTTTAACTAAAGTATAGTAGTGTTATGCCAAATATTAGTGGATAGATACTTCAAATACTAAGGAAAAATAAGGCACATGGTGAAATTTTAAGTTTTAGGACTGGAATGACACCAAGGAAAGTAATGACCGCGTCACCAAAGAAGAAGGGAAAGGGAAAAGAAAATATGACCCCTACCATAGACGTCTAGGAAGAATGGTACTCGAAATGTAGTACCCGATGGAGTATTGATGGGAAAAGAGTGGGTATCTCATGTTAGGAGCATGGTCATGAGTGATTACAACCATCAAATAGATGTGATGGTGCATGAAATGGCATCAAAACTTGTTCAATCGAAAGAGGAAAGAACCCCGGATGATAAGCCTGTGTATGATGACAAGGGACAAGGTTATTGGAGAAGGTAGGGTTATTACAGCTATATGAGATCTCGTTCTTTGGGAAGCCGAGACATATTATATCACTAGTTGATGTCGCGCATACATAAAGACTATTTATACTTTGTAGGCAAAAGGATGCGCACCACCGCAAAATTAATTGAGAAGTATACTGGTTTTATTAGTACGGGGAATGCATTTGATGATGACCTAGCCAATGATGTTAAGGTGAAAAAGACTAGTGTGGAGTTTGCGTATAAGAAGGGAGGGTGCGTGATGGATATTGTTAAGGTTGATGATCCTATCATGAGGATGGCCATGTATTTATTCACAAAATTGAATATTCAAAAATATGGACATAGGTGAATAAATGTATGTAAGAAGATATGAAAAGAAACAATATACAATATTTCCTCCTTTATAGCAGAAGAAGTCATTGAAGCCACGCGTGAAGAAGATAAGATTATAATTGGAAATGTTTTTTTGGTAATAGTGTTCTCTTAGATTGGGGTTCCCAATGGGCGAAGAACAAGATATAGGAATATCCTCCAAAATATCCCTTCCCTGTAAAATGGGTTTCCAAGTATGCATGTGATTCGGTGACTTCAACATATAAGGTGCATGTGGATAAATGGTATTAAAAGATGCGTGATGCTTTCGGTGTAGAGTGGAGAATTCCATTTGAGTTACCTATTATTGTACATGGAATTTCCAAGTTTGAAGTCTATCAACAATTTTGTATTGGGGGGTTTACGTTAGTTGATAGTACTAAAGTCCATGGTGCAAACTCCCATTTAATTTTACAAGACAATACTTTCAAATTTTCGTGAATAGGTTCAATGAAGCATGAAAATTAATATTTGATCTAAGAAAAGTGGATAAGGAGCACCATGAGATGCTTCAAACACTTGTTTACCCCAAGAAGCACACTTATGAGGAGAGGTATGTATCAGAGAGCATCCATTTGTATAAACTGGTTACATTACCAGTGGCCTCGATAATGACAACAAGGGTATATATTTATCTAAGGCCCTGGTTTGTTGATGGAGTGTTCATGGAGGATGATGTGAGTATTCCTAAAGAACCCTCAATGCGAGAATAAGGTTGAACCAAAGAAATGAGGGCGCGAAGAGACTGCATGCATCGAGTGGAAGTGAAGGGGAAGTAAAGATAAGACCCTTGTTTCAAGTGTCTTTGGTAGGGTAGACATCGAACGTGAGGAGGTATGGACAAGTACATATGTCATAAGGAAAACTACAAGAGGAAGATCTCCAGAGAAAGAAGAAATAGATAATAGACCCCATTTTGGACTCGAGGAGACATAAATCTTGAAGGAAGAAGAGGCTGAGAGCAAGGAAGAACTGGAGGTAAAGGTGAGTCCACATGTGTACATGGTGGACAATATAGATGTCGAGGACTAAAGCACACATTTTGAGGACACACATGTTATGCTTTGATGGATAGAGATGAAGAATTTGGGGCACATGAAACTTGTGCCAAAGGTGAAAAATGGAACCGAAAATAAAGGATGAGATCATCATCACTCCCAAACTTGAGTTGGAGCATGAATTGGAAAAGGAGGTCACAAAGATTATAGAACATCTAGTGGAGCATGAGGTGGTGGGCAGTGCAAAGGAAGGAAAGAGTGAAGAACAAGAAGGGATCGTGGGTGGAGAATTGAACCTTGTTGTAGGTTTCCATAAGGGTGTTTGAGGAAAGATTAGGAGACCAAGGTACATCCCATAAGGACCTATAATGCAAGTACATTAAAGATCCCAACAATGTTTTACGTGCTAGGTATCAGAGCGCAATACCTTTGGATCAACTATTTTTTTGGTCATTATTCAATAAGGGGGATGCACTACCACACATAAGATAAATGTTATCTTGGGTGCTTGAATCACATATCGAGGAGACAAAATTTGAGGTGAGCCTCCATTTATTATCGGTTACCCGTGAGAAGGAAAAATCTAGAGAGATGTTTTGATAGTTGATTCCCAACAATTATCGATGAGCAAGCATGTAACACGCTTAAAAGCTATCAGTGGAGCGGGTTCCCAAATTTTTGACAAAAACAACAATATACGGTTTATGCAGAGGGAGTTGGATGAGAAGAATAAAGAGATAAGAGAAAGGGATAGAGAGATAAAGGAGAAGGAAGAGATTATTGCACAATTAAAATGAGAGTTAAGGGAGGAAAAAGGAAAACACAAATGGCTTATAAAAATGTAGAATGTATAATTGATGCAATCTTCTTGGTGTGCCTAGATCGACCCCTCCTAGTAAAACCATGTATGAAACTAATTTCCATTGTTTAGAGGATTTGACACTCATAATCACAAATCAACAACCACCTCTTGCATTGGAATCTATAGAGGATGTATTGATGAGACGAAGGAACAAGAAAAAGAACAGGTGACTCTGCCATTCACAATCTGATGAATTAATTGAATCAATAAGGAAGCAACGCACATGAAAAAAATTCTATCAAAATTTTGAAGATAGGGATTATGTTGTGGGACTTCTTGTTTTAAAAGACGAGGCAAATCTGAAAGAGTTCCGAGCAATGCACAAAGGAAACATGGCTAAATGAGAAATAATTTTGGTAGAAGTTGAGCAGAAATGGGAGGCAATTGATGCATTGAGGGCATTAATTAAAAATAAGTTAAAGGAAATTTACCCACAAGTTATGTGTAGGATGGACACACTAACTGATGTAGGAAAATAGTTGGAGACTCGGTTGAAACGCTAAAGGCTAAGGGTGAGGATCTAACTTTTGAAGATGTTCCTGCCATTATAGGTGATACCTTTACTCAAGGAAGAAATGAATTAGAGGGGTATAAAATATTGGAAGAATTAGTAAATAAGGAATTCCCCCTCCTTTTTGCATAGTAGCACTTGGATTATTTCATTATTTGACACAAGTCATACAAATATTCTTTCATTCTTTGGTTATTGGAGAATTCTTTATCATTATTTATGCAATCAAACGAGTGTTGCTACAGACAGAAAACATGCCAAGTGTGGGGTACTATTGGGCATGAGAAAATGTCTGAGTATTAAAGAATGCGATGATGTGTGAGCACAAAAATAGGCTACGAGAAGAGACACGCAGGAGATGAGCGCGTTATTTGTGCATGGAACACGAAGGAGATGCACGTGAGGATCACAACAGAAAGGAAGGATACTTAGTGAATTTTTGGTAGATGGGGATAAATATAGATTTGGAGGGTGTGATACGCAAGGATGATTGGGCGATCAAGAAAAGTATATTTTTAAGGAAATAAATTGTAGTTAAAACATGCAAATGGATCCAATAATAGGATAGTTAATTATAGATGATCTATTATTAGGCGAATCTTACATGCTTCCTAGTTTCTTTTGTAGTGGCGCATGGCTATTCTTAGCATGCAACCTATTTTGAGAAGTGCATGGGTAGTGAAGGGAAATTCCCCACCCCTATATATATGTATTGATTTTTACAATTTAGACAAAGCTGGATTATTCTGAGTTATCTTTGTTGGTATGATTACGCACGCATGACTTTGTGATGGTAATTATGATGTATTCATCTACTATGTTTTTATGGAATAATATAATAGATCGTTATGGATGGATATTGGTTATCGATGTATCTATTATCGGTGATTATATCATGAAACTGATATTAGTTGTTATATGATATGTACGTTTATTTTATTATGTGTGTTTCTAATTTGAGTTTATGAATTTGAATGTTAAAATAGATTATGCACCTTGGGAATTGGTTATTATGAACATGTATGCTAACCTCATGGAAAGAAAGTAACAATGAGGGATCTGGTACCTTTTCGCACTTTGGGTGAGTGCTCAAATATGTCTGAGTGATGTGCCATCACATATAGGGTTTTAGAAAGAAAAATAGACTACCGATTTATCTGGATGAAGTGCCAACGTGCCTAGGGTTTTGAGTTGGAGAAAAGACTAGATTTTGGTTACATTGTCGGGACCTCTTTTCGAACTGCTTTACCACGATGTTGCATGATGGTGGTGTATGAGTTGAGTCTTGTGGCCATTGAAGATTAGGTAATTGAAGGATAAGAATATTTTGCATGAAGATATGGTTATGGACCTAATTTCAATGCACGCGAGTGGGTTAAAGAACATATTTATCACGAGCTTTATGAGATGTTCTTTTGTTGATTCTTAATAGAGTTGTATGAGTGGTTTTTCGCGTATGCATCAAAGAAAAGTTGGAGTTACCAAACAAGGATTTTGACACAAGAAGAGTATTAGGATTTCTTTTATGTAGATGAACCTTGGACGCATTCTATAGATCATTGGTGGGCCGATGTTATGCGTAATTATACTTTAGAGTACGCTTTGTCTACGTATTCTTATATGAAAGTTCTTGAGTTTGAATTTTTGCATGATCCCATAGGATCTTACATTCGTGATATTCCTTTGTCCTTTAAGATTTTGATGGTGGTGCTGAGTTTAGAGTGCCTCCTATGGCTAGCTAAACATACCACCGCATGCAGGGGTAGGAGTAGGTGTGGTGAAATATGGTGAACCTTGCGGTAGAAAGGTAGAGAGAAGAAATGTGGCTTAAGTATAATGAAGTGCGGGAGAGGGAATTGGTGAAGAAGTGTGATATTGAGGAGTCTGTGGAGTTGCGGAGGATGATGTCTTGAGAAGGATTTGAGGCTCACGTGGAAGACATGGAGCTAGAGCATCAGGCTCTCCCCACTTAGGAAATTACAATAGAGAATCCCCTTTAGCTTTTGATGAGAGCGCGTCAGAGGTGGAAAGATTAAGGACCATAGGCACCCATATGATCCCACTTGACAACCTAGCCCTTGCGCCCGGTGTTCTAGTTCTATAAGTAATCATTAATTAGCAAGTGATTGTAGGTAATCCATTAGATTTAGGTAGATATAATTTTAGTTTGGATACAAAAGTGCATTAGAAAACACATTCATCTATGGAAGAACATACATCATATTTGTTATTTGGATGCCCCATTGAAGGAGTATTTTTGGTGTGTCATCAGTACAAAGTGTGAGCGCGCATAACATTGGGAATACGTATGGAAGTAATACAACTTTGTTGATTGTGGGATTCCAGGTCTAGTACTACTTTGTTGGGACGTAATGAAATACATCCAATGGTCAGTGCCCACTATTGGAGGATCAAGAGGATCGGGTGGCTTGGGATCAAGTGTACTTAGGTGGTGGAGGAAATACTAGTGGCGGTTACGGTTATGGATCGGAGGATAGGGCCTAAATCCCAAATATCCCCCATATCAACCTCAAGAAGTTTATTATGAGATGTCCCTCCACTTGTTAGAATATAGAGGTATTGAGGATCTTTGTAGAGCATATTTACAAGTGTGATTTCTTGCTATGGTGCGTTAAAGGAATAACTACTTTAGATAGAAAGGTGAGTCAGTTTGCTACTACTCTTGAGCACGCACGCATATAGCATTGGTACAAAAATTATGACCTGCAACAGACTACGATGGATTATGATGGTTTGTGCTCTACGTTTTGGGTGAGTTCCATATCCCTAATTTTGAAAAGAAGAGTATCAACATGCTTAAGGACATTAAGCAAGGCTTATCAGAAAGTTTTTAGGAGTATGATGCATGTTTTACAAATTTTTGTCAAAGTTGTCTCATGATATACACCCTAGTCAACATGCACAATGGTTTTTAGTGGATTATGTACTGCTGTTCGGAAGGGCACTATCTCATTAGACCTTTGTGGATCCATGTAACGCTTTAGAAGTAGCTCGCACATTGAGGCAATTGGGAGTGTAGACACTAGAGTGAGTCCATTTTTAGAGGTGTAGATTGTAGCTATGGTGAAATAGTTAGAAAAGAGCTCTGCTAATTCAGCTTATGAGATGTGCAATGGGATATAATGTATGGATGTGAGGTTAAAGGACATACTAAGGATAGCTGTCCTCACAAGTTGGTGCATGCCATGCTATTGGATTGTGATATTTTCATCTGGACCATGATGCGAGTAGATGTCCCCTCTTGCAACGCGATCCAGAAGAATGTATCTATGTATTGTAAAATTTATAAAAATCATACTCATGATATTGTTAATTGCAGAGTGATTGATCATATTCATGAGGTTATTGAGATAGGTGTGCGTCAGACTAGTGTAGCAGGTGGATCTAAAGAACAAGGAGAACAACATAATGAAGGGCACAATAATGGGGATAACTAGAATAAAGGATTTTGTGGGGGATATAGAGGCCGAGGTTGTGGCAGTGGAAGAGGAGGATTTCCTAGAGGAACTTGTTTTACTTATGGATCTCTAGATCATTATCAACACGAATGCCCTCATAATTTAGTTTTCTCATGGTGTGGAAAACAACACAAATTTGAATAATGCCTTGAATTTTATGAGCATATGAGAAAACAACACAAGCAAGATAAGGGAACAATTATGATTAAGATATAATGCGTAGATGGAGAACAATGGATGTCGAAGGTTGGACTTAGCTCGAATTAGAACATGTCTTCGTCACTACATGCGTTGCAGGTGTGCACGCTCGTGAACCTCTGAAGTATAAGCCACTATAACAAAACAAGAAGTGATTAATGCCAAACACCTTAAAGCTGAAAATCAGAAATAAGTTTACACAGAAACTATGGACATTATCATGGATTTACAAGGAGAAATTAAGGGCTTGAAGGAATAGGTGTGTGTGATGGAACGAGAAAAGAAGGTTGAACTCCCATAGAAGGACATAGATGACTTAAAGGAGGTATGTCAAATGTTGTGCTAGGAGAACATAATCCCTTTGTTAGGAGAATGGTTATGAGAAAAAGTACCATGCACAGGTAATGAGCGTGAGAGGCAAATACTTCATGAAAATATACCTCCCCATAATCATGAGTATGATAAGGAGATTACATTGAATGCGATCATAGATGGATGACTTCTGAGCAACATTCTGATAGATACATGTGCAAAATTTAATGTAATCACGTTGGATGCTTGGAATTAGATTGGTAGACCACCAATGCAGCCTTCTTCGAATGTGTTATATATGGCAAAAAAAAATAGGGATAATCCTATTGGGGTATTAAAATATGTGACTATTATGATTCAAGTAGCCACGTTTACTGGGGAATTTAAAGTATTGGAGCTCGCGGAGGCATATAGTTTCCCAACATTACTTGGGCACCCCTGGTGTTATGCAAATGATGTAGATTTACACTTCAACAACGGTATATTAGATTTGAGAAAAAATAGGATTGCGTCATTATACCTTTGACGGATGCAAAGGCTGCCCCGTATGTTGAGCCTTTGAGTGAAGAATACTTGAACATGATATACATGCACACAATCAGATACCCTGAGGTAACTAAGCCATCTAAGGAAGGAGTGATACAATGGGATGATGGTCATTTAGTTACTGATAGTACAATTATTTATTATGATCTCTAGGAACATGGAACGTATGAAATAGTTGGGTGAGAGTTCAAGAATATTGTTACTCACATTATCAGGCCACGTGTCGTTAAGTGCTTGAGTCATAACCATGTTCCTCGATACACTAGTGAAGGTAACCCTAATGTCATTTTGCATGCCATGGAAGCCCAGTGGAAGGATGAGGGTGAAAAGAAATATGTTGGTTTATACCATACACGGATATCAACGCGTAGGTGGACTACACACAGAGACAACCTATTGGAATGGCAAGAGGTGAGAATTCCATAGGGCGTCCCCTACTTTGCACCATGTCCGGGAATGTGACATACTTTTGACGAAGGGTAGGAGGCATTACTCGACATCACTTTTGTACATAAGTTCTACACCACCCTAAGTAGGCTGCGTGCATGCATGCGTGGTTGTCCATGCAAAATTAACACGAGAGATAGTTAATTGGCGAGAGATGACCTCAATTATGATCCATACTTTTGATTATTTTCTTCTAAACCTCCAATCAATGAAGCACTCTGATTATGAAGTGCCTTACTTTGGGAGATAACACAAAGGCTGAGGAACTTATATTAGATATATTTGGCGAGTTGGATTTAGAGGCACACCTTGACTATGAAGACACTGAAGAAGAAGAAATGGTCTACACCTAGGAAGAAAAAGAAAATGGTAAATTGGTATGCATAATAGATGATGATGCGAGGATAATAATTTGGATGACCACACTAAAGGTACGCGTGAGGTGATGGACACAGTAGATGAAAATTTGCGTGTGTATCATGAGCCTATGAAAACAAATAAGGTTAATATTGGAATAGATGCAGAGCCTAAAGAGGCCATTATATGTGATTACTAGTCGAGTTGGAAGTGGCTAAGATTATTGAATCGCTACGCAATTTCTAAGACTTATTTCCGTGAGGCTATCATGAGTTAAAAGGAGTGCATCACTCTTTGGGTGAAATGAGGATCAAATTAAAATAAGGTGTGCACCCGATTAGGAAGAGACCTTACATGATGAATCCTAATCAAGCTTCAAAGTAAAGGAAGAAATTGATAATATGTTGAAATATGGAATCTTTGAGCCCATCGAGGAGTCGAGTGGAGTATCACGATGGTAATAAGCATAAAGAAAGATGGTAGGATAAGGATCTATGTGGAATACATAGAGTTGAATGTTGTTTTTGTCATAGACCCTTTTCCCACACCTTTTGAGGAGATCTTGGAGGCGTTGCAAGGCGTGAGATTTACTCCTTCATTGATGGATTCTCTAGTTATCATCAGGTGTGTATCACTAAATAAGATCAGGAAAAGACAAGTTTTACCACTGAATGGGGAAGTTTTGCATATATAGTGATGTCATTTGGGTTGAAGAATGCGCCAGGTGATGTTCTTGTGCATTTTTGTGCACTATTTTTTAGGACTTCATTCATAAGTTTTTACAGGTGTATCTCGATGATTGGAACGTGTATGGCTTGGTTAAGGATCATTGTGATAATTTGATGCTTATGCTTGAGAGGTGTAGGCAGTTGAACATCTCTCTGAATATTAAGAAATGTATCTTTACGTCTCCTTTTCGCACTTTACTTGGGCATATTATTAGTAAGGAAGGATTGTTGGTAGATCCATCCAAGGTCACTATGATCTAGGGATTGGAAGAACCTAACAATCAAAGTGAAGTCTTGCGTCCTTGGACATGCATGATATTACAAGAAATTTATTAAAGGCTATGCATATATTGTCGCACCCCCGCAGAGAAATTTTGAAGGCTAAAGGAGAATTATATTGGGGTGAGGCCCAACAGAAGGCATTTGAAACATTGAAGGAAAGGTTGACCACTACACATATTTTGTATTTTCCTTCATGGGACAAACCATTTCATGTTTATGTTGATGCCTCTACGATGGAAATTAGCACCATGTTAGCACAACCAGAGAAGGAATTGTAGACCACCCTATTTTTTTGTAAGCATTAAATTAAAACCAACTGAATAGAATTATACAACTACTGAGTGCAAGGATTTGTCCATAATTTATGTGATGCACAAATTCAGATAATGCTTATTAGTGACACTGTGTATATTCTTCACAGATCATATGGCACTTAAGTATTTGGTCAACAAGCCCTTTTACAAGGGTGCATTTGCTATTTGAGGAGTTTCAATTTACTATTATTGTAAAATCATGAAAAAATAATTCGGGACACGATCATTTGTAATGGATTGATTCTAGTGAGGACACCTAGAGAATTAAGGACACAATATCGAGATCAAACTCTTTAGATTGAATCACGCATCCACGAGTTGGAAGATATTGCAGACTTTTTCACACAGGACATGCACTTGAGGGAATGAAGACCTTAGAAAATAAATAACTTGTAATATGTGTGGATCCTTATCAGTTGATAGGTGGAGATTTGTATAAGTTAGGTTGTGATGAAGTTTTGCGTCGGTGTGTAATGGAGCATGAGTACGAGGAAATAATGGAAGAATCTCATGATGGAATTACAGGGGGTCATTATGCAGGTGATGCAACCACATGCAAGAGTCTGATGGATGGATTATGGTGGGAAAATTTGTATAAGGATGTCAAGGAGTATGTCAAGGAATGTGATCAATTTCAACACCTTGGGAAGACTGGAACCAGAGATGAGATGCCTTTGAGGCCTATTACAAGTGTTGAACCATTCAAGAAATGGGCGATTTAATTTGTGGGTTCTATTTCCCTACCCATGCGTATGACTGGCATGTGCTACATTATAACTTGTACAAATTATTTGCCAAGGTGGGTAGAAGCATTGCCTACAAAGGATTGCACGATAGCTACAATAGTAATATTTCTATGGGAAAACATTATCAATAGGTATGGATGTCCGTTGAGCTTAACAAGTGATAGGGGCACTCATTTTCTTAATGAGACCATCATAATTATTTTGGCTGAGTTTATGGTGGCAGACCACAAGATAACACCCACATGCCAATGGTAATGTTGAGGCTTTCAACAAGATTATGGGACACACATTGACAAAAATCTATGATGTTGGAAGGAAATATTGGGATGATAAGGTATCTGTTGTACTTTGGGCATACATAAAAACTTACAAAATATTGAATAAGGCCACAACCTTTCAGTTGGTGTTTGACACGGAGGATGTATTTCTTGTGGAATTCATGTTGCCATCCCTACGTATTACATGCACAAGAGGATTAGATGATGAACAAGATATTTAAGAGTGCATAGACAAATTGATGCAATTAGATGAGAGGCGCGCTATTTCCAGTGGAGCCGAGAGGACATAAAAAGTGAGTCGAGGGCATGGCATGATAAAAATATTCGGAATAAGGAATTTAAGGTTGGAAAGATGGTTCTTCTGTATGATTCAAAGTTTATGCACCACCCTGGGAAGTTGAAATTTCATTGGTTGGGACCCTTTGTTGTAAAAAGATACTTGATTCAGCGCTGCTTGTCGATTCTGGTATTGGATGGAACTTATTTTCCTAGTTACTTCAATGGGAGTAGATGAAGCCCTACTATAAATAAGTCTTCTTGGTGTTTGTATGTTGGGATGAGAAAGTATAGCCTAAGTATGGAGGGTGCATAAGGTTTGGGTGCGCAAACATAGAGCACATAGGTGCGCGCAAGAATGTAGCAAAGTAGGGCGTGCTAGGAGCGGACTTAGTTGTTTTCAGCATGGGGCTATTTTTGGACATAGAGTGTAGAGCACGCAATGATATGAATACTTGCAGAGCATGAAAGGATATTTTGGGATGAGTAGGAGATCGAGCACCATGCAGATTTTAGAGCTAATAATAGGATTATACTACAATTGTATTATTAGATAATCTATTATTAGTAAGCTTGCATGCTTTTGTATTCTCATGTAAGGGCGCATGACTATTATTAACATGTAGCCTATTTTTGAAGGTGCATGGGTAGTGAAGGGAAATTCCCCACCCCTATAAATATGTATTGATTTGCACGGTTTAGATAGTTCAATATTATTGTAGTGTTATGTTGTGAGTTTGTTAGCGCACATGACTATGGTGACTTTATGATGTATGTAAGAAGCTTATGAGTTTTACAATATTAATATAATGGATCTTATTGGTTGGATATTGGTGTTGGATGTAACTGAACATGGATCTTGCATGGTAAATCTGATTATAGTAATTGTTTAGTTATTCCTTCATATGGTTTAGATCTAGATTTGGTTTATGCATTGTGGTTTAATTGATTATTTGTTATGGATCTTGGAAAATATACATTCATTCATGCTAACATCTTGGACAAGATTCTCTAAAGAGGGACCTAGTACCCTTGTGTGCTTTGGGTGAGTGCTCAGTTCAGGTTGAGTGATGTGCCAATGCGACGTGGGATTTTGTGGGTATATTCTAGGCTACATCATTGTAATAAGGTAATATTGCCATTTAGATTATATTTCCATTAAATGCATTTTTATTTCATGTGTTTCCTTTCATCGTTGTTATGATTTATCAATTTAGTTTAGTTTTTTGTAGTAGCTGCGCTTACACGCAAGTAGGCTGATTACTATCTATTAGATTCATGTGTAGAGGACCGCACATAATTTTTGTGTGGTGTGGATTGTAAAGAATAAGTGTGTTGGCTAGATTTTCTCGCATAGCACAAAACCTAGGCGATCATGAGATAAATCTCTCTCATTTAACCGATGAGGCTCCCATGTCGATTTGTCAATAAAAATGTGTTATTATCTATCGGGGTTTTACTTTAACCACTTAGTTCATGAACAATAACTAAGAAGTTCTACAAAGAAGTAAGCAACTTGTTCAAGAAAAGAAGTATTTTATAGAAGAAGGAAGTAAAGGAAATAAAAAGAATAAATGGGGAAGATGTGCATCCCAATTAGTAGATAGCAGAGCTAATTGCATGCACATAAAAGAAACTTAATAGATATGAACACACAAAATTATAAAATAAAGGCATCTCTAGATCCAGATCTAAAATAACACAAAGTCTATTAAGAGATCTAAGATTAAAAGCAAGAAACACAAGTACACCATGACACAAAGTTCTCCGGAAACCTGCTCCTTTGTATTCCTTTGCTCCAAGTTGCTCTCAGGGGTTTAGCACAAAGTCTAGAACACAAGATTGTTGCTTACAAATTCTGATCATTAACCCGAAGGTTCTTCCTCTACTTATAGAATGTAGAGGGGCAATTACAAGTTGGAAGCTTTAGTTGAACTGGCACATGTGGAAGTCGGAAAAGGAACAACTGGCAATCTTCCTCCTGGAATTCCTCTTTGCATGACATGTATGATTTGCAACTGAAAATAGAACCTTCTACTCTTTGCACGACATGTATGATTTGCAACTGAAAATATAACCTTCTATTTTGCATGTGCCACCTATCTCCAAGTAGTTGACTTCTTCAAGTAATGGTTTTTAAACCAATCACTTAAGTTGTATAATTTAATTGATCGCTCAATTACTTTGTCGGAGGAAAGAAGAAAGAAGAGGAAAGCTGTAGTCTTGTCCTTTTTCATGTCTGCATGCAGCTGATTCTTTTGCCTTTGATTCTCACCAAACCCGGTTTTGGGAGTAAATGATCTGGAAGGAAACTGGAATTGGAAACAACAAGCTGGATTTGGAAGCGGATGGAATTTTGCCTTCACCTTGTCTTCTCTTTTATCCTTGAAGCTTTTATAGTTCTTCTCCTGTACATGCATCAATGCAATGTTTGCCGTAGATAACTCATCATCCTTATTTTTAATTGCATATGAGCAATTAAAAATTCTGGAAAGCACTCCGGGTGAATGCAAATTCAATGAAGGCTTCAACTGGAAGATGGGAGCATTTACACAAGATCTTGGAAGGAATTTTCCACGCACTGACTTCTTCACGAGCTGCATTCAAAACAAGAGGATGAAGCCTTTGTGCCGGAAACTTTTGCAACTATGAGATCTGGATCTGCATATGGATTTACATTTGCATCTACGCATCTCGTATCCGATATGGATCTATACCTGCATAACAAACTCGACAAGCTGGGCTTTGTGGATGGAAAATATGCCGCTCGAATAATTCCACTTTGCTTTAACCGCAACATGAGTGAAGTCTTTCCCACTCTGGATCTATCAATCAATTCGGAAAGAGGTTTCGTGCCTAGATCTGTGTCTCCTATGTCTCAAATTTGGAAGTGATGCGTGACTCTGTTGTGCTTTCTTTTTCATCTCTCTTAGCCATGGCTTTGTCTATCTTTGTCTAAATAAATATTTTCTTCTTAATTGGCGGATTTCTTCAAAACTTGTGTAGATCTGGATAATCCTTCAAATTCGGAGAGGAAATATTCAATGTATTGGACATTGATATAAGTTCCTTTTCTTTTGAAAAACACACATAATGAGTTCCTTAGCACTTTCTTTTTGTAACACTTATGCAAACAATTATGCGATAAAGATCAACCTCCTTCAAAACATGCGCCAAATTTGGAAGCTTTTAGCCTTGTTGCCATCTTGCTTGAGCAAAATCCTACTTGAAATGCCTTGTTTCTACATTGCACAGCAAAATCCTTCTTCAAATGGGGGCGCACTTTTCCTCTTGGCTGCAATTCTTTACCTGTGAATTAAATAATTCACCCATATGGCTGCCCATGCTTATATAACCCTCACAATTCTATAATTAATAATTGCCCTAACAATTAAAGGCAATTAATTAATTAAAAATCAAGCTCTTCTCTTTTAAATATAGCATGTTTAAGGACAACCATCCAATCAATTAAATTAATTCAATTTAATCATCCACACTTCACTTCACTTAAGCTTCACAGTGTGCTTTGACCATAGCCACTGAAAATAGGAATTAATATAATCATTTAATACTTTAAAAAGTATTAATTCCTTCTCAAAAGGGGCTGCATTAAATAAATTAAATTTATTTAATTTTGGAATTCTATTTTTAAATTCCTTATGTCCACTTCCCTTTGTTGACTTTTCCACAAGCCTGGGTGCCAAAATTGGGTGAATAAATATTAACAAATATTTATTTAATGCATTATTATTCACCCAAGGTGGGTCGCACTTTTTTGCACATATAATTCTATTTTTAAGAATTTTTCATAATGAGATTCTTTACCCTGCAAGGCAGCCCCGGAAATCCCATGATCCACTTAAGTGATTTGACTTTGACAATGGGATTATTTACCCTGCAAGGCAGACAATAAAATCCCGTGATTTCACTTAAGTCACTTTTCTTTTATTTCACCATGGGAATTTTTACCTGCGGTAGGATAAATTTACCCATGCACTGCTTTGCCTCGATTTTCCCACTTTGCGGCTTAAGTGAATTTTATATCATGGAAAAAGTACCTGCAAGGTAGGCATAAAATCCCACCTGCCTGCTGCTTCTATTTTTTCCACTGTAGCTTAAATCCTTTGTTTTCCAAAAATGCGCCCAACCTCGCAGGGGCTTTTCCGTGCACACGAATTCTCTTTTTCCCGGTGATCCGACCTCCGATGGTGACTTCCTCAGAGCATAACGTGCGTATATGTTCTCCAGTGGTCCAGAAAAAAATTGGGCTTACCGTGAAAAGGAATTGTTCTAGAGAAATTTCACAGAAAACGAAACGGAAAACACAAAAACACGAAAAATTGCCAAAAGTCACAAATAAAGCCCAAAACTTATTCCAAGTTAAAACCCTTATGGTACAAGGAATAATGATATGTTCGATCATGACAGAGTTAAACGCGGCACAAATAGCCTCATACGGGCTCAAAATAATTAAATACAAATTTCCCATGACAAATCCCGGTATGACAGAATATAACAATTTTGGGCATCTTGGTATTTGGCGAAAAAGGCTAATATGGCTCTTTGGGAATATTTTGACGTAATCTGAAGAACTTTCGAGGCAATAAAAACACAAAATAACCCATTATTTTAAAAGTACGAAATTTTTTCGAATAGGGTAGTCACGAGATTTCAGGATGAAATGGGTACACCAAAGTGATTGGTGTTTTCATACAAATTCTTGTGCGGTGGAAAAATATTACGAGTTCTCATAGTTGAGGTACTTAAATAAAATTGTTAGTATTGAAGACCACACATAGATAAATGGACGAGCAGTGTAATGGGAGGTAGGCAACAACATGAGAAACTACTTGGTATAAGGCACAGTGGTTTTTTACTTGGCACGGGAGGCACGCGAAAGGAAATTTGTGGTCGAGAAGTAGTGTGCGTGCTTAAGGTTACAATTGGAAGCATGAAAGAATATGACATGACACAAAAGAGAGAAAGGGAGAAATTAATGCCATGTACAATGGTGGTTGAGGAGAAATTAATGTGGAGGGTTTTAATGGATCTATAAAAGAAGAAGCTTGCAATTTTATTTTTACCTTGCATCCTTTGTGTTTTTGAGCTGAGAAGTGTGACAAAGTATGAAGTGCGAAGAGAAATCATTTGAACGATGAACCGGTGATTTCAATACATGGTAGTCCCAGAGCTCCACATGGAAGAAGTGTTTGAGTGATTTGGGTGTGTGCAAAAGGAAATATTCATGTTGTTAGGGTTTTGTGGAGACAAAATTCGCAGCTAGGGCACACGAGGGCACGGGATATTGTGAGGAAACAGAGGAAAACAAAGGTGCAAGGGTAAGGTGTTGAAACATTTGCAATTTTTAGAGCACATTTTTACTTAAGTAGAACAATGAAACCAAAGAGAGCTCTAACCATTGTGAAGGAGACCAAGGAAGAACCACATGAGTGGTTTGCAGAAATGTAATACCCAGAGGAGGTTATTAAAGGGAGATCGTGGACATCATAGTTGAAAAAATGCAAAATTAGTAACTTCGGTCATCGAGACGAGACAATACACCGGAAGGGTATAAAGGAAGATACGGTGTTGAAGACAAATAGGAAAACCATAGATGGACATAGGGTGTATGTCAATAAAATTTACAAGCTATTGGAAAGTGTTGGGGTTATGTAGTTGTTTGAGTTACCGTTATTTGGCAAGCGATCATCATACGTACCGGTGCTCGTATCACACGTGCATGGAGATTAATTCTATTTTGTAAGAAGGAGAATGAGAATTACGAAAAAGTTGATTGGGAAGGTTACTGAGTTTGCAAAATTTTGGTGAGGTGATTACTGGCGACCTTTCTGATGATGATGGAGTAGAGGTGACAACCACTGTATTTAAGTATCATAAAGGAGGTTGGGATTTCAATGTGAAAAATATAGAGGAAAAATATACCAAGGTAGCTATGCATTTGGTATGTTGTAAGTTGGGTGCTTTAGAGAGATGGAAGGAGGTAAACAAGTGATGGTTGTATATAGCACAAAAATGGCGAACAAGACGTATTATAACATCACGAGCTACGTTGCAGAAGGCATAGTGGAAGAAGCACACATCTAGGTTGACAAAGGTGAGAAGATAACTTGGGGCACTATCTTGTTCCTCATTGTATTTTGTGAAATTGGTGTGCCCGATGGGCCAAAAGACAAGATGTGGGTGTACCCTTTAAAAAATAAGTCTCTTTGCGAAAGAAGTGCGCGAGATTCACATGTCAAGGCACTATAACAAGGACCTATAAACAACATAAAAAGAAGTGGTATAGAAGAATGCACGATGTATTTGAGGAGGAATGACGCATCCCTGAGAGAGCCGCCCAATGTTTTGAAAGGTCAAGTAGAGTTTGTGGCATATACAAACTTCTGTTTTGGGCACTTTTACATGAAGAAGGGCAAGAAAAGACCTTAGTGTAAGTTGCCTTTTGCATTTACTGCTCTTTATTTCAAATATTCAATGAACCGACTGCATAATGCGCGGAAGTTAAAGTTTGATGCTTTGATAAGGTAGACGAAATATTCACATTCTATGCAAGACATGTGTTTACCCTAACAAGGAATCATATGCAGAGACAATGGAGTTTGATGATATAGATATCACTCAAGAGGTCATGGCTATAGAGTAGATAGAGCCCCGCGCTTGTATGCATATCGAGGTCGAGCTTCAAGG
This sequence comes from Taxus wallichiana var. yunnanensis, assembly GCA_018340775.1. Lineage (NCBI taxonomy): Eukaryota > Viridiplantae > Streptophyta > Pinopsida > Cupressales > Taxaceae > Taxus > Taxus wallichiana. Next base: position 693,561,223 of record CM031235.1, on the reverse strand, counting down.
ATGAAAAATACATTGCTTTGGTAAGGATGTTTCACTCATAGGTCCTCTTAAGAACAAATAGACTGTGGGAACAAAGGGAAAACTTGAGGATACACCCCCAAGGAAGGAAAATGAGGACTTACAAAATGTCCTCGAGAGAGAAGAAGTGAAAGAATAAAGTACTGCATTGGATCACGACAGAAGAAAACTACACATGGGTAGAAATAATATAGATGTGGGTGCCAATACTTCATAGCCTACGAGGAGGTCACTTTGCACATAACACCCATGAAAAAGCCTTAAGAAGAGAAAAGAAGAAGGCACAAGTATGTTCTGTTAAAGATAGTGATGAGGAGATGTTGTTAGACAAGTCAACATGCCAGGATGTCTATCGCCTACCCTTGAAGTTTTAGAATATGAAGGGATTGATGCTTAATAACCACAATTTGATATATAAATCCATGATGTGAGTGTACATGAGCATTGAGAAGAAATCCATGCTAGGGGAGATGTAAAATTGGAAGACAATGTTGAGCAGCCAACTGTTAGCTCTCGGCTGAGAGTTGGAGAAGAGAATAAAGAAGGTGTTGAAGTACAAGCCCATACAAATGAGTGCATTAGTGGGAAGAATCAGGAGGAGATGGTGAAAACACCTGAGTTAGGGTACATCACTTGACCCTAAAATGATTATTTGTGTAAGGTTCCAGAGCATTCTTTCCCCGAAATAATTGTGCCGATGGGAGCTAAGGGACCCTGAAATGGAAAACGTGCACACAAGGAAACAATTGTCTTGGTATATGTAGAATCACATGGATGAGCCCGAGTTCGATGTGTGTGAGGAGTCATGTGCCACCATATGAATGAAGAAGGCTCCACAATATAAAAATGTGACAATAAAGCCCACAAAGTTCTCTGATGAGCAAGAGAGTAATGCACCAACAAAGATAGCTGCTGAGGTCATGCATCAGAATGTTGATAAGGCGGTTACCTTGAGAAATTTTTTGAAGGATAAAAAAGGACAAGGAAGAGGAAATATAGGGATTAAAGAAAGAAAAGGAGAGAGAAAAATTAGAGCAGAGACTTGCCTTGAGATGATCGAGGATATTGGAGAGGAAATTATGAAGGCATGGCCACAATATGAGAAACATGTAACAACTTTCCATCAGCTCTACAATGTTTACAAACTTTAGTGCACTTGCTTTATTGGATGAGGGCAGCAGAGAGTTTCCCAAGTATAGAAGAAATAAGCGTAAAGAAAGAAAAAAGAGGTTGTAGTTGAAAAAGATAGAGTAAATAAGTAAATATTGCACAAGATAGTTGAATATGATGCCTTGCTACTACAAAATATTAAGGAAGAATTAAAGAAGGTAGACTTGGCATTGAATATGTGTGAAGATCTAGAGCCGATCATTAAAATAAGGACATTGGTTGAAGAGAATGAGGTCCTGATTGCAAAGAAAAAATAGACTACGAGACATGATGAGAGGTTGACATTCTAGCAGAGAGAGTGCGATGCGATCAAAACACTTGAGATCCTCACAAGGAGAAAATAAAAGAACTTGGGAAACTGATAGCATGAAGAATGGACGTGATGGATGATATGACTTCAGGTTTGGCAAATTCTCTCAGAGTACTGAAGAAAAGGGTGATGATATGACAATGGATGAAATGGATGTTGTGCTTGGCGACATTCCTACGATTAGGAAAAGAAGGGACTTAGTGATTGGAATGAGTTATATGTATACATAAAGAACGAGTACCTTGAAATTTTGTTTCCTGCAGAAGAATAGCTCCTAGGTTGTTGAAGTATTCTTACATCCTTTCATTTTTGTATAGTCATTCTTTACTTTTTATTCTTTATTCTTTGGAGAGATAAGGTATGAGTACCCATTTTTAGGGGCGGAAATGACATTAGTGTGGGGTAATGTTGGCTTGGTAAAATATTACCTATGTATCAAAAAGCACATACGATAGGGGCGTGGAAGGTTGTGATTTTTTCCCGAGGTTTCTACCTAAGAAGCACAAATTTTGAGATTTTGCCGTTTTGACATATATGGGCTAAAAATAGGATTGAGTGTAGAGCACATAAGGATAAGAAAAAGAATACTTCTCAGCGAAGGAATTTTTTTTTTTGGAGCAAGTGGAAGATCAAGAGACATGCAGTGGTAAAGCTAATAATAGGATTAGATATGGAGTTAATTATAGATGATCTATTATTAGGTGAAGCTTGCATGCTTCTTTAGTTATCTTTGTAAATGACGCATGGCTATTTTGAGCATGTGGCCTATTTTGAGAGTGTATGGGTGGTGAAGGAAAGTCCCCACCCCTATATATATGTATTGATTTGCATGGATTAGGGATGCGGCGTGACGATCATTGTATGTAGTAAAATTATGCTTGATGGTATGATTTTACGTGCATGACCTATGAGTGTTTGGTAATGTATTCAACTACTGGTTTGTCATGAATTAATATAATGGATCATTATGGATGGATATTGATTGTTGATGTCTCTATTCATGGTTATTGTATGGTGAATATGGTATTAATCCTTATGTGATCTATATGTTTTCCTTATTATGTGTGTTTCTAAATTGAGATCTAGTTATTATGATGAGATATGTACTTTGATTGTGGTTATTATGAATATGCATGCTATTACCTTGGTAAGACAGTAATAAAGAGGGTCCTAGTACCTTTGCATGCTTCGGTGAGTGTTCGATTCATCTGGATGAATTTTTAATGTGTCTAGGGTTTTGAGTGGGAGAATAAGACTACACTACAAAAGGAGGCTTAGATACACAATGAAATATGCTCAATGCTTAATAAAAGGAGTGTTAAGGGAAGAGACTTAGGAAACGTGATGAAGGTGCTCTATTCTTAACCAAATGTCATTGTGTATATGAATTAGTTAACAATGTAAAGGAAATCAAAGCTAATACCTAATAGCTTCAATACAATGCTAACTAGATCAATATACCATCATGCTTAGAGTTTAAGAAAAGCTAATCTATTAACATATTTACATTAGAATATGAAATGAAGATTCAAACTAACATGTTAAACAAATTAACCTTTATCTCTAATTGAATGCTAATGAAATGAACCTATTTAGATCCTTAGCAATCAAAAGGGTTGATTGTATGCTTGAATCCCAAGGTTTTCAAGAATGGAGTCTTGTCAATCCATGACTATAAGACCATTTGACATATCTCCATATGACTTCAAAACTTGGATGGATGAATGCAAGAAATGAAGATAGCTAGCTCCTCTAATGGAAGAATTCTCTAAGATGATAAAATGGCTATAGTATAGGCTCTATGCTCATTTAGGTGTAAGTAGAAAGGTTAGAGGAGGGTTCCTTTTATAACCCAATGGTTTGAAGAAGCTTTACATCCTATTGTATGTGGGATAATAGCAAAGCTAGGTTAGTTATGGATAAACATGGTTTAGAAGTGGTTGAGTTTACTTTAAGAGAGTTTAGTTTGTCCTCTAGTGACTCATGGGGATTGAGGGGGTTTATTAATTAACCAAAGTGATTAATTAATAGGTGTACAAGCTTATAGAAGATTTTTAGAGGAATAGTTAGTATGATTTATGTTATGAGAGGATTTTAATCAAATAAATGATGATTTATTGATTAAATAGAAGAGAGAATTAATTAATTAAGAATAATTAATTAATCTAGATAGAAAGGGGTATTAATTAATTAGAAATAATTAATTAATCTAGATAGAAATGGGAGTTGATTAACGGAAGGTCGTTAATTGGCATCGTTGTTGGATAGAAGAGTTAATTAACTAACGTAATGTAATTAATTAACGACGATAGCAAAGAAAATGTGTGATATTGATGATATGTCATCAATTTGTGGGAAAGGGTATAATTAACACAATTTAAGTATTTAAATTGCTCGAGCTAAATTATAGGTGTCTACATTTTCCCCTTTTTGGGGTTACGTAAGTGACGTCACTTCAAAGATAGTAGGCAGATAAAATTAGTAGAAGTGAGATATGCCCCTTTGAGTGTCGATGGGGTGGTGAAAGAAGGCAATCGACAATAAAAAAGGTGAGAGAAATGGATAGAAGAATGGGAAGGGGCAAGATGCCCCGGGTGAATCGAGAAAAATAGTGTTGATAGGAGAATGATGTAGAAGAGGAATGAAGACAAAGAAAAGAAAAAGCTTTCATCTAGTGTATTAAAACAACTTTAGTGTATTCATATTACCAAAGATCTACGTCATCGATCCTTATTAAAAATATAAGCATACAAAAACAATAGAATGACATGAAAATCCATACTACGAATAATTGTCCATTGTTAAAAACACCAACTCAATGTAACATACAAAAAGCAATGCAATATGAGAAGGAAACAAGCTCATTTAATAGGAAACAAATACAAACACATACTCAAACCAACAATGGTCAAGACGGTTGTACAAATGTTTTGTTATCAAGCTGAATATCCCCAAATGTTCATGATTGACGAAAAGGGTGAAAAATGATGCCCCTAGCAAGGATACATGCAAGGAAAATGATGAAGGATGTCGGGTCCAATGATAAATCGTTTTCTTGATGAAACAATATTAGACAACTAGATGTGCCCTAGAGTATCGATGAAGCAAACATGGCAACTTTGTAAATGGTTGTAAATATGATGATCTATGAGTTGTTTGATTTGTGAACACATGAAAATTCTAGAAAGATATGGAATGAATACCATGCGCAAGACACGAGTTTCAGCCGCTATGGGATGTTTACCTATTTTTGTAAATTTTACAATTTTTAGGATTTTGAGAAATTTTGAAATTTTATGTGTTTGTATTTTTCTATGTTTTTGAAAAAAATTGATTTTTGTAATGTTTAGGGATTTTGAATTTTTAGAAGAAATGAGAAAATAGGAGATCGCCTAAAAGTAAGAAAATTTCCCTAGGGAGAAGAAACAGCGCTAGGTAGCAAAAACACGCCCCAATGTGGTAAAAGGAGTTAAAAATGATTATTTAATAAAAAAATCATTACGAGTGGATAGAAGAAGTGTTAGAGTGATCACGATGGTCAAAACATGCCCCTAGGGCATCACGATGGGTTAAAATAGCCAAATATACCCCTCTCGAGGGGGTAAATCATCATGATTAGTACATTTGCTACCAAACCCTACCAAATTTTTACCGTGAGTTACCATGAGCGACGAGTGAGATGGTTAGGGTGTAGAATCGCCATAGATGTGTTGATACCATTTGAGAGTATGTCTAGAACAACGACGATGGACCATTTGTGAGTACCCCAACCCTTCCTGGTCTTTTTACACATTTAATTTTGTATTTACTAGCATTAATTAACATTTAGACATGCCATGTATTTATATGATTCATGATGATTACTATGGTTATGGATGAGGATTGGATCATGATGTTGTTTGATTTTATTTCTTATGTATGTACCATGATGGATATTGATGACATATCACATGTGTTTGATTTTTATGATAGATTCATAGATGATATCAATTATATTGTATATGTGATGTTCTAGATTAGTGGATGGGATGATATGATGATATTGGTGTGGGGGATATATTTTGATATTTTCGATCCCTCTTGCCCCCATTTGATGATACGATATGTGATGATTAGCTTAGCATACATGTATGATGTACACGTAGCATTTTATTTATATATGATGTATAGATGATGTTAGATGTGATGATATAGATGGAGATATGATGATGTGATAACAAAACTATGTACATGCGATAAGAAAACACAAGAAAATGTTAACAAACCTATCAAATATACATTGCTAAACAACATGAATTAACACAACTATGTACAATTATTTACAAGCATGCAAAAACACACTTCATATGTACAAGTAAGAATGAATCTAATCTAAGCAAGAAAAGATGAATCTAACAAAGTATGTTTAAGCGAAAAACTATACAAATGTACAAGCAAGCAGAAACTATACAAGAAATCAATGTACACAAACTAAAACAAAGAAAGAAACAAGATAAAACAAGTAAACTAAAGCTATTTTTAGTGCATTTTGCATTTGTGGGAATTTTGTGAAACAATTTTCTATTGTTTTTGTGTTTTTGTTTTTCTATTGTTTTTGTGTTTTTTGTTTTTCTATTGTTTACGGTTTTTCAAGTCTTTTGCGACTATTTTTTTGGTTTTTGAACATATTTGAATGTTTTTGTGATTTTCTAAGGTTTTTCGAAGCTATGTATAAGAAACCGAGAAACATGGATGCCCCCAGCGTTAGATGGAGAATATACAAGGGCATGCACCACATATTTATAAACAAGAAGGTGAAAGTGCGAAGGTTCCCCTAGCATTAGATGGGAATATACAAAGGAAATCCCTTCACTGATTTACAAGAGGAGAAACAGCTGGATCAAGGCTTGACAGGATAGGCTCACAGGGAATCTTGGATGCCAGAGCGGAACTAGCCCCAGGCTAAGTAAAAGTACCCCTAGAAACCAGATGCTTGTGAACAACGAGTCCTTCCAAGGTGCCTGAAGCCGGTTTTGCCAAGGGATCTATCCAAAGTGCCATAATTGCGTGGTTTTCACATATGGATGACCTTTTTCTCTCTTTTTTAATTTTTTTGTATTTTGATCCTTTTTACTTTTTTGTTTATTTTTGATTTTTTGTGCCATGTTTAAGCATAGAACCGCTTAAGGTGCATGAAATTCATTGGCTCACGGAGCTCATCTCCATTAGGATGAGAAATTTTGTATGCTCCTATTCCATATTTTGCCACAATGATGTAAGGTCCTAACCAGTGTGGTTCAAACTTGCCTTTCTTCTCTCTTTCTGCCCTTGTGTTGAACTGATTCTCTTTCATGACCAAATCACCGACCTCAAATTGAAGAGGTTTGATCATTTTGTTGCAGTTCTGGAGACTCTATTTTTATATACCTTGAGATGGTTAAGGGCACGTATGTGTTTTTCATCTAGGAGTTCCAATTCTTCCAACCTGACCACTCTGTAATCCTCATCTTTGTCCAGATAATACCTAAGAGATATCCTTAGGGAGGAAGATCTATTTCCAATGGGATGATAAATTCTATTCTAAACACTATGGAGTAGGGTGTCACACTAGTAGGAGTGCAAATGGAGACCCTATAAGCCCACAAGTTGGGTGAATTTGCAAATTCTAATTACGATCTGTCTTACTCAACATATTTTCCATGATCTGAACCAATGTTTTGTTAGTGGCTTTGGTTTGCCCATTACCCTGAGGGTAATATGGCATAGACCACTTTAATATTATTTGAAATTGGTGATAAAGATATTTCACCATCTTGTTCTTGAATGATTTTTCATTGTCAGTATGGCCGCAGGAATACCATACCGTAAAATAAGGTGATTCATGATGAACTTTAATATTTGAGCGCCTACAACATATGTTAATGGAACATCCTCTACCCACTTAGTGAAATATTCTATGGCCGTGATGATGTGGGTATGACCACATTTAGAAAATGACTATGGTGTTGTTATTGGCTGTAATGGATGTGATGATGCATGGATGAAATTTCCATACTTCTGACATAGAACACATTTCCGACATGGTTGCAACAATCTATCTCCATAGTAGGCTAGTAGTAGCCCACCCGTAACAACTTCTTTGTTAGGACCATTCCATTCGTATGGGCACCACACACCCCTTCATGTACTTCCTTGATCGCTTGGACCAAATCTGCTACATCTAGACAACGCAACAGATTCCCATCATAGCCATGATGATAGAGTGTACCTCCTAGGAGGGTGTAACAGCTATTTGGTGGATAAGGATTTATTTTTCAGATCAAGAAATGTTAGTAGGGAAGGTACCACTTTTAAGGTAGTCATAGATAGGTGCATACCAAGGGGAATAGGGACCAACAACTTCACATGCTAGACATGATTATGGTATATCATATGCAAGTTGATGTATATTTTTAACAAAAATGGCATATCATTGTTTTCTGGTGGAATTCATAGCATAAAACCCACTATCGCCATTGCATCTACAGATCGATTTTATGCCCTTGGAGGTTACTCAAAGGTAATACACACAAAGTATTATTTGAGTTTCCACCAGTTTCTTGTATGGGATGATCTTGTCATCCTTGACCTTGTACTCATCATTGACTTGTTTGATAATCAGTTGTGAGTCACTAATGACCTTGACATGGTGGATATTCCACTTGATCACCAACTTCAACCCAGTGATGAGTACCTCATATTCTGTAATGTTATTTGTGCAAGGAAAACCAAGATGGAAAGCTTGCGGTATGGGGTCTCTGAAGGAGTGATTAGTACTACTCCTGCCCCTAAACCATGGAAAGTGAATGATCTGTCAAAGTGGATCTGCCACATGATAGATTCTTCAATATACATTAGTGATGAATCGCGATGGCGCGGACTTATAGGCTCTATTCTAGGTAAAGGTATTCGCTAATTGGTTGGCAAGTACTTGTCCTTTAACTAATTTCGGTGTACATATTCAATGTCAAATTCATTGAGCATAATGATCCAATTAGCCATTCTACCTGTAAGGGAGGGTTTTGACAATAGGTATTTAAGTGGGTCAACTTTAGATATAAGCTTGGTTTTATTGTTCAATAGGTAATGACAGAGTTTTTGAAAAGAAAAAACAACAACCATACAAGATTTTTCAATTTTGGGATAATTGAGCTCATAGGAAATCAGGGTATGGCTAAGGTAGTACACAACTTTTTCTTTTTGTCTTAGGTCATATTGTGTAAGCAAAGCACCAATAGCAAATTGTGTAGCAGATATGTATAGCAAAAGTGGCTCACCTAGGGTTGGAGGCATGAGGACATGCGGATTGGCTAGGTATTGTTTAAGCAAGGAAAAGACCTATTGTTTCTCTGGTCCCCAAACAAAATCAACATCCTTTTTAAGTATATGAGTAAAGGAATGACACTTATCAGCAAGCTATGAAGTGGAGAATGGCTTGTATTTTTCCTTGTAGGCTATGCAACTATTTGATATTCTTGGGAGGAGGCATTTTAGTAATGGCAGTGACTTTGGCTGGGTCTACCTCAATCCCTCTCCTTGATACAATGAAGCCTAACAACTTCCCTGATAATACTCCAAAAACACATTTCTTTGGATTCAACCTAACCTTATATTGCCGCAAATTTTCAAAGATACATCGCAAAAATTCAAGGTGGTCTTCTCTTATCTTGAAATTTATGAGGATATCATCTGCATAGTCCTCCATGATGTGATGCAACATATCATGGAATATTACTGTCATGGCCCGTTGATAGGTCACACTGGCATTTTTGAGGTCAAAGGGAATTACCTGATAACATAATGTTCCCTAAGGGGTTGTAAAGGCCGTCTTATACTGATCTTCTTCTGCTATCTTTATTTGGTTGTATCTTGAAAAGCCATTCATAAGAGATAAAATTCCATAGCTTTCAGGTTGAATCGATAATCATGTTGATATTGGGAAAAGGAAACTAATCTTTCGGACATGCCTTGTTAATGTTTGAAAAGTCTATGCAAATTCTGATGCCAACCAATTTCTTTTGTACTAGAACTACGTTTGATATCCACTTGGAGTAGTCAATGGGTCTGATGAACCTTGCTGCTAACAATCTCTCTAACTCCTCTTTAACCAGAAGGGCCACTCGTGGATGTATTTTCCTTAGCTTCTGTTTAATAGGCTTTGTGTCTGGATGCACTACTAAGTTTTGCACCAACAAATTTGGATCTAAGCTCGACATATCTTTATAATACCATGCGAATATATCCAAAAATTCTCTGAGAAGTAAGGTGAATGTCTTTTGTTCTTGTGTTGAAAGTGAAGCTCCCAACTTGACTATCTTTGGGTCTTCTTCTATTCCAATATTTACGTCAATGGTTTCTTCTACCAACATTTTTGACATATCCTCCATACACGTAGGATCAAGAGGAAGGTTGAGATATTCTTCCAAGGGCGTCTCTATGAGATTTTCACCCTTAGTGTGGTCACTTCTTTTGTCCATTAATTTTTTTATTTGTTAGCCAACACCTCAAAGAGGTTTTCACTGTGTGACTTGGAATTTTGCTTTTGCCGAGGCTTTTCGTTGGAACATTTGCCCTCACTTTTTCTTAATTTTTGCTAACCACAAAGCTCAGCTTCCTTTCCAAAATAGGTGCAGGTATCTAATTCAATGCAGAAACATTTCTTATGGTCCCCAATTGGAATTGTATCTCATATGCCCATAAAATTTGCAATGGTCTCATCATTCTAAAAAAGGTCCAATGATTCATGACGTTATTGGTCCCAATCGATAAGGGAAGGGTAGACAAGGTCAATTTTAGACTTAGTGGGGGTTAAGGTAAGGATAACAATATCCATGAAAAGGTTCATGGAGGCAAGATCCTCATATTGGCTATAATGGGAATCATGTCGCTATCTAAATAATCAGAGCTATCCTCACACTCAGAACAGGTAGCGTCTTGATCATTGGGGTGCAATCCATAGGGTCAAATTCCAATACCATATCTTTCCATTTTGAAATGTGGAAGTGGAACTGGTTCTCTTGGTCCTTGCTCATTCTTTCCACATCCTAGGCCCTTATAGCCCATAAAATACATCATTCGAGATAGACTTTTCATACTCAGGGATTTTGTAGCAGGTTGGCTGAGTGTCCTTGGGACCCAAGTTGTAGGTGGGTCCAACAATTTCTCTTCTGTAAGTAATCCCCTAGGTAAGAATGTCCCAATAGTTTGTTCATCTCTAGGCCATTTGAAACGATAGTTGGGTTGACCTCTTGTTTTAGGTGACAAAGATAGGTTTGAAACTAGGAGAGCTTGTTGCACATTGTATTCTCCACAACCATACTCCAAAAATTTCATCTCCCATGAATCAAAAGGAGAAGTAGATGTAGAATCTTCTCGAGCACAAGTGTTGAGGGATTTTGAATCAACTCATGATTCCATAGATTCTGATTAAAGGGGAATAACTATATCAGTAGAAGGACATGCATATGTACCCTTACGAGAAAATATATTGAGAACTTTGCAGTGAGCGAAAGGTTTTGGATCTTCTTATATTGTAACAATGTCTCCCTCATGTTTTAATGTGATGTATTGATGGGATGTTGACAGTATGGCCTACATGGCATGAATCCATGGGCAGAAAAGAAGCATATTATATGTAATTTCCAAGTCTAAGCCATGAAACTGGTATTGTGACAAGTTGGTCCTACCTCCATCGGCAATGTTATTGTTCAACCGACTCCCACTCCATTTTTTTGTAAGTGGTTATGGTAATAATATGGGACTCTAGATCTTCCTCTATGTTTCCTAGCTATTTAATTAGTTTCAATGTGCATATATTCAATTTGACCCGTTGTCCACAAGCACCCGTTTTATCTTTCGACAGTAACAAATACCTCTATATACGGGGAAGATTATGTGTGTGATCTTTGTTGGGGATTTCCTTGTGGTTAAAGGATATATGTTCATTAGTGCAATATTTGCCACCGCAGCTTGTAAATGTGAAGGGTCTACTTCCATTGGCACTCTTGACCCACAGAGTTTCGTATAAGATTTCCTTATGTACATTTGATATCTTAAGAAGATCTAAGATTGAAATCTTGGAAAATGTCTTCTTAAGTTGTTCTAAGAGGTCGTACTAACAATCCTGAGGGGTTGACAAAGAGGGTTTTGGGATCATGAGATGGGCGTGCCTTGTTACCGCAACACAATCCTTTCCCTTGATCCTAATGGTATTCACATGTTCATTAGAAGAGTGGACACATCCAATGAGTGAGTCATAATGATTATTGTCATTTTTGGTGTATAGATAGTTTGTAGCTTTGTAGCTTTGGGGTGACTCTCCTTGATCCAACCTTTTCTCATCTGATTTTCCATGTTTAGGGAATGGTTCTTTGAATATCCCCATCTTTTCATTTGGCGTTTGATTTCTCTCTAGGGTGTCAACTTCTATCTCTCCATTGTCAATGAGATCTTGGATGTAGTGGCGAAGTCTTAGGAACTTGTCTATCTTGTGTCCTTTTACATGATGAAAATCACAATATTCATGCTCTTTATACCATGATGGTTTAGGAGCATTGTCATCAAAAGGTTGCATTGTAGGATAAGTCACCATGTGGACTGCATCCAATTGCTTCAATATTGCAGACAAAGAATCATTAAGAGGAGTGAATGTCCTACACTTAGGTGGTGGTTGAATAGGTCCTTTGGTTAGTTTAAAAGGTTGACCAACTTGAACTATTTGCACTCGTTTGGAATATGTGATTCCATCTCCCACCACGTTCTTGTTTTTGTTAAAGATCTTTGGCTTTTCCGTTGGTTTGGCATTTTGATTATCTTTAGAAGGTGATTTGATTGTTCCTTTTACAATGAGGGATTTTTCTATTTGTATGCCCTTTTAAATGACCTCTTCAAAGGTACGAACACAATGCATTTGTAAATGAAAAGTGATGTTTGGGTTTAGATTAGGCACGAAGATGCTCACAAGCTATTTTTGGGAAACACACAAGGGAAGCGGTTGGCTATCCCTCGCCATATTTGTAAGAATCTTGTGAATGTTTCATTAGGGAGTTGTTTAGTACTACACAAGTCTTCCATAGTTATGTTGATTTCTATGTTGTATGAGAAATTCCGAACAAACCTTTCTGCTAGTTCAGGCCAAGTTAATATAGACCCACGAGGTAAGCGAGTGAACCATTCCAAGGCATGTCCCCCTAGACTCTTTGGAAAGATTCGTATGAGGTAATTGTCATTATATGCCACTTATTGGCATGCCATGTAAAAATCTTTCACATGATCTCGTGGTTCACTTTTCCCTCTATATTTGTCAAATTTTGGCATGTCAAACTTCTTAGGAAAGGGTTGAAGCGTCATAGCTTTATCAAATGGATGGGGGCATAACTCTTCATATTGGTACTTTTTTCTATGCCCAACATTACTTTCTTGAAGGCTTGTAAGCATTGATTTCATGGATTGCATTTCTTATGTAAGTAATTGCTCTTTAGTAGGAGAAGCAGGAATATATATGTGACTGTATTCCGTATTTTCTCCTTCTTGGTTTTCCATGTGAAGTTCACTAGTTTTGACCTTAGGCTTCGCCTTATGCACATTTTTTTTGTTTCCTTTTATACATGAGATGTTAGTAAAGCTAATTGTTGACTAAGGTTTTGGATTTTTGTTGAATAATGACTTCTTCCTCAAGAGGTTCTTCTTCTTCTTCATTGTGTGGAGGTTGTTCTACATTTTCATGTTCTAATCTAACTCTACGTGGCATCTTGACGAAGGGAATTTTATAACCCACCATATTATCATTTCCTACATTGGACGTGGAAGTGTGCCCATGTGTTAGGATATATTCCATGTTAATGAGAGGTTTTCCTCTTCATTAGCCTCATTCGTGGGTGGGATTGTCTCATGTTCTATAGGCATTATAGCTCCTAATTCCACCACTCTTGCTAGCACCCAATATTTGTTTCTAAAAAGGAATTCATCTAATAAGGTGGGGTCAAAATCAAATTCCACACATGGTGACCCTAACTCATCACCACTATGATCTACCATCTCCTCCACTTCTTTCTTTGTAGAAAATAAAGGCCCGAGATCATGGCCAATAAAGGGATTTGACCCTTGTTTGTTTGAAGTTTCCCAAGTTTGTGCTTGTTTCATTTCAAATTCCTACTTTTTGACTCCCAATCTTGTTTTAGGGGCCATGATGTATGAGAGTTTCACTAAGGTGTTTTAAATTTATTCAAAAGGTATTGATTAAGCCTAAGTGAAATGTAAAAAGAATGTCAATAGTTCAAGAGTTATAATGAATGTCAAAGGATAAATGTGCCCAAGTGATTTTTCTAAATGAGTAAGTCAAAAGGTGACAAATAAGATACAATCACATGATGCTTAGTTCAAAACCAATCAACCCAATGATATACTTCCTAAGTCTATTTCCAAAATGGTAGTTAGCATTTTAAGATGATTAACAAAATGTCACTACTTATGTCAAGTTCAAAGAAATTAACAATGCGTAAGTAACAAGGAGTTAAGTAGATCAATTGGGTGAAAAATGTTGGCCTCACTTCGATGGAGTTTCACCTTGCCTCGGGGTGAGTGAAAAACTAATAAAAGTAAAAAGCTTCACACATTTCGTGATGAATAATGACTCTCAACTCAAATCGGTTTGGAAATGGTCAAATATAGATTCTTAGGTGGTTCACTCAACTAGGTGTCAAAATTTATAAGAGTGAGCTTGGTTTTCCAAGGATTATCCCGACTTTACTTTACCCCCTTCAAGCACAAAGTGGGGAATAAATGCGTCCATTTTGTACTCTCGATGGGGTCATGCAACATACATGTGACTTTGACGCTAAATATCATGTGTATACTAGTTAATTAGGTGTGTGGAGAACTTCCCATTTCGTCCACAATGTTACCTCTTGCATGGACTATTTTGGGGTTCTTAGGGCCACCCCCATTTTTGTAGCTTAAGGCTTATGCGAAAGGGGTTATGTCCTAGTTTTAAGTGGACGAGGTGTACCCTTATCCGAACCTACAAATCAAGTGTTTTGAATGTGGTGTGTTTTTAATCTTTTAGACTTAATGTGGTTTATTCGTTCGCCATTTGGAAACCTACAACACACGTGTAGTTAGAAATGTTTGTTTCGAACTCCTTTCTTTGACAAGTGTTTTTAGGTCCTATACTCAAGCATTAGTAGTTCTCCAAGAAAAACACATTATTTAAAAGAGGATTAAGAGTTGCTTTTGATTTTCAAGATCATCCAAGGATGTAAGCGAAGATAATGCACAACAAATAATCTAACTAAAAATTAAAGGAAAGCTTTGCAATTAATGAACCATACAAAAATCTTGATAAATGCTCATTCCCTTAAACCAAAAATGAAAGATGAAGTTTCCAATTAACCAAATGTTAGAAAATGAAGACTAAAGTTGCTTTTTATTCTCAAGATCACCCTAAGGTGCAAGAGAAGAGCATACACAAAATTTAGCTTAACTAGATAGAAATGGAAAACTTCAAATCAAAGGACCATAAAAAAATGCTTTGTAAAAGGTTCATTCCCTTAAGCAAAATAAATAATCAAATTTCCAAGTTAATCCAAATGTTAAAAAGATAGAGATCAAAGTTATTTTTATTCTCAAGATTACCAAAAGGTGCAAGAGAAGAGCATACATAATATTTGGTCTAAATCAAGTAAAACATGAAAATACAACATTCATCAAAACATTAGACATGTTAGAAAATGACCAATTTTACAATAAAGGGAAAAACTGCAATTTATGTAAGTATAAATCCCAAATTTATGTTTTCATTGCATATTTCACTTAAATACCTTTCCAACACAAAAAAATGGAGTCATTTCAAGTTTGGGAGAAAACATTATGGCCTTTGGAAGATGGGTTACACATGCTCTTATGCTCATGGGTATGCACTTAACATGTACTCAAAAAATGTGAAAAAAATGTCCCTTAATCTGCAAAAAAGTCAAATTCTTCCAACCAAGATTCAATTTTGACAACAACCCATCACATTAGTATATGAGTAGAATACTCAACGCTATCAAACATTAACATTCACAATCAAAAACTTAACATTTTCAAGAAATTGACAAAATTAACATGTAGAATGATGAAAAAGTAAGCTCTAAAAATGAAAACATGGAGAAATCTTGAAATTTTCTCACCAAGATTCAATTTTGATAGCAACCCACCACATTAATATGTAAATAGAATACTTGGCACTATCAAACACTAACCTACATGCTCAAGAATTTAATATTTTCAAGAAATTGACAAAACTAACATGTAGAATGTTGAAAAATGAAGCTCTAAACATGAAAACATGGAGAAATCTTGAAATTTTCCCATCAAGATCTAATTTTGACAGCACTTCACCTCCTTTATACCTACAAGGAAGACTCAACACATGCAAACTCAACAAAACAAGTTAAGAAAAATAAGTTAGATCAACATGTGCAAAAGAGGGTTAGTAACCAAAATTGAAACATAACTACAAAAACTTGAAATTAAGTGCAAAGGAAAATGGAGTAAGTCCCACTGGGCATGCTAAATGTGTATATGAATTAGTTAACAATGAAAAGGAAATCAAATCTAACACCTAATAGCTTCAATACAATGCTAACTAGATCAATATACCATCATGCTTAGAGCTTAAGCAAAGCTAATCTATTAACATATTTTCATTAGAACATGAAATGAAGATTCAAACTAACATGCTAAACAAATTAACCTCTATCTCTAATTGAATGCTAATGAAATGAACCTATTTAGATCCTTAACAATCAAAAGGGTTGATTGTATGCTTGAATCCCAAGGTTTTCAAGAATGGAGTCTTGTCAATCCATGGCTACAAGACCATTTGACATATCTCCATATGACTTCAAAACTTGGATGGATGAATGCAAGAAATGAAGATAGCTAGCTCCTCTAATGGAAGAATTCTCTAAGATGATAAAATGGCTATAATATAGGCTCTATGCTCATTTAGGTGTAAGTAGAAAGGTTAGAGGAGGGTTCCTTTTATAACCCAATGGTTTGAAGAAGCTTTGCATCCTATTGTATGTGGGATAATAGCAAAGCTAGGTTAGTTATGGATAAACATGGTTTAGAAGTGGTTGAGTTTACTTTAGGAGAGTTTAGTTTGTCCTCTAGTGACTCATGGGGATTGAGGGGGTTTATTAATTAACCAAAGTGATTAATTAATAGGTGTGCAAGCTTATAGAAGCTTTTTAGAGGAATAGTTAGTATGATTTATGTTATGAGAGGATTTTAATCAAATAAATGATGATTTATTGATTAAATAGAAGAGAGAATTAATTAATTAAGAATAATTAATTAATCTAGATAGAAAGGGAGCTTAATTAATTAGAAATAATTAATTAATCTAGATAGAAAGGGGAGCTGATTAATGAAAGGTTGTTAATTGGCGTCATTGTTGGATAGAAGAGTTAATTAACTAACGTAATGTAATTAATTAATGACGATAGCAGAGAAAATGTGTGATATTGATGATATGTCGTCAATTTGTGGGAAATGGTATAATTAGCGCAATTTAAGTATTTAAATTGCTTGAGTTAAATTATAGGTGTCTACATTTGTTAAGAGGGAAGAGACTTAACGATGAAGGATATCAACTCTTAACAAAGGTGTGTTAAAAGAGGTGACACAACAAATAAATGGGAGCACTTAAAGAACAAAAAAGTGAATTTCGTCATTATAAGTGAAGAAATGACAATGAGAAGGTCCAAATCTGACGAAAGTGGAGATAAGAGACAAATAATGTGGTTGATGAAAGTCCTTAAGTTAGAGCAGAGTGAATGCTTTAAAAGAGAGGAATGAAGGAATGTGAAAATGTCAACATTTCAATAAAGTGAATGTGAAGTATGACGATGTAAGACTATGGAATGCTTAAAGTTCAACAAGAGTAAGTGTAAAAATTTAAGACTTATGAAAATGAAAGATCAAGGTGATCAATAGGGTTCTTTACTATGATAAAGTGAGTATCACGATGTCAATACTTAGAGGAAAAAGATGAAAGTGATCAAGTTCGAGATATGGATGTCTGCAACCCAAGACTTAGACTCATTTACAAAGTGACAAGGTGGATGAGAGAGAAAATGTGAATGAAAAGAGTGAGACAAAAGTGTGTATCATGTATGAAAAAAATTATGAAGTAAAATTTTTCCTCTACGTTAAACTATCTTGGTCAAGGTGTGGCTTCCTAGGTGGTTCTCTTAATTCATGTCGTAGTAGTATACAGTGCACTACTATTGCTAGTTATTAGATTTGCTTTACCCCTTTAAAATAATGAGCAAAGATTTTGCTCGAATGAATCGCACTCGTGTCTCCACTAAGGATATCCGTGACTCTAATCTCGTAAGGTTTTAGTAGTTAGTTGGGACAAAAGGTACCATTCCCTTATGTGCCAACTACTTTGGCATTCTTGTGGTACTCCTCAAATGATTTGTATGACTTAAGCCAAAGCACTTCCCATGGTCATAGCGGTTGGGAAATAGCCTTGTCACCGCACTGTAAAATACAAAGTGTGAATGGTCCATTTTATCTTTATTAAAGAGGTTCCCTACACACAAATAATTAGTAGTTTTCTTAGCTCACGATTGAGGAAACCTGCAGTTAGTAGTTTTGATGTGGTCTTCGTAATACAGTCCTACAAACAAGTGTTAGTAGTTTTCCTGAGGTAAACAAAGAGAAAACAATGAAAAAAACACAATCATGTTTTTGATTCTCAAGATCACTTATAACAAGTGCGAGAGAAGAGAATATGCATGAAGTGTTCAAACTAACTTCAAAAAAAAAAAAAAAAGACAAAGAAACATGTACAAAATCCACCAAAAAGTGTTAGGTACGTTGTGAAAAAGATTAAACATGTACAAAAAGTCGCTAAAAACTGATTTTATGGGATGAAAACGTCCAATAACCCTATAAAATCAAGTTTCATAGTTAGCTTATATTAGCAAAATTATGAAAAATAATAATGAAAAAGTACCTAATTTAGTGTAAAAAGGTCTAATCTAATTAATTAAACTAAGGAATTAATTAAAATACGATGAAAGAATTAAAAAATGAATTAAATTTAGGTTAATTAAAAGATTATTTAATAATAATAACATAAGCTTAAGGTTTAAACTTAAGTCAATGATTAAATAAATAACTAAAATAGAAACTAAACCCTAAGTTAAAATTATAGGAAAACCTAATCGTATAAACAAAACATAAACCTAAAAACCTATGTTTGATGTTATGTGTCGAGTTGATTTTGATTGTTGATTTGTTGTTTTGTTCACTTTTTTTATAGGGAAGGACTCAATGGAGAAGGAGGAAAACGGGCTCGGAACTACGGGGTTGTTATGCAACGAATCGAATCGGGTGAACAAGTGTGTGCGGTTCAATAAAGGCTCACATGGAGACTGGTCATCTCATGTCCAAGGTGAGCGGTGTTTAAAATAGGACATTTGGGGATCTGGAGAGTTAGATTGGTGAGGTGATCTAGGAAGGATGGGTCCGTGTTAGCTTTACAAATCTAGGAGAACAGATCGGGGGATCCGGGAGGAAATGTCGGTTTGATGGGGAGAGCTGGTTGTGGAACAACTCGGATTGGGGTAGGTAGTGTAGGGAGGGAAGCTTGGGATATCTTGAGTGAGTAGTGGGGATGGGAAGTCTTTGGGTAGGCCATGAGGAGTATAGGTCGGGAGAGGTGAGATATGGGTAGATCAACTTGGGTTGTGTTGGTATGATTCGGGGTTAGGAGGGACTAAGTTAGGATGGGTTATGTGTAGGGGCGAGAGAGGTAAGAGTTAGATCCGAGTTAGGGTAGGGGTCCGAGTCGGGTAACTCGGGAAAGGGAGGGGTGAGATAGAATGGGAGCTTGACAAGTCACCTCACCGAGAAGGGGTAGAGGGTTAGAGTTGAAGAATCTTAGCTTAGGCGAGTTGGGGGCCGATCTGAATAAGGTAGGGGTAGAAGCTTAGGAAAAATCTAGGTTTTCTGATTTTTTTTGCTTATGATAATTTTTGCAAGATTAAAATAAGACTATCAAGAGAAAAAATGTGTTTTTATGAAAACCGGAAAATAGAAAACAAAGAGTTATTAAAATAACTTCCCTAGCTCCCTACTAACCCCAAATTTAGCTACAACTAAAAAATATGCCAAAGTTAAGAGGCAAAATTACTTAAATTAAATTTTTGGATCCGATTTTAAATTTGATTTCACTTCCTAAAACACTTGCAAGCAATTTTTAATCTCTTAAACAAGACAACAAAGAAAACATTTTTTTAATTTTACAACTGATTTTTGCTTCTCCGAACACTGCAAAACAATTGTTAAACTCTCAAACAAGACAACAAAGAAAACTTTTTTTTGAATTTTACAATTGATTTCTACTTTTCTAGAACACCTACGAGCACTACAATGAAACAAATGAATAATAGATGAAACAAAAATGAATGAAGATGGGTGTGGTCCCACTAGACATGCCAAATTTGAACACGAGAAAAACCCACTAAATGGAAGACGAATAAAATACAATTGTAAACCTTCCTGTACCTCTTCCTTGTAAACCTCAAGTAAGGTTGTATGAAGCCTTTAAACTTGTGTACCTTACAAATTATGGATTGTGGGTGCCTTTAAACTTGTGTAACCTTGTAGATTATGGATTGTGGGTGCTCTTAAATGACCTCCAAAAGGGGATGCAAATTGCTACAAATAGAGATTTTGGTCTTGGATAGAGCTTCAAATATGTAGATATTGGAACAAAGTTGACAAAGTTTTTGTATAGGAAATCTAAGGATTTGTAAAAGGATATACATGTTATTTTATAGAAGCTAAGTAGTGGTTTGAGTTGGTTGAATGCACATGCTAAAAATATAAGTTAAGGGAGGTTGAACGGTTCTGGGAAGATAAATGCCATTGAGGTTCATGAATTGAATTTAATTAGTAGATATTGCATCTGAAAGATAAATGTTATTCAGGGGAAGCAAATGAATTTAATTAGCAAAAGTTGCATCTAGAAAGGTGGTTGTGTGTGCAATTTAATTTCCCCCACCTTTCTAGGATTCTATAAGTGCAGTTGATTGGTGATGAAGTGGAGTCCAAGTGGAGTTGAATGAGAACCTAAGTGATAATTGAATAGGAAAATAGGTGTTTTTTCCTAATTAGATAACTAATTTAATTAGCTATAATGTGCACACTAACTAATTAATAATTTATTTAATAAATGATAAATAAGTTATCTAAATGTGTACTAAATATTAATTTAATTAATCTAAAGGGGTGTAATGTGCATGATTAAATCATTTTAATCAATCAATCATAAAGGGCTGAATAATAGACTATACTGGGATAATAATAGGAATAGGTATGTGAATTTACTTGTCTACAACATTCACATTTAATCTAGAGCTATTTTACGGTCCTTGCATGGCCCAAATGAGGATATATATAACTGATGTGCACATCTAAAATAGAACTCCTATTGATTAGGGGATATTGTTTAGTGTCAAAATTTCCCTAAACTTCCATAAACCATGCCAGTGCAATAGAGCGTTGAGAGAGCTTTACGACGATCCGTAAAGAACGTGAAAAACGGACACTCTGAGCTCAAGATATGTCCAGTCAAAGTTTGGTCAACTAGAAGGTCAACATTGGTCAACAGGTCCAAGGTGACATGTACATGTGCACATTTGGCCAAGTGGCTCATTCAGAAGTGGAAAAGTGGAAAAAGGAGAAAGAGGACAAAAATGAAGTATTGGTTTGTGACCTCCAGTCTTCGTCGGGTGAAAAAGTTGTTCGTTGAAACAAGAGGCTCAACTTTTGTTACGGAGGGGAGCTCGGTCGCCGTGAGGATGATTATATCATCGCCAACGTCGTGGGTCCTCAAACCACCACGTGGCTTGCCACCACTTTGCCATATTTCATTATTGAAATATCATATTATTGTGTGGTCGAATTTCATCATGTATTGCCATATGGTTCCAAGTCATACATTTTGGATCGACCGAGTTCATTACTATCTTTGCTCGGTGTTATTTCGGTGGATTACCCACATTTATTGGGTCAGCTTCATAATGATTGGGTCATTTAAATATCCAATAGCTCGGCCCATATTACGGGCATTTCAAACAATGCACGGATCATATTTTATCCCACTTACCAAGGCAGGTCTTCCATCCACCACGACCCACACAATGGGCATTCAAACCAACAACTCGCCACCTTGCCAAACACATTGGCTGTAATCTCAGTAGAATACATGCGAATCTAGGAAAAATGCTTGGATGTGGCTTGTGCCATGTCAATTATAATGCACACCTGCCTTATTAAAGGCTTGAATGGACCGCTCACCGGAGAATGTGGGATTCTTATCCCCCAATGCAAAACCAACTTCACCATAATGCATACCGTTGGTTCTTGAACCCATGACCTCCGCAGCCCAAGACACATCCACTAACCAACTCACCCCAGGAGCTTGATGGGTTATAAAATGGGTCACTGCAAATTATACAAGGACAGTGTCAGGTCTGTGTATAGGCAGAATAGGGGTACTTGGAGGAAAATGTAATTTTGAGGCACTTCTGTTCACATCCAGGTCTCGAGTTATATATGAAATTTGCTCAGAATTTTGAGAAGATTGCAATGGTGTGATAATTTATCTAATTTAGATCTTTTTGATAGAGTTATTTTATTTTAAAGTCACATGAAGGCATAGAACCAAAGGGAGACACTACTGCAAGTGGATCAGGAAGGTGAAGGACATAGGATGAGCTCCATTAACATCCTTCAAAGGTTTGAAACATAGTTTTGTAGGTTTTTGATTCATTATTAGTTAATGTAAAGGTTATTATATTTACATATTTAACATTATTAATGGATCGGTTCACCACAAACCCGGGGACGTAGGAATTTTGAACCCCGTAAACAATCTGGTGTTGTGTTCTATTTTTGATTTTTAGTTTTCTGATAATTGCAAGTAATTTAAATTCCAAAAATGAATGTGGATGCAACTATAATCAGAATTGATAAAATTGGAAAAATCAATTAAATCTAAAACAATGATTTTTGGGGCTTCAAACGAACAGTGAAATTTTGAGTAAATTGCAAACTTAATTTTAGTTTCAATTCAGTCCTAAATCAGATTCTAATCAATTTTTGGAAGTCTAAAATCCTTTTAAGTTGATTAAAATTGAAGATCCTTTGAAATGATTAAAAGTGTTAATTTCAAGCACCCATTTTCGATCACCTATAGGGGAATAGGGAATGCACATGGTGAAAACCATAGAACATGCAAAATAATGGGAAAGGCTATCCAAAAGTGTTAGTCACAAAAAATAGAGGCATGATGCAATATAAACTAGTTAAAACATACAATAACATGGCAAAAGACACACCGAGGTTCTAGTTCAATACATGGGACACCACTCGGGGATGTCGAAGACACTTGAATCCTTTAAGGCTATAGAAGGAAACATACAATCAAGAATAAGGCATGGCCCACAAACAATTACAATCAAGATACAATCATAGAAAAGATACAAAAAAAGATAACCATGGTTGGTAGTAGGCCTGCAATATAAATGCTACACATGAAGCACCCGTTAACATGTTATAAAAATTGATAGTATGCCACAATGTATACAACTAAAAATAAGAATGAAAGTAGTAGATGTTACAATGATAGAACCTGAATATAGAGAAGTAATAAATATAGATGCCCCTTAGAGCCTTAATGATAAGAGAACAATGTCAAACATCATATAATGTGTGATAACCTATAAGTATCTTGCATTCACCTCAAGAGTACCATGTGAATGTGCATGTGTGTATGGAAAAAGGATAAAACATATTATGAATCAAAGTAACATGGTAAGCAATGTGTAACATAGAATAGTATAAGCAAGCAATAATATATCTAATCAATGTATAAGCTAGTATTTTTAAATTTTTACAAATATTTGAATGTTTTTGAATTATTAGTTCATATGAAATAAAATTACTAGGAGAGGGGAGCAAGGTTCCCCTAGTGTATGTGTGTAAGGTGAGATTCATGTAGGTAAGTGTACCCTCAATAATTGTGTTTGAACATAGAACAAGAGTGCATCACCAGGCAGCAAGGGGGAAAACTCAAGAGATACCAAATCTAACATTATCAACATGGTGAGGGGAAACCCATATAAAGTCTAAGATCAAAATCTATGAGTAGGAAGTGTATAAACAATAAGAGTGTGTCCAGTAGGATAAACTAGAATAGGTGGAACATTGGGCTTGTTGGCAATAGTGGAAAAGTAAGTGCAAACATAAGGATCAATGTGTGAGTCAAGAGATGTGTAACATATATAGTGTTATGAGGCTCATCAATATCAACTGCAAATAATGGAGGGAGAGACACAAGACTCATCATAATAAATAGGTGCAATTTGGGAAGATTAGAAGCATTAAAGTTGTATGAACTATCCCCTATGACCATAGACATAAATGTGGAAAGAGGGGAATTGATTTCCCCCATGGATGTAACAAGATGAGGTGTAGCCATAGTAAATGAATCATGCATAGAATCTTGGAAAGTGAGAGCATTAGGAATCATTATCAAATCAGCACATGATGTTCTAACTTGTGATGAGGAAGGTGTAGAGAGTGATGTAACATTGGAATCAGTAATATTGGAATCTAGAGTTGTCTTGAGTAATATATTTGAAGGTTATGGTTATGGTTACATTGTGAAGGGGGGTATGAGTGTCTCCCAACACCTTAGGTATCATAGATGTAGCAACCATCATAGGGGACAAAGTTCTAGATATAGGTAAGTGTTCAGTAGTATGCATTAGGGATTGAGCATCATGTGGATGAGAATGAGACATAGTGAGAGGAGTATCATGGGTGCCAATATAAATTTCATCATGTAAACTAGTAGCATTGTAGTCCATCACTAGAGAATAATGATGTGCAATGTAAGTAGTAACTTCATTATCATGTATGAGAGGGATATCACAAAGATTAGCAACATGAGGTGTGGAATATATTGTATCATTATCCATGGAAGAAGGTGTTGTAAGGGCATTGTGTGCTATGACATGGGTAGAAAGGATTACATGCATAGTATGTAACCAATGTGAACAGTGAAAACCAACTAAAATGGAAGACAAACTAAAATTGAAAACCTTCTTGTAGATTTATAATGCAAACCTCAATGTAAGGTTGTATGAAGCTTGGCTTGTGTAACCTTGTAAAAATTGTGGGTGATCTTGAATGAAATCCAAATGGGAAATATGCCATTGCTACGAGAAGATGTTGGATTGGAAAGCTTCCAAAGATGAAAATTAACGAGTTTTCTTACAAACAATCCAAGGGATTTGTAAGAGAGTAATCCTATGGTTTATAGAGACTAAGTAGTGGTTGGAAGTTGGTTGGAAGTGGTTGAATGCACATGTTAAAAATAGTATTAGAGGAAGTTGTAGTAGTTCCGAGAAGATAAATGTCATTGAGGGGCAATAAAAGAATTAATTATCGAAGTTACTTCGGAAAGGTGGTTGTATGTGAAATTGAGTTGCCCCTACCTTTCTAGGATTCTAGAAGCTGAGTTGACTAGACTGGTGAAGTGGAGTCCAAGTGGGGAACCTAAGTGGTTGTTGACTAGGAAAATAGGTGTATTTTCCTAACTAGATAACTAATTTAATTAGCTATAATGTGCACATTAATTAATTAATCATTTAATTAATAAATGATAATTAAGTTAACTAAAGGGGTACTAAGGATTAATTTAATTAATCCAAAGGGGTGCAATGTGTATGATTAATCAATTTAATTAATCAATCATAAATGGGTGAATAACAGGATGTATTAGGATAATACTGGGAGCAAGTGAATAATTTAGGGTGTTTACATTTTCCCCTCTTTAAAGTGCTATTGCAAAGTCGTATTGCTTTAAAGATAATAGACACATCCGAGATCAAAGGATAGTGAAGCATTTGGATGCCTCGACGAGTAGAATGGTAAAGGGATGCCCCCTTAAGTAGGTGGGCGTCTGCAACGAAGTGATGGATAGTCATTTGATAGGAAGAAGACAAAGGATTTGAAAAAGGATGGGAAGAACTATGCTCGTAACATGAGTGTCATTTGGAGAATAATTTTAGAGTAACCTTATTTTTTTTGTTACACAATAGAGTTGTCACCATGATTATGAAATGATCAAGATGGGTAACACATATTTGCATAAATAAACACACACACAACAAAGAAAAGATAAAAAAGGAAAAAACCATTATACATAGCAGTGCAGGCATCGGTGTTATAAAGAAACCAAGACACTAATTGAAAGTGGTCCAAAAGTAAATATAAAAATGCAACACAAAGTCGAAAAAGAAGACAATCGGTTATGCCCCTAATGCATTCCATAGATGATTAAGTACATGCAAATGCGCCCAAGGTGTGGGAATAGGATAAGACTGTAAAGAACAGAGAAAAGAGACTCCTTATGACACTCTTGTTGGATCTCATTGTGTAAATTATCGGAGTTTAAATTTCCCAGTGAAGTTATAATGCGAAGTAATATAAATTTTGTAAATTTCCCAAACAGAGTTAGACTATCATGCAAAGGGAAGAAAGTGATGACAGTTGTAAGATTAGAACGATCAATAGGGTAGTAGGAAAAGGTATGAATTTACCAATATTGTGTTGAAATGTTGAAAGATTCACTTCAATAGTTTTCCAATTGTAGGATTTCTATGATACGTGAATGTTTGTTCGAATATTATGTGTGTGTGTGTGTGTGTGTGTGTGTGTGTGTTTGTGTGTGTGTGTGTGTGTGTGTGTGTGTGTGTGTGTGTTTTTGTGAGTTTAGAAAAATTTGAAATACAAATGCAAGGAAATTCAAACAAACTAAAAATGCATAGAAAAATAAAAACACTCCATGGCTTAGTTAATAAACTAGGAGAGAAAGCATGACATGTGCAAGCGACAAAAAGACATGAAACAAGCATTGCAAACAAACCCAATATGAACAAGAATGAATGACACCAAAGTTATATGTGAACTAAGATGGCAAGAGTTTTTCCGAATTAGTCTACAAAGAAAGGTAAATAAATTACAACAAAATAAAAAACTGAAAGAAGCAAAAACATCATCAAAATGTTGACAACCACAATAATACAACACAATTTGCAAAAACAACGTCTAATGACACTCCAAATGTGTTTCACATTGAAGAACTAGACAAATATGAATTCCCTAGAGTGATAGCTTAGAACACGAGAGGATTGGATTGGGCTGAAGATTGGAGTGATACTTAGATACTCCAAAAGATACTCTTATCGGATCCCATTGAAGTTTTATCTATATTGGATTAAAATGTGAACTCCAATTGTGCCCCAAGAAAATTTATATTATGAAAGGGAAAATTATTTCCTCGAGCATAGATATACACCATGTGCAAAATAAATTATTATTAAAATATGATCTAGAACAATCATGAAGAGCAGCGTCAAATGGAAAAATTGTTGATCTATGTTATTCATTATTGAAATTTGGTAAAACAAAGATCTCAATGTTTTGATGTTAAAAGTTTTACATTGTTTTTATTTTAGAACAATTTTATATTTTTTTGTGTTTTAAACATATTTGAATGTTTTTTATTTTTTAAACTCGATAAAGGCGTGCACTACTTGAAATAACGTGTAAATAATTAGAAACATTCCATTCCATTGGTATAAATGTAGATGGTAAAATGATAGGATGTTTCACTCTACTCGTGACTCCACACAACTAGGAAGATGTGAGGGCTCATCATCGAGATCCAAGAAGGACGTGAAAACTAGGTGAATAGTGATATGAAAGTGAATATGATGGATACGAAGACATAAGGTGTAACAATGATCCATATGAGAAAAATGGAACTCATCTCCATCAAGACTAGTGACCAATTCCAAGATGATTCTACTTTATAGGTTTTCATTTGACTTAGATCCATAGATGGCCTACTGATTGACAAGATCCAATTGAAGGAATTGATGTCTCTTGCTAACATAAACAACTTCTTAGGATGTTCTTGATTAAGAAATTTTGATTAGGATTTATAAAGGCTTTATTGGTTATTTTTTGTTTGGTTTTTTTGAAAGGGACCCCCTACATGTTGCCCCATGCCACCAAAGAAGAAGCAAGGGTTCAATATCTTGAAGAAAAATTGTAGGTGAGTAAGGGCTTCCTCCATTCCAAGTCTCATACTACTAGCGAGAAGTATGGACTCATCACCGAATACCGTGAAGGATGAAAGGTGTGATGATTTTATAGTTTTTTTGTATTTTATGATTAATTTAGCTTGTATGTCGATAATGTGCTTATTGGGAAGGAAAATTCTACCCCAAGTCTCAACCTCATGTGACTAGTAGGATGCAAGGGTTTAACTTCCGTAGATTGAGATGGGCGGTTAAAAAGGACCGGTAAAGAAGTTTGAGCTTTCTATTAAAGAGAGAGCTTATTTGAAAGGAGGAGTTTCCATCAGTAAGCTTCGAGACAAAACCGTAGGTGAAAAGATTTGAAATGGTAGAAACCACAACAAGGATGAGACACACAATGCCCAAGAGGAACAAGGTTAACTTGTGTCATAATAGGTGAAGAATGTGAATATATGATAATGGTATGATTATGATATCTACCAACAGATGGAATTATTAACATTATTTATACTCACTTTTCTATCTTTTATTTGCAAATAGTGCTTTAAGGAACGATTTAATAAAAAAATATTCTCTTTTATACTATTTAAGTTTTCTAAGTTTTGACAGATGAAGATTTGAAATGGATGCATCAAGAAAGAGGTCCACATTTATTAAATTTGAATGGTCCTAAAATATGAGACTTGGGCAGATGAAATCCAATTCAAGAGAGGGAATCAAAAGATTCAATAAGTCTTGAAATATAAGACTTTGTGGACAAGGTCCAAGTCAAAGGAGGAAATCTGAAGATTTGATAAGTCTTGAAATACGAGACTTGGGAGGACAAGTTCTAAGTCAAAGGATGTGTGATTAGATAAGTCTTCGATGAGATCGAAAGACCTATGTGATGTTAGAGGAGGATTATCGAGGCGGGAATATGTTGAGATTCATATTCACCTATGAGTGAAAGAGTGCGAGGAAAGAAGGATTGATCTCTAGATGTATATCCAAGGTTCCTTATAGGCTATAGAGAGAAAATATTCAATTTTTATCCTTTGATGATGTAGTTTAATTGAATTGATGAAATATTTGCAATTAAAGCGTGAAAATGTTGGATAAATAAAATCTTGGGTATATGTACCTCAAAGAATGTACGCATGTAGATGTCTTGACATGTAGGAATCTTCGTTGATGAGATTCTCGACAAGATTGATCGTGTGAGGTATAATGGACACATAAGACTGTATTGTTGCAAGTGTCCAAGCTTGTTGTGGTTATGTTTTGACAACAAGACTATAGATGTCAAGCATAGGAGCCAAAAATGAAATAATACAATGAAGCTCAATGATGCTTGATGATGGACCCTCTTCTATAATGTCTACAGTTATATCAAGGGTTGAAAGGGAGTCTTGAAGCAAGGTCAAGCTCTCGCTTTATGTTAGAGGATTATTGTTCAAACAGTTCAATGTTTGTTTGGACTAAAGGAAGAAAATATGTAGAATTGATGGATTCATTTAGATGGAGAGATACTTAACCTTCGTCATGATATCCTTAAATGTCAAGATGTACAAAAAGTGGGTACAATAGTCAACTATTCATTTGAAGTTGTGGTAGTTGATGTGTCATCGGTTGTGAGAGCTTCATCGTCAATCTCTATGGAAATGGTTCCGTCATCAATTAAGTCTTGAACATAATGATGAAGAGGTGTACAATGATCAGTAGAATGGCCATCCATGCAATGGTATTCACAATATTCAGATGCATTATATGATGTAGGATTGGGTTCCCCATTAGAAAATGGTCTTGTAGGTGGATATTCAATCATGTTAGCCTTTACTAATTGTTGAAAGGAACTAGATAGACTCTCTCTAAGAGGTGTAAAATGATGTTCAATGGTGCACGAGTAGTGTCTACGATACAAGATATGATGGATTTATAATTGACATTGTTCGAGGATTCACCATGTTCGTGAGATTTACCCTTTGTATCATGGTTAGGAAATGGATTAGAAAACACATTTAGATTGTCATTGGGTGTTTTGGTAGATGGTATGTCTCTAGCCACTATGTCTCCATTGTCAATGAGGTATTGGATGTAATTACAAATTTGTTTGCATCTATCTGATTGATGACCATCAATGCAATGAAAATTACAATATGTGTTAGGTTTAAACAAACCTGGATTAGGTTCTCCTTTAGGGAAGGGTTGCATAATAGGGTAAGTGACCATATTGGCACTTTCCATCTGTTTCAAGACGCTTGAAAGAGATTCCCCCAAAGATGTATATTGTCTTCATTTGTAATCACGAGGAGGATGAAATATTTCTCTTTTGGAATGGTGATAGATGATTTAGAATTAGTATGTTTTGATTAGTTGTTCTATAATTTTTACACCTTGCGATTATCGATGACACAATCATCGACAACGTTACTATTTTGGTTTATGTACCTAGGTTTATCGTGAGAAGTTAAGGGTTGTTATTGTGATGATTGTTATGATTTTTCCCATTGTATTTATAATAGGCTTAATCAAGCCATTAGAAATGAGCTCCTTTTCCAATTGAGTTCCCATTTCAATAACTTCCTCAAAATTGTTAAGGCAAAGCATCCGCATGTGAAAGTAAAACTCATCATTAAGTTTTGAGATGAAGATGTTAACCATCTATTTCTCATGGATTGAACATGGGAATCGAATTGCAATTCCTCGCCATTGTTGTAAAAACTATGAAAATCTCTCATTTTGTTGTTGTTTGAAATGCAAAAATCCATCATCATGAATTCGAGTCAATATCAAAGAAAAATGTATGACGAAAATTCTCTTAGAGGTTCACAAAGGTAGAGATAGATCCCTTTAGAAGGTGTAAGAACCATTCCAAAGCTTGTCCTCCTAGACTCTTAGGAAAGAGGCGCAAGAGAAATATATCGTTATAAGCCACCTCTTGGCATGCCATGAAGAATTCTTTGACATGCTCTCTAGGATCGGTTTTTCCCTTATATTTTTCAAATTTGGGCATCTCGAAAGAGCATGTGAAGGGTATTCATAATATGTCCATGTTGAAAGGGTATGGAAAAAATTCATAAAAATTGAATTGTTTGCGATGTTTTTACATACCTGAAATAGTTTCTTTCATCATTTTCCACTCTTGAGAAAATGGTGAATTGGTTTTTGGGATGAATGATGAACTATCATTCCTATGATTGTTGTTCTCTTTATTAGTCTCAAAATGATTTTTGAAGGTGTGGTCACTTTTCTTCACATGTTCGATGCCTTTGGTATCATTGTTAGTGATTGTAGAGGATAGGATATCCAATTTTTTCATCATTGCATTGATTTGATCAAGAAAGGCTTGGTTGGGAGTAGAGGATGAAGCATTACATTTTTCATTATTATTGACAATTGTTTTACTTGGTAATTCTTCATCATGTTTGTTTGACTCCTAACAAAATGAGAGTTAAGAGAAAAGGTACTAAAAAGGGTTAGATGCGCTAAAAAGGGTACTAAATTTAGAGGGAAATATTGATCCCATTGCAAAGAGACGAAGAAGGAATTAGTCTTTGTTTTTTCGCAAGTGGCATGTATGGAAATATTTTTAAGTGGGTCTTTGTCCTCTTCATCAGAACTAATATGGAAAGGATATCTTTCCTCCCATCGAAAGGGACTATAATTGTGATGTCATGTTCCCACCATTTTTGAAAGAGGGGAGGAACAAGAAGAGGTGTGATAGAAAACTCAACCCTTAACAAAGTGAATGCTAAGATGGAAGAGGGGAAAAGAAGGAAATGCTCGACCCTAGCAAAATGAGTGCTAAGAGGGAGGAGGAGAAAATGAGTTAATTGATTTCCTGACTCTAACAAAATGAGAGTTAAGAGAAAAGATACTAAAAATGGTTATATGCGTTATACTTTGTAACAAAAATAGATGTTAAGGGAGAAGATACTTGACAAGGTGAACGCAATCAACTCTTAACAAAATGAGTGATAAGAGTGACAAAAAGAGGGTGTGAAAGGTTAAATCTTAACAAGATGAGTTTTAAGAGGAACAAAAAGGATGACTTCACAACACTTAACAAAATGAGTGATGTTAAGGTGGAAGAAGGGATTGAAATGTTAGTTAGTGGAATCTTAGCAAAGTGAGTGATAAGAGTGACGAAAAGAGGTTGTGAAATATTAACTCTTAACAAGATGAGTGTTATGAGGAACGAAAAAGGGAGAATTCACAACACTTAACAAAATGAGTGATGTTAAGGTGGAAGAAAGATTGAAATATTAGTTTAGAGGACTTTTAGCAAAATGAGTGCTAATAAATATGAAGAGTTTGAAAAGACTTCACGACCCTTTACAAAGTGAATCTAAAGAGGGAAGGAGTAAAATAAGGTTATTTTTCTCAGTTTGTAACAAAATGAGTGTAACAAGAGGATACTTAAAGACACTAAGAAAGATTATTAACTCTTAACAAAAAATTTTTAAGGGAAGAGACACAACAAAGAAAAGTGAACACCTAAAGATTGATAAAGTGAATGTCATCACACGAAATGAATAAAAGGTACGAATCTCACGAATGGAGATAGAGACAAAGGGAATGTGATGAAAATGTTATATTATTAACCAAATGTATGTTAATAGGAAAGAGAATTAACAATGAAGGATGTCAACTCTCAACAAAAGTGTGTTAAAAGAAGAGACACAACAAAGAAGAGTGAGCACCTAAAGAACAAAAAAATTGAATGTCATCACAAGAAATGAAGAAAATTTCTGAATCTCGTGAAAGTGGAGATAAGAGACAAAGGGAAAATGATTGATTAATGATCTCAAATTAAAGCAAAGTGAATTCTTTAAAGAGAGAAGTGAAGAAATGATGAGGATGTCGACAATGCAACAAAGTGATTGCGAAGTGTGATGATGCAAGAGTATGGAGAGAGATATTGAATATGTCATCAATTCAACAAAGTGAATGTGAAATGCAATGACACAAGAGTATGGAAGAGAGATATTGAAGATGTCGTCAATTCAATAAAGTGAATGTGAAATATGATGATGTAAGAGTATGAAATGCTCAAAGTTCAATAAGATAATGTTAAACTTAAGACTTGCAAAAATGAAAGATCAAGGTGATCAAGAGGGTGCTTGACCATGATAAAGCGAGTATCATGATGTCAAGACTTAGATGAAGATGATGAAAGTTCTCAAGTTTGGATATGGATGTATGCAACCCAAGACTTAGACATGTTTACAAAGTGACAAGGTGTATGAGATAAATTTTGAATGACAATAAATGTGAAACACAAGTGTGTAACACATGAAAAAATGAAAAATTATATAGTGAAATTTGTCCTCTACCTTATATTTTATTGGACAAGGTGTGGATTCCTAGGTGGTTCACTCTACTAGGTGTCAGCAGTATACCTGAGGGAGTGTATTGTTATTGCAAGTTGTTGTCTTTACTTTACCCCCTTTGAAATAATGAGAAAATATATTTCTCAAATGAATCGCACTAGGGTCACCACTAAGGATATCCATGACTCTAATCTCACAAGGTGTACTAGTCAGTTGGGATGGGGGTACCCATTTCATCATCCAGTTCCCTCAATGTGCTGACTACTTTGGGGTTCTTGTGGTACTCCTCAAGTGAGTTTTATGGCTTAAGCCAAAACACTTCCCACAGTTATAGCATTAGGCAATAGCCTTGTCAATTGTACCTGAAAATACAATGTGTAGTGTTCATTTTATCTTGATTAAAAATATTCCTTGCACACAATGAATTAGTAGTTTGCTTAGACTACGAGCAAGGCAACTGCGGTTAGTAGTTTCAATGTGATCTTCATGATACTATACTATAAACAAGTGTTAGTAGTTTTCTGAGGTAGACAAAGAGAAAATAATGAAAAATAACACAATCACGTTTTTAATTCTCAAGATCACTTGTAACAAGTGTGAGAGAAGACCATACCCGTGAAGTGTTGTGACTAACTTCATAAAATAACAATATGACAATGGAAAGCACAAGAAAACATAAATGCCACAAAGTGTTAGTGTACATCATGAAAATGATGAAATAATGACGAAATGGATAAAAATGACAAAAAAACAGACAAAAATGTCCAATAACCCCGAATTAAAAACTTCCTCAATTAGTTTAATTGATTAAAAATGACGAAAAAAATAAATGAAAGGGCCTAATGTTAGTTTAAAAATCCTAATGCTAAGTAATTAAAATAATAAAGTAATTAACTCAAACTAATACATTAATTCAAATAAACTAAAGAGACTTTGAATGTAAAAATCATTTAATTCATTAAAAAAAGAAATGAAACTAGACATATCCTTAAGTTGAAACTTAAGTTTCAATAAAGAAATTAAATAAAGAAATAAAAAGAATTTTGAAGCCTAAGAGTAAACCTAAGCGAAGACCTAGAAAATTTAGCTTGAGAACATAAAACTAAAACCCTAAAAACATATAAAGAAAGGGAAGGCGCTCATGTCTTTGGTTTGTTGGCTATTTTGTGTTTTGTTTGGCTCTTTATGTCGTGGTTTTACAGGAGGATCTCGGTGGCAGTGAAACTTGGCTCGTGGGTGAGCTAGGGATGCGGATGCGAGTGGATGGTTTGTGATACGGTTCAATTTATCTGGGAATTTCAGGAGGAGGGAGGAGGGGATTCAGTTTCTATGTGGAGGGGTCAATGAGGCTCTCACAGGTGGAGAGTCATGTTAGCAAGGGATTTGGGGTCTCGGTAGGTTTTCGATGTGGGGACTACGGGGCTCGTGAGTGAGTCCTGGGGAAATGGGAAGGGGTTAGGGGTCGGGATCCGTGCTTGGGGTTGGGTACTCATGGCGGGGTGCCAAGTGAGTTAGGGGAGGGTTGGGGGATTGGGGTGAGTCCAGGGGTTCGGGAAATAGGTTAGGTAGTGTAAGGGGTTGGGGTAGGGATCTGGGGAGCCCGACGAGATAGCTCACTGAGTTTTGGGGAAGGTGATAGGGAGTGGAGGTAGAGGGGTAGGGGAAGGGTTGTTCTAGTAAAAATTGATTTTTTGGCTTAAAATCTTTTATTTTATTTTGTAGAAAACAACAGGGTTAATAATTTTTTTGGATTAAAAACCGTAAATTACAAAGTGTATTTTTTTGTTAACTCTGATATAAAATAAATCGCCACTCCCGAAACAAATGTAAATACTACAAAAACTGTAAAAAACAACAAAAGGATATTAATTTATTTTTGTGATTTTGCAAAGGAATGATTGCTTCCTAAAACACCTACAAACAATGTTAAATTCTTAAACAATACAACAAATAAAACAAAGTTATTGTTTAAATTTTACAACCGATTACTTTTTCTCCGTAACACCTACAAATACTTTCAATGAAACTATACAAGTCAAATGAAACAAAAACCAATGAAAATGGGTTTGGTCCCACCAGCGTGCCAAAATGTGAATAGTGAAAAACAACTAAAGTGGAATAAAATGTTACACCCTTAATTATATATCTTGCATGGGATGGATATAGCCGACTTGTGGCTATCATAACTTATTATCATGATGTATCTCTTTCATATATGATCTATTATCATTGGTTGGTCGGCCTTGTTGATGGCCATATCATAGGAATAGTATAAATGGGGGTTAAAGGTAGTGGATGATTAGGATGTTGAGTATTTGAGTCTTATTATATGTTTTGAGGTTGCCCCCTCGAAGTGGCCAAGTTATTCTAGTTTTATATTGAGAGAACTTATCCGTAATATTGTGTTATTTGGTGTTCTATCACTGGTGATAATCATAATTAATCAAGTAAATTCATTACAAGTGGTATCAGAGCTTGATCTTGGCCAGGACGATGTCAAACCCTAATTCTGAAGGTTCGGCTATATCTCAATATTGGTAGCGAATTTTTCTACAATTTTTTTGTGGTGTGGCGAAATAAGTCAAGTAAGCTTCTCTCCAAATTTCAATCAGTTTTGACTTGTTTTGCAAAATTTATTATGGTTCTATATTTATTCATAATTTGGCTCCCTAGGCGTAATTTTTGGAAAATTTTCAAATTTCTTATATTTTCGGAAACCCCTAAAAAAATAGCTAGGGTTTATTTTTATAAATTCCTATATTCGGCCAAAACATTTACGAAACCCTATACCCTAAAATTATGCCCTATTAAGTCTACCCCTAGGCCCAAACCCTTCGTCATGGCTGGTAGATCTACCCAAGGCCAAGGAAAAGGACAAGAAACTCTGGGAATGACCCAAAATAAGGAAGATATTGCTTCAGAGTCTACTAGTTTGAGAGTATCTGAGGTGGTCATCCAACTTCAGGAAAGGGTTAACAATATGGTGAGTAAGGATGACCTTACTGTTGAGCTTCATCAACTGAAAGGTAGCCTTAGGAGTGAGATTCAAAAGGATTTTCATGCAATACATGCAGAGCTATCAGTGCATATTATTTAAAATACAACTTTTAATGCCATTCATATGGGTTCCACTAGAAATGGTCACATAGATACAAATCACTCCAATCAAGGAGGATCCTTTAATCATTCAAGTGGATCTTCTCACCAATGGAGGGGCATGATTCCAAAAGTTGAAATGCATAAATTTGATGGAAAGGATCCACTCAATTGGATTACCCAAATGGAAAATTTCTTTGATCTCCATCAGATCCCAAGAGGACAAAAGGTAAGTGTGGGATCCTTATACCTAGAACTCCGATCAATTTGTTTGGTATCGTTTCTTATGTGCTCAAAGGCGGGTGAGTGCACAAAGTTGGTGGACAATTCCGTGGACATAAAAACCCAAAATAAAGGAACCACGATCACGGTTTACATACTCGCGATCACGGTTCTTGAATTCTAGGTTCGGTAATTACCAAACCTAAAACCGTGATCGCGGTTTAGAACCGCGAGCGTGGTTATAAACCGTGATCACGGAACTCTGAGACAAAATTTAGCAGTCCCGTGACTCCTTATTTTCCTCATTTTTCATTTCAAACCACGATTTTTCCTAAACATTTTTCACTCGCGCTTTCAATACCACCTCAAAATTGCTCATCGACTTCTGGATAGCGATAGATTCAACCATGCCGCCAAGATGAGGAGGTAAGTCCCCGATTGTAATCATTTTTTTGCATTTTAGGTTTTTTTTTTTTGCATTTTCATGGGTTTTTTGAAATGTTTGTTTATGTATACAATTTTCTTGTTTTATCAGTTGGTTGGCAAGCTCAAAATCGTGCAAACCGTCAAAACATTCCTCAAAACCCACCGAACATTCCTCAAAACCCTCCGAACATTCCTCAAAACCCTCCTCCAAACATAGATCCGCCTCCTATGGCTCCTTCTGTCCCCACTGAGCCAGAATGCAAGATAATATCATTGGAAGAATCCGAGAAAATAAAATTGTCATTGAGAACCTAATTCAAACTATAAGACAAAACCATGCTACAAATCCATCCCGCATGACTTTAGCCAATACATTGCAAACATTTATTGGCGAAGTCGAGTCTGCAACCAACCAAATACATAGATGGAAAACCTTTAGAAGTGATCAGGCGGTGGTATGCGGATAAACTATCCCACGCGGCCAAAAGACAAAAAAATGGAAAAGACCTCATTTGTGCATTATTTACCGACCCTAGAACCAATGCTCCCTGCAGTTACTTGTAAATGGTTCCCAATCCATTGGTTCCATGATGACAGAATCAAAAACAATTTTTGGGACCGATGGTGGATGGTTTTTGATTATCCACCATGCAAAAACAATGAGGTTCCTCTTTATTTTTGAAGAAATTATATTGCGAGTTCGTGCTCAATGAGGTCCCGAATTATTTTGACTTTTCTGACTTTTTTTGGTCGAGGAGGTGGCTCTGCACAGAGTAGACCTAGTGCACGCATAGGTCAACCTAGGATCCCCATGCCCTAAAACCCCACTTCCTTCAATTATCCCTCCTATAGTGAAGGAGGTTGTGGAGATTGATACATTGCATGCATTGAGGGAGCTCACTGACACTCTCACCCAGCATAGTGACCAGATTGCATCTGGTGATGTTGGTGGAGGCGCCAGTTCTAGTGCACCACACCACTGTGGATCATGTGGTGCCGTATGCACCGCAAAGTAGACATCATTTACTCATTCACAGGATTTATTTTCTATAGATGAGATGCTGGGGAATGTTTTTGGAACTGGTGCCACCGATATTGGTCTTTCACAGGTAAATTTCAAATAAATTATATATATATATATATATACAATAGTTTCATTCACATGTTTGAGATATTTATATATATATATATATATATATGATCAGACGTCATGTACATATATGTAAAAACTAATTTTTATTTTATTTTAAATAACAAGAGCAGGTGAAGGAAACATCTAGTGTTGACATGCATGGCTACTACGGGGCGTGTTTCAAACGTAAGTTTCAAGTTGTACAAACTTACAAATTTTTAATTTCATTTGATTGCACTAGATTATTATTATAATGTTTCACATGTATGTTGTACATGTATTGATATTTTTCTTTTATACACGTAAGCTTGACGGGTCATCATCTGCTCAGGGAACTGAGGCTACAAGCATGCCTCACATGAGTTTTACGTAGGTTAGTAAATCTCTTTACACTTTGTTTCTAATTACTGGAAGTTCACATGGATTACATGCTTTGGACCTCTGTCATGTAGATTTTAATATTGATTTGTACATATTTTTTGTATAGCTTATGACTACTAGAGAGACTCCTCCATATATGCAGACTATGGAGGTTACTGTAGATACTGCCATAGCATCTGCAGATCCACTAACTGAGGTACAATTTTTTTAATTTGTTAAATTTTGGAGGTTCATTATTTCTTATTAAACTTAAATCTACAATATCAAATTTTGTAGGTATATGTGAAATATTTAATTTGAAAATTAATTATTTGTATGTAGCTTACCCCTCATGAGTCTATTGTTGTCCCTGCAACGCGTCAACAACAAATTGATAGGGATCATGACATTGTGGTAAGATTTCACATGCATTTTAACTAAATTGTACGAGTTTCTAAATTTTGAATCTATTTTAAAATTTTGGGTGTTAAAAACTTGTTGTTTATGAATGTGCGGAGTTAGGTTGCAGCATACTTAGAGAAACCTAGGACTACACGGATGAAATCCGTAGTGGCATCTCCTTCCACTACATCCCCAAGTCATGGACGTGCTTTACTTCTAAAGCGGGGTGAAGAGAGGGAAAATGTTTCATGAGTAGATTTATAGTCCACCTGGATGTACATATGTGGTCATGAGTAGATTCATAGTCCATTGTATATATATAGCCTTTTGCGACCGCATGTGGTCCCATATGTACATTATGACACGTGCTTAGTTCGAGATGTACACATACATTATGAACTTATACATATATATTTTCAGAGATGTGCGTCTGGAGCACACTTTGTTTGATTCTTATATATATATATATATCCATGTGTGTTGGTTTTCATATTTATGACTTTTTCAGTTCTTCTTTAACAAGCAGTGTAACGTTGGGATGCATATTTCTTAACTTCTGCTTTATGGGTTTAGCATCTAATGGAAAACATTAATATTCATATTCTCATAATAATGCTATGAAAACATTTTTTTCTTTTGTTGAAAGTGAAGCTCCAAGATTTATCTATTATTTTTCTATATGTTCTTTGTCTTGTTTGTTTACTAATGACTCAAAGAGGATTTCACTATGAGACTTATGTTTGTTTTTCTTGCAAGGATTTTCAGAATTAGTCTTGATTTTTCTTATACTCTTTTTATTCAAGTGTTCACACATCCGTACTTTTATCCAAAGTATGCACAATCATCTAGGTTGATGGGAAAATATTTCTTATGATCCCCCTTCAAAATAGAATCCTTGATTCCCATGAATTCTACAAATGTCTCATCATTATCAAAGAGACACTGAGAGATCTTATATTAATAAGGCATGTTGAGGACTTAATTTATCATCTAGACCATTCTTTTGATATGTTGCCTCCAACAATGTTAAGGGATTGACCAATGATGGAAATTTCTTATTACCAGTTTCAATATGCAAATCTGTTTAGATAGGACCCATGCAAACCACAAGCACTATTTTGATCTGACGATGAGTTAAATAATGAGCTCTATGTATAAGGGTAACTTTTTCTCTTGCTTATTGCGTGATTGAATTTTGATGAAAAGAGATATAATCATTGGAGTCAATGTGTGTACTAATTTCTTGAAGTTGTTTGAGATCTATGTTTTTCGACACCCCTTAACTCATAAGTGTTTTATATAATATTTTCTTATGAGCAATGGTGATTTTGAGGAGATATAGGATCAAAATTCTAGCTGGTGTCTTTTCCAATTATTCTATTAAGTTGTATTGGACTTGTTGTGGAATAGGTAGGGGATAAATGGTATTACCAAACTAGAATGTCTTGTATCCACATCACAACTTTTCTCTAAGATCCTAATGGTATTTACTTGTTCATTAGATGAATGGACGCATCCTCTTGGGATTAAAATTGTTTATCATTTTTTGGATAGATGCAGGTAGTATTCCGATAGTCATTACAAGCTTGTCCATGATCTGAATTTTTGTTCTTTTTATCTCCATGGTTAGGATATATGGTTATTTGAATATACCCATCTTCTCGTTAGGACCATGTCTAAATTCTTTGCAAATTGTTGTAGCAACATATCTTTATCAAATGGGTAAAGAAATAGCTTTTTGTATAGACATTTTCTATTGTGTCCTATATTTCTTTCTTGTAAATTGGTTAGCATATTCTTCATTGAATGCAACTCTTGTTGAATAATTTTTCCTTTGTGGGTGATATATTGGTCTATTCACTTTAGCAAATTTGAAATTTTCTTCATTAGATGGATAAATGTGAAATTCACCTAACTTTATCTTGAGTCTATCCTTGCATGTATTCCTATTCAAGTAACCTAGAAGGTCACTAAATTTTGAGCGAGTTTTAGTATTTGTCTTTGAATGATCTCCTCTTCGAATAAGGGATCATCTTCATCATAAAATCTAGGAGGAGGTGAGTCTTTGTGACTATGTTCAATCTTGAATCTATGTGAAGCCTTAAAGTAAGGTTTTCATGAATCACTTGTTGGTTTTGGTGGGTGATCCTCAACATTTTTTTTACATTTTATTGAAGTGGAAGAATAACCTATATTAAAATGGATGTCCATTTCTATGAGGGATGGTCATTTTGGATCTTCTACTTTGTGATTCATGGTCTTAATCGCCACTTCATACTCTTGTAATAGTCTACCTCCTAACTCAAGGACTCTTGCAAGTACTTCGTCTCTATTGTAGTAAAGGAGCTCATGAAAGAAAGATAGATCTAATTTGTTTTGGTCTTCATATGAATTAGATTCTTCTCCACTATGACCAACCAAAGGTTCCATGTCTTTGACTTGTGAGAAGAGGGTTTCTAAATATTTTTGACTGAATGGGTATGTTGAATTAAAAGGATTTACCTTTAAGTTGGGTTCATCTCGTTTAGACATCA
The DNA here is from genome assembly GCA_018340775.1 of Taxus wallichiana var. yunnanensis. Classification (NCBI taxonomy): domain Eukaryota; kingdom Viridiplantae; phylum Streptophyta; class Pinopsida; order Cupressales; family Taxaceae; genus Taxus; species Taxus wallichiana. Next base: position 693,520,040 of record CM031235.1, on the reverse strand, counting down.
TTTTTGTGATTTTTGGCATCACTCGGACTCCGTGGCAACTAGAGAGGCCTCGTCTGATCTGACACCTCGGCGTAGGGACCCTCTACAATAGCCTCTCTTAGTTTTTTCCTTCTCATTTCAGTGCTCTCGTTGTCCTACTGTTTGCAAACGCGTGAAATAGTGCAGTTGGAGCTAGTGTAAGGTTGTCAAACGCTATATTTTTCAAACGGTAGGTCGTGGCACCGAACCGAATGGGCCAAAGCACATCCGGTGGCCAGTGAACACTAGAGGAGGCAGGTGTTTTTGCGAAAGGGTCATTGCTTTCGGGCTACTTCGTTCAGGTGTAGTCCCTTAAGAGCCTTGAGACCAAAATATCGTTCAACTTCGACGTGTGACTACTCAGAATCTGTGGCACCTAGAGAGGCCTCGTCTAATCCAACACCTCAACAGTAGGGACCCTTTACAATAGCCTCTCTCGGTTTTTTCCTTCTCATTTCGGTGCTCTCGTTGTCCTACTGTTTGCAAATGCGTGAAATAGTGCAGTTGGAGCCAGTGTAAGGTTGTCAAACACTATATTTTGCAAACGGTGGGTCGTGGCACCAAACCGACTACACTAGTACATCTAGGTGGCCAGGTGAACACTAGAGGAGGTGGTTTTTTGGTGCGCAAAAGGTTCGTTGCTTCCGGCTACTTCGTTCGGCGTAGTCCCTTAAGAGCCCTGAGACCAAAATATCGTTCAACTTCGACGGTGACTACTCGGACTCCATGGCACCTAGAGAGGCCTCATCTGATCCAAAACCTTGGCGTAGGGACCCTCTACAATAGCCTCTCTCAGTTTTTTCCTTCTCATTTCGGTGCTCTCACCGTCCTCTGCTTTGCAAACGTGTGAAATAGTGCAGTTGGAGCCAGTGTAAGGTTGTCAAACGCTATATTTTGCAAACGGTGTGTCGTGGCACCGAACCGAATATGCCGGCACGTCTTGGTGGCCAGGTGAACACTAGAAGAGGTGGTTTTTTAGTGCACGAAAGGGTCGATGCTTCCGGGCTACTTTGTTCGGGCATAGTCCCTTAAGAGCCCTGAGACCAAAATATCATTCAACTTTGACCGGGTTACTATTCAGACTCTGTGGCACCTAGAGAGGCCTCGTCTGATCCAACACCTCAACGTAGAGACCCTCTACAATAGCCTCTCTTGGTTTTTTCCTTCTCATTTTCGTGCTCTCGTTGTCCTAATGTTTGCAAACATGTGAAATAGTGCAGTTGGCGCTAGTGTAAGGTTATCAAACGCTATATTTTGCAAACGGTGGGTCATGGCACCAAACCAACTATTCCGTAAATATCCAGGTGGCTAGTTGCACGCTAGAGGAGGTGGTGTTTTGGTGCGCGAAAGGTTCGTTGCTTTCCGGGATACTTAGTTCGGCATAGTCCCTTAAGAGCCCCGAGACCAAATATCATTCAACTTTGACGGTGACTACTCGACTTCGTGGCACCTATAGAGGCCTCGTCGATCCGAAACCTCGCGTAGGGACCCTCTACAATAGCCTCTCTCGGTTTTTTCCTTCTCATTTCGGTGCTCTCGCTGTCCTACTGTTTGCAAACACGTGAAATAGTGCAGTTAGAGCTAGTGTAAGGTTTTCAAACGCTATATTTTACAAACGGTGGGTCGTGGCACCAAATTGACTCAGTTGACATGTCCGGGTGGCTAGGTGAATGCTATAGGAGGTAGTGTTTTGGTGCGTGAAAGGGTCATTGCTTCCGGGCTACTTCGTTCGGCGTAGTCCCTTAAGAGCCCTGAGACCAAAATATCGTTCAACTTTGACGAGTGACTACTCAAACTCGTGGCACCTAGAGAGGCCTCATCTAATCTGAAACCTTGGCATAGGGACCCTCTACAATAGCCTCTCTCGGTTTTTTCCTTCTCATTTCGGTGCTCTCGCTATCCTACTGTTTGCAAATGCATGAAATAGTGCAGTTAGAGCCAGTGTAAGGTTGTCAAACGCTATATTTTGCAAACAGTGGGTCGTGGCACCAAACCAACTATGTCGGCATGTCCGGGTGGCTAGGTGAATGCTATAGGAGGTGGTGTTTTGGTGCACGAAAGGGTCGTTGCTTCCGGCTACTTCGTTCGGGCGTAGTCCTTTAAGAGCCCTGAGACCAAAATATCATTCAACTTCGACGGTGGCTACTCAGACTCTCGTGGCACCTAGAGAGGCCTCGTCTAATCTAACACCTTTTCGTAGGGACCCTCTACAATAGCCTCTCTCAGTTTTTTCCTTCTCATTTCGGTGCTCTCGTTGTCCTACTGCATAAACGCGCGAATAAATAGTGCGGTTGAGCCGTGTAAGGTTGTCGAAACACTATATTTTGCAAACGGTGGGTCATGGCACCAAATCGACTACATCGCATGTCCTGGGTGGCTGTGAACACTAGAGGAGGTGGTGTTTCGGTGCATGAAATGGTCGTTGCTTCCGGCTACTTCATTCGGGCGTAGTCCCTTAAGAGCCCTGAGACCAAAATATCGTTCAACTTCGACGGGTGACTACTCGGACTCCGTGGCACCTAGAGAGGCCTCGTCTGATCCGACACCTCGGCGTAGAGACCCTCTACAATAGCCTTTCTTGGTTTTTTCCTTCTCATTTTGGTGCACACGCGTAGGTATGGTCTTGTAAACACTTGGGGAGGAGTCGTTTTCAAAATTTACAACATTTTCAAAATTTACAACTTTTTCAAAATTTACAACATTTTCAAAATTTACAACATTTTCAAAATTTACAACATTTTCAAAATTTACAACTTTTTCAAAATTTACAACATTTTCAAAATTTACAACTTTTTCAAACAATGAAAGCTTCTCTTTTTCAAACAATGCTTCTCTTAGCTTTGAGAATTTAAAATTCTCTACTAACAGTGCCAACCACGTGAAGGTGGAAGCTTTTCTAGCACCACTAACCTAAACATAAAAGTGTTAGTCAAAGAAATTTAAGTTTCAAATCAAAACCATATACTAGATCTATATATGTACAAAATACACAAATTTAAAATAAAATATATTCAAACTTAAATCTAGATCTTTAAACTAAAAATTTATATATATATTGAAAATAAATTATATATACCAGACATTCAAGCATTGTAAATTCATTCCAATGAACCATCAGGATCGGATCTACTCTGAATAGCAGACAAGATTGCTTCATGATCTGACTCTCGAACCTTCCAAAGAACCTTGTTATTAGGCCTTCCTCGATATCTATACAACTGAATATTTGTCGCTAGAACTAGATGTGAATATAAGAGTATTTTCTTGTGTGTCTCAAAGTCTTCAAACACCCAAACAGAGGAGTTTTTAATGGATACCGTCAAGCCAAGTTCCAGTAACTACCACTGGACCTTTAGGATACTCAATATCTTCGCCATCTATAATAGGAGAAGTCAACTTCTTTCTTTCCTCGATGCAACAACATAAGAAATAGTTTGTTCCTTCTTCATTGTCTTTTGTCGCAATTACTGCAAACACATGTCCTACAAAAAAATAACCAAGGTTAAACAACTCAAATTTAAATTACATATTAAAATTTCAATGGACATAACTCAATACAAAAATTAAATAAATAACCATAAATACCTTGTCGCACCAAAATCAAAATTTCGTCAAAGTCCTTAGATGTTGTAACTTCATCTGCATAAACAAGTCATAATGCTTGTGGAGGTTGATAACTAGGAAGTGGAGTTAGAGGCCTACAAATTCATCCTTCCACCCATTCTTGTGAATCACACTCAAAGAATGAAAATTCGATACAAGATGCACAAAAACATGTCAAATTTTTGTCCATACGCCCACAAAGTAGCGTCCTGAGCTACAAATGAGTGCATATCATTGGACCCAATGAGTGTCATACAATCCTCGTAGTTAGCAATATGTTGTTCCTCTATCAACCAAAAATATCTGCGAACTATGGAATTTTCTTGAGAACCTCGGGCCATGTTGTCAAGACACACCATTCCACCATGCTCTTTGCATATTTTAATTTAGCACCATCTTTGTACTTCAACTCTTCTCTTGCAAGAGCTCTTTTCACACATGCCCCCGCACCGTCATGCTTTCCTTTTCCATGTCCAACCAGCGGTGAAACTCCAAATATGTTGCACACCCATCTTGACGTGTATTCTGCTCATCCAATAAAACATTCGTGCATTCTTAAACTGATACGTGCAATTATATGACCATATATAATGTTGTTTGAAGTGGATGTCCCTATCAGACAAGTTTCCATAAAATAATTGGAAACACCCTCTGCACAAATTCAAGAGAATGAATATGATCATCACCGATATAAAAGTGGTACTCTCTTAAAAAAATTGATAATTCTTTGTCTTTGTTAGGAGAATGTAGAAATGTTATATGCACAAAAATGGCAACTTGTACTGAGTTATAATATTGCGATTGAACCTCCATTTGTGGTTGTAATGTGTAATTATCTGCAAAATCGACCACTTTGAAATAATAGTACTAATAGGAAATGTGTCTTTCCATAGCTTGAATTGTTCATCCAACCATCGAGCTCTATGTGTATGCCTCGCATACTCATAAACAATTTCATCCTTAAATTTTCTCATAAATTGAAAAATGGGCATATGTTCTGTAACTAGCTCACACTCGCTTTCGACTCTTTTCCATCTTTCAACCGGTATACAACTGATTTATATTTATCAAACTCAACTAAATTATGTCCTATTGTACCTTCAATTTTCTCATGGATGCAACGTTCTAATTTAGGTAATCCGCCGCATGTACTACAACTTCCATCTAAACAATCCTCGACTACAAAAAAATTGTCCAACTTCTTTTTCAAAAAATATAGTAGGAATGAAATCCCTGGAAGATATTGGTGGAACTTGAACACCACATTCAGATAACATAGTTTCAGAATGAAAATTAGAATGAATACGTAAAAATTTAGCATAATGCATCTCAAATTCAACATGTTGCCTACAACAACAAGTGGTGCGAGCATAGTTGATTTACACATAGAATGGTTTCAACATTTCAAAAAAATGTTGACTAATTTTAATTTCCATATTTTCTTGTTCAAACTTACGAAAAAATTGAGTTTGAGTCATATCTAAGAAATGCTTTGGATGTGGTTCACGATTAGTAGAACCAATTCTCCGTTTTATAACATCTCTTGTATTAAATGAAACTCTAGTGTTATCATGCCAAAATTTAATAACAACTTCTCCTATAGATCAAAATTATGTTTGTCCTTATGCGGTGCTCTAGCAAAAATGCCCAAAAATGACATTATTGAGTGATTGAAGGATATTACGTCTTTCAATTGCTTTCATTAGAATTTTTCGATTAACTTGCAACATTCGACTTGTTTGTGTAATCAAACGTTATTTTTTTATTGATTCACTTACAACACTAGTAGCAAGTACACGACGCACAATATTACTATCCCTAGTGCATCTCTTGACACCAACAGTGTGATATACATCATGAAGGTTTTCAACAATTGTAGAGGTTTGACCACGTATATTAGATGTTGTCAATCCTAAGGTGTTTAATGTAGGTCTCATTTTAATCAATTTCATCAAACTAATCAACAATTGACATCTTTGGGAATCATTTAAAATTTCAAAATGATTATCCCAAATTTCAGTGGCTTTTCTTCTGATTTGTCATTCATAAAGTTTGTCAGACATTGGTTTCAAAATGTTTTCATCAATTTCAATAAAAAATTAGGTTTCTTACGTAAAATCCTAGGAGGTGTTTTTATCAAATTTTGCTTGTCTACAGTTTCAACATGAATTTCCTTATTCACATTTTCATTGTCTCCTTCAATTTCAACATTTGCTACATCATGAGTATTTAATTCTTCTTCAACATTGATGAAAAAAAACTTCTTCATCACGAGTATTTAATTCAACTTCAACATTGATGAGAGAAACATTACCTAGTTCTTCATTGCTTACAATAATTGGGATTGAAGATGAACCTCTTCTAGATTCACGAAGTTTTCACATTCGCTCAACATTTTGAATTTTGTTGGCCTATAATTCGTTTGGTTTTTTTACTTAATGACTTCCTTTTTTGACTTCAACTTTTGTCTCCCATGATGTTTTACTTCGCGATAAGGAAAACGTGCGTAAAAACAGAATTTTGCAATAATTCAAATGCGGTAAGGTCAAAGAGTAAAAATCACATGGTAATTCAAACATTGGGATGTGTGTAAATATGATTTATGAACCGCGAGTGTGCTTTATAAAGTGCGCTCATGGTTTGTGTTAAAAAAACTACGATCGCGCTTTATAAACCACGATCGCGGATCTATCTGCCGAACCTAAGCCTTGAAAATATTTGTTTTTCCCCAACCAAAGCTATGGAAGGTCATTATGAAGTGTAAAAGGTCAAAAACCTCAAATCTACTCTTCCAAAGACTTGAACCATGCTTAAAAAACTGAAAACATTTCACAAAAATGGTGCCATCGCGTAGGGGAGACTCTTAGCTTCGTAGAAATATTGTTTTTGAAGTGAATAGAATAAGATAAATATCATTTTATAATTTTTTTATTAACCATTGGTTTTTAAGACATTTTTTCTCGTGAATGTTCATGTCTACATTTAAAACTGTAATTTTTTTTCGCTTATCAAAATATAATAAAACGTATACCATCCCAAGCGTGGACAAATTCTATACACGTTAAAAAAATATATATTTGATTTCGATATTTTTTGATATAGTTATGGCGGGCAAACGGAAAGCGCTCCGTTTTCTAAATATTTTCAAGACCACTTTCACGGAAAAAATCATAAAAAAAAATTGTTAAAAAAAATACAAAACAAAATCCATCCCAAGATAGACAACTACATCTAATGTTTCACCAAAGGAAAAAAAAACAAGATTTGGTCATCCAAAATGCGGGCAAACGGACTACAATCTTATAAGTTTTTTCAAAAAAAAAAAAAACTAAGTCATATAATTTTAAGTGTTTAATATAGCTAAACTTGTCCGTTTTAAAAAAAAATAGTATTTTAGAAACTAGATTCCGAATTCTACGATTCATATTCATATAAATTTTTCTAATTTAGAGTGCGTGTATAGCTAATAATCCCTACAAGTTGAGATTTCGTTGTTTTTTGCAATATGACGTCCATGGATGACCCTATATTTGTCCATCAACTTCCTGCACTTACCTGTGCAAAAGAATGGCTTAAATGTCACCTGGAGAATTTTCAATGAAGAGCTTCAATTACACTATAGTTCTAGTGTTTCTGAGAATTACTTCAGCCAATTAGCAAAGTTACGCCAAACTAGTTCAGTTAAGGAGTATGTCCATCAATTCCAAACTTTGTCCTTGCGTGTGGAGGATATTACAAAAGAGTATTTGAATGACCTATTTCTAGGGGGTCTTAAGGACCACATTAAGCATGAGGTATGCATGTTTAACCCACTCAAGGTTGTTGATTCTATTATCATGGCATGTCGAGTAGAGGAAAATTTTCTTTCCAGTAGAAGGCAGTCCTTTTCTAGCATAAAATATCGTAACACCTTGTCTCCTTCTTACCCTAGGCCAATTTGGTTGACACCTCAACAAATTGAAAAAAAAGAGCCAAAGGGTTATGCTTTAACTGTGATAGCAAATATGGGCCAAATCATAAATGTTTTGAGAAAAAATTGTTCTACATTGAAGGATCTGGTGATGAGGAAGAATATGAGGCAACATCAATAGAGGAAGTGGAAAAATTAGAGGAAGAATTTGGAGATCCTCACTTGCACTATTTCATGTCATTCTCTATCGGTATTAGTACTCCACAAACCCTTCAAGTTATGGGTTATATTAAGAAGCGAGTAGGTAACAATCTTGATTGATTCAGGGAGCACACATAACTTCATCAATCATAAGTTAGCAAAGAAGACTAAATTGTTTCATCTACCCAGCACCTGAATTTCAAGTAATGATTACATATGGTGGCACAATCGATGTTCGGTAAATGCCATAAAGTCAAAATCATGATGGGTGATACACATTGGAATCTATGATGTTTACTATTCCCATGGGAGGAGATGATATTGTCTCGAGGTGTTCAAAGTGGCTCACTACTTTGGGCACCATAGAGATAAATTTCCAGGAATTGTTCATGCGCTTTCATTCTCGAGGGTAAAAATTTGAACTTTGAGGTCTATAAGCTAAATATCATCTAGTGGTAAGTTCTCACAAAATGTAAAAGATTCTTAAAAAGGGGTCTGAAGGTTTCGTAGCTCGATTATTCTCTATAGAATTCCAACCGCAAATGAAGGTATTACATCCCGATCTTCAAAAGGTTATTAATCAACATGTAGTTTTCTTCAAGGAACCAAGAGGATTGCACACTGAAAAGAGCATGATCATGCTATTTAGTTGATTCGAGGAAGCCAACCCCTAACATCGTGGCCTTACAGATATTCATAAGTGAAAAAGAGTGAGATCGAGAAGATGGTGGAGGAAATGTTGGAAATGGGTATTATTCGTCACAATCAGAGTGCCTATTTTGCTCCCGTGGTGATGGTGCATGTGTCCAGATTATAGAGAGCTTAACAAGTTCACTATCAAAGATAATTTTCCTATTCCCATCATTGATGATTTATTAGATGAGTTACATGGTCCCATTTATTTTACAAAACTAGATCTGTGTTCTGGGTATCACCAAATTAGAGTCAAGCAAGAAGATATTCATAAGACAGCCTTCATAATTCATCAAGGCCATTATGAATTCCTAGTGATGCCATTTGGTCTTACCAATGCTCCCTCCACATTCCAAAGCTTGATGAATTCAATATTTAGACCATTCCTAAGAAAGTTTGTCTTAGTATTTTTCGATGATATACTCATCTACAACAAATTGTGGGAGAAACACTTACATCACGTCAATATTGTCTTAGAAGTCTTAGAGCAACATCAACTTTATGCCAAGCCTTCGAAGTGTTCTTTTGGGGTAAAAGAAGTGGAATAATTGGGCCATATTGTTTCTCATGAAGGTGTTAAGGTGGACCCTCACAAGATCTAGGCCATGGTGGAATGGGAAACCCCAAGAACCCTCAAACAATTACGAGGTTTCTTAGGTCTCACAGGGTATTATCATAGATTTGTCAAAAACTATGGCAGTATAGTAGTACCACTCACAAAATTATTGAAGAAGGACTCATTTCGGTGGAATGAGAAAGCATCTAGGGCATTTGAAAAATCAAGCCAGCTATGTGCACCACTCCAGTATTGCAACCCCATATTTCTAAAAACTTTCGTAATTGAGTGTGATGCTTCAGAAATGGAATCGAGCAAGATTAATGCAAGAAGGACACCCCATTACTTTTGAGAGCTGACAGCTAAAAGGAAAGAATTTGTTAAAGCCCACCTATGAAAAGGAAATGATGGCAATACTACATGCAGTCAAACAATGGAGACCATACTTGATGGGTAGACATTTTAAGGTAAAAACTGGTCATGATAGTTAGAAGAACAACAAAAATGGGTCACTAAGATGTTGGGATATGACTTTGAGATTGTTTATAAGAAAGGAAAGGAAAATTTTGTCGTTGATGCTCTGTCTAGGAGGGATGAGTCTGCCGAAGCATTGTTATGTGCCATATCTATACTAAATGCAGATTGGGTAGATCAAGCACATGAAGAATGGAAGAAAGATGCAACCACACATACTCTCATTCAAAATCTCCAGGTAGATCCGTCCATATCAGATCAATTTATATGGAAGGGGGATACATTGTGGTATAAAGATCGGTTATATCTATGTAAGAACTCTACACTTAAACACCATGTTCTTTCAGAGCTACATTCTTCTCCAATAGGTGGCCATGTTGGGGTCCCGAAAACATATCATAGAGTTAAGAAGGATTTCTTTTGGGAGGGGTTGAAAGGAGATGGTCAAAAATGTGTGGCAGAATGTTTAGTTTTCCAAAAAAATAAGGGCGAGACCATTAAGACACCTGGTCTTCTCCAACCTCTGTCTATTCCTAGTGAGAGATGGGAAGAGGTATCAATGGATTTCATCACAGGATTACCTAAATCAGAAGGGAAAAGTGTCATCATGGTCGTGGTAGACAAACTTACCAAATATGCTCATTTTTGTGCTATGGCTCATCCTTTCACAAATAAAATACAAGATTCTTGCCATCTCTTTTATGGATACAATTCAAAAGCTCCATGGCACGCCAAAAATTATAGTAAGTGATCGTGATCCAATATTTACAAGTAACTTTTGGACTGATTTGTTCTCTTGTCTAGGTACCCAACTAGCCCAGAGTTCCTCTTATCATCCCCAAACAGATGGGAAAATTGAGGTGGTAAATAAATGTTTAGAGGGATATCTTCGATGTTTTACTTCAGATAAACAAGAATGTTGGGTGCAATGGTTGCCACTGGCAGAATGGTGGTACAATACTTCATTTCATACCTCCTCCAAAATGTCTCCATTTCTGGCACTTTATGGGTACCATCCTCCATCACTCATATCTAGCTTGAAGGTCAAACCAAAGGTGAGAGCAGTCAAAGATCACATTCAACATCAACATGAGGTACTCTCTAGTCTTAGAGAAAATTTGGCACAGGCACAAAACCGTATGAAGCAACAAGCTGATCAACATAGAAGTGAGCGACACTTTGAAGAGGGAGACTTTGTTTTTGTAAGGTTACAACCATATAAGCAGTTATCCTTAAAACAACAACAAAAGGATAATAAGCTTGCTCCTAAATACTATGGTCCTTACCGAGTTTTGCAGAAAATTGGTAGTGTGGCATATAAGCTAGATCTCCCTCCAAGAAGTAGAATACATCCAGTCTTCCATGTTTCTTGCTTAAAGACTTATTATCTTCTGCAATTCATTGGTTGGTCGGCCTTTTTTATGGCCATATCATAGGAATAGTATAAATAGGGGTTAAAGGTAGTGGATGATTAGGATGTTGAGTATTTGAGTCTTATTATATGTTTTGGAGGTTGCCCCCTCGAAGTGGCCAAGCTATTCTACTTTCATATTGAGAGAACTTATCTGCAATATTGTGTTATTCGGTGTTCTATTGTTGGTGATAATCATAATTAATCAAGTAATTTCATTACAGAAAAATAAACTACAATTACAAACTTTCTTGTAGTTTTGCAATGCAAACCTCAAGTAATATTGTATGAATTTTGGCTTGTGTAACCTTGTAAAATATTATGGGTGCTCTTGAATGACCTCCAAATGGGAAATAGACTAATGCTACAAGTAGATGTTGGCTTGGAAAGTTTCCAATATGAAAATTAACACGCTTTTCTTGTAAAACAATCTAAGAGGATTTATAAGAGAGTAAGCATGTGTTTTATAGAGGCTAAGTAGTGGTTGGAAGTTGGTTAGAAGTGGTTGAATGCACATGCTAAAAATAGCATTTGAGGAAGTTACAGCAGTTTCCGGAAGATAAATGTCATTGAGGGGTAGTAAAAGAATTAATTAGCAGAAGTTGCATCCGAAAAGGTGGTTGTACATGCAATTGAATTGCCCCCACCTTTATAGGATTCTAGAAGTTGATTTGAATGGATCGATGAAGCATTCAAGTGGAGTTAGATCGGGATGAGGAAGTGGAGTCCAAGTGGGGAACCTAAGTGGTAGTTGACTAGGAAAATAGGTGTATTTTCCTAATTAGATAACTAATTTAATTAGCTATAATGTGCACACTAATTAATTAATCATTTAATTAATAAATGATAATTAAACTAGCTAAAGGGGTACTAAGGATTAATTTAATTAATCTAAAGGGGTGCAATGTGTATGATTAATCAATTTAATTAATTAATCATAAATGGGTGAATAATAAGATGTAATGGGATAATACTAGAACGAGTGAGTAATTTAGGGTGTCTACAACTAAGGATGGGCTAGAAGGATATTATAAGTGAGATCATGAGGCATAACGTAACATAAAATAATAAGAGTACAAAGGCCTATAGTAATGTGTAGAGTGATTTCTACCAACACTCACTTAGGTGTTATTAAAGCCACATATACATAGAGTGGATGGATTTACATCGTAGAAAAAAATATGATTTGATGGAGAAAATAAATATTACATATATTAAGACCAAATCCATTATCAACTAAAACATGTTTAATAAACACATTATGAATTTGAACTGAATATACAATGGAGGAGCATTGTCAACAATTATATGATAAGCCATAAAATAAGTTTACACAAACAAGCTAGACATATAAATAGATTTGTATTGAAAGTGATGTTTGATAAAAAAATTGATTGTCATCAAATAAATAAAGCAACCACATCTCAAAATAGAATTTGAATTTTACAAAACAAAAAGACATTTTTTTGAATCTAATGATGAAAATAAAAACCTCCAAGGGATTGTGTCAAAAGGATGTATTTTTTGAATTATGCCTTAATTACTCAAAAGTGTGATTTTGAATTTCCAAAAATTGTGCCAAAAATTAGGGTAAAAAGAAATTTTCATTGAATATGTAAAAATTAAAAATAATCTCAAAGGAATTTGAAAATATAGTCGTCATGCTCAAGATATGAAACAAAAGGTGATTTGAAAGTTGGGAACCCTAGCAAATGACCCAAAGGGTATGGTGAAGCATGAAACCGTAGGAAATTTTTTACAGATCTAATTTATGGCAGGTGATAAATGAAAATCAAGTTGCAGAATATGAAGATAAGATATAGATATGAACCATAATGCAACTAGGATTTGGACTTGGATAAGAATAGATCAAATAAATAGCATACAATGATCAAGCTCACCAAATAATTTAATGAAATCTTAAATATTTATCAAAGGACTGAGATCAAATGAATACAATAGTAATAAACAAGATCTATCATGTAAGAAACAAGCAAGTGTGTACAATAGGGAAATAAGAGTGATTTAGCTTATATTGGTGGATCTCGGATTGATTCTCGGGATGGGAAACAAAATGAGAAGGTTGGATCTGAAGTGTGTGTGCTCTATATGAGAAACTATGATATGGAACCTATTCGAGATAGGACCCCCCGGATGAGGGCGGGACTGCTTGGCGTTGGTGTCCGAAATGGGTGATAGTGTCTTGACAATAGCTCTACTTCGATATTTTCGTGGTCGATGATGTCCGCTTCTTTTGGATATTTTTCACATCCACTTCGTTGTAGGGTTTCATTTTCACTCATGAACCTCGTAAAAAATCCCTAGCTAACTACACAAGGCTCAAGAAAACATTAGATGAAATAAACAATGCAAATGCTTGAGTCAAGTTGACCTCACGTGTTGATCCCAATTTGATTGTCACCAAGTGTTGAACTATATTTCAAATTCTATGTATTTTTGGTGTATGTGGGTGTGATTGAATTGTGTCCTCAAGATAGGATTCCCTTGTACTACCACACCAAAATAGCGGGTTATAACTAATTTCCCCCCAATATGAATGTGTGAGATGGAATTCAGAAACAACCCCTCATATGCAGTGAATAATGCAACCCAAATGTATTCCTTTCATGTTTCTCTTTGCCCAAGTGGCAGATAGTAAGTATTAGCCCCAAATTGTTCAAATCCTAACAATAGTGAGTAATTCATGTATATATGATTCACTTATTTGAATTTCATCATTAACAACCAAAAAGGTCAACCCAAAGTGATAAAATACTTTATAAAAGATAACAAATGATGTGGCATTTCAAACTTGAGAAAAGGTGGGAAAAGGACAAAAGCACCCAAAGGGGACAATAATACTTGGGCACTCCTATCCCTAATGGGTGGTACTATCCAAGATGTTTAGAGGATATAACATAAAATACACAACTCGGTCATGTGTTTTCCAATGTCCACAAGTAAAGTGACCACTCGGGAAAATAAAATGTCGAGAGTATAAAAAACGATAAAGAAAAGTAAAAGCAAAACAATTGTTGTTAATGTCTAGTTTTCTTACTTAGGAATCATGCATATAATGACATACTTAGATGTGTGGTGTAAACAGAAAGTGCATGATTTCGTGAATACGTGGGTTACTTCCAAACACTAAAAATCATTATGGGTATTAGGAAGGGATTGGAAATGATTGAGGAACATATCTTGTAGTATTGACTAACTATTAAAAGAACCACAAGGTAAATCGAGAAACCATACAAATGTGAAACGAATGAGAGTGTGTTGGAAATCCTTAGGCAAAATACTATCATTATGCACATATAATTGTAGGCATCTAGAAAAATAGTCAATGTGTTGAGAGGGGTCTTATTTTTCGTGTGAATAGGATAAAGTTGGGCATAATAAATCGATATGGTAATGTAACATTGCAAATGTTAGCGTTATCATTATTGTTAATATAGTTTTTATCAACTTAACTAGTAAATGATTTGGAAGATAAGCTTATGCTTTTAACTTCATCTTTTAATTCACCTATAGTTACATCATGTATTGTAATTGCTTGGTTGGGATACTAACAAATTGAGAAGATGTGCCACGTGGTGGGGTAGGCTTATAAAGATCAACACAAGGCTTATGAGAAAGAGATGGATTGCTAACACATGAATTTAAAGAACTATCACTATGAAAATATATCTTCATATATGTTGTTCTCAAGAAGCATGAGTTTGGCCTAACACATTATGGGTTTTCAAAGTAGAAGAAACATTATAATTAATACAATAAAATTTACTATAAATAATATTGTTATTATTTGCATCAATAACATTGCCATAGTTACCAAAAATAACATTATGACTATTTGCATTTATAACCATAACATGATTCAACGAGAAACCATAGGTGGAATGATTTATATGTTAGAAATGGAATCATTAGTAGAGATTACATCCCAACTATAAGGGTCATTAAATTATTCAAAATCTTTGTCGTCTAAGATAGGTTGGGGTGGTGCACACACTCGTGGATTTTGTAAGGCTGCTAATTAAGCTTTTGTTTCCTTTAGAAGGCTTGTAAAGGGAAACCCTCAATAGAGGTTCCCCAAATAAGTACGAGAGACATGATTAATTGAAATAGAAGAAACAAAACCCTAATTTAAGAAGGGGTAATATCATGGAATCAAATTTTAAAATCGTAAAACCTAGGAAAATAACATAAACCCTAAGGGTGAGGCACAACGTCCTAGATTAGTTTTTCTCAAGAGTAGGTTTCACCAAAATGTAATGTCCAAATTAGGGTATATTATAGTTAAGATTTTTTTTTTTTGTAAAGATGACTTAGGACCATAAATAAAATAAATACAATAATTACACATATCCTAAATCATGACATAATAAATATGGAAAATGCACAAAGCTTAAGTGAGATAAATAAAGTAAGTACTTGAGTTATGGTTAGAAGATATCAGTATCAATTTACTAACCAAAATGAGGTTATAATTATCTAAAAGTGTGTATAAGGTTTGTGTAGGGTGTTATTAACCTATCCTGAAATTTTGGGCATACAAAATTGCAAGAAGTATAAATTCACATATTCTAGATAAAGTTTTTATGTAACTTTATCCTATATGGAAATATATTTCCTCTGTACGTTTGATCCGGATCTAGATTTTTCACAATCTCCATATTTATTTTAGGAGTAGCATTTTTTTTGGTTGTCATTGATGATCTCACATCTATAGTTGATTTAGAATTCTTCATCAAAATAGTAGCTTCCTCCTTTACGTGAAAACTTGTAAAGGGGTTAGTCTACAAGGGTCAAGCTTACTCAACCCCTTGTTGAGTTGAGATATTCCTATATAATAGTACTTTCTAAATAAGTCTCATACCGATGTAGTTCTCTCTCTTAGTAGGTGCATGAGAACATGTGATAATTAATGCAATTTTATATGCCATTCCTTAGAACCTAATGGCATAAGAGGTAATGCATGTAATGGATGTACTTCGTATTTGTAACTAAAATTAATTAGTTGTGTACTCGAGTTTTTAAGAAATTTTTTTGATGTATGACTAATGTATTGATCTTGTAATGAACCCCTCATTTATAACATTTTAGTGATGTATTTATATAGTGATTATTTTCACTAAAATGCATGCACCCATGAAAGACCACCAAGTTCGGAAAATTTGGCTATCTCAACAACAACATGGGAATGTCCCCAAGTCATGGAACCTTCACTCCTTGGGAAAGACCTCTAGAGAATGACATCTCCTCATCTAACTACTCTAATGTTAACCACTACTCTAACAACTAATATACTAATTGACAAGGAAAAGGGGAAGGAGGAAGCATGAACAAAACAAAAGTGTTGACGCACAAAAATGAAAGGGATCACTCTCTCCGAGAAAATAACGTGAGGATAAACACATATCTAAAAGGGTAGATACATGTCACAAGCCATAATCAACCTTGAATCAAAGTAGACTCTTACTCTCTATATTTTGACATAGTGAATAGAATGATGCAAGTACAATCCATATACATCATGAACTGACAAAACAAAAAGGTAAGAAAGCAATAACACAAGCCATAGGGTATATATGAGCCACAATCAATGGCATATTTATTGCTTAGGAATATGCATGATCTCTTATAGTCATTTGGAAGGCATTGGATGTATTACATAAGTTCTAAATCGAGGTCTACCACTTAGAATGTCCAACTACCAATTGGGCATGGTGAATTTACATTTGGAAGAGCCCCTTCTTCAATGGACAAGCATTACATTTATAGAGGAAGAGGAGAGGAGATGGATCTATAGATGCCATGAAAGATGCTTGACTTGTTTAATCTTTACAAATTGCCTCAAAATTGGCTCAGAAGGTAATCCACAAGTCTCATGATGATCCATGTTCAATGTGGCTTGGTTCTCAAGGAAGCTAACATATATTTGGGTTGTTGATAACCTCTAAGGATAGATCAATGTGAAACAAAGGGATTGGGGAGATCAAATGAATTTTGAGATCATGTCATTTGGTCGATAAAAGCATGATTGTTCTCTAGGACCACTTAAATAGATCATTTTTGTTCACAATTTGTTACAAGATCATCAAATTCTCTTGATTTTGTGTTTTTAAGGGTCGTCCAAGGAATATTCCATTGTGAAGCAAATTGTGAAATCAAAACAAACTCAAAGAGAAGCAAAAGAAACTGATTTGGGTGTCCCAGATCAAAAAACTTGAAAATAGTCACCAAATTTTTGTCACCTTACTATTTCTCCAATATAGCCTCTGAGATTTGTCTCAGAGTGAAACCCTTATCAATATATTTCCATTAATGTGTCATGTAAGTGAATTGAATCTCTAGATCAAAATATATGAGCATTTGAAACATGCCCAGCTCATGTCGCAAAACCTAGATCTGAAAATGGTTATTGGCCCTTAAAAACATGATTTGATCACAAAACAAGCTTGAAAGTGACCCAAAACCACTCTAATCATGTTCAAATCATCAATAACTTTCCAACAAGACTTGTTTTGACTAATTTGGTGACTCGGATTGAAATATATGGTTGTTCAAATATCCTTTCCATTTTACACAATTAATGTACATAAGGTCGTCAAATTTAACCTTTATAGACACTAAATCACGCACTTTGGGTACATTTCTAGGTCCTAATCACATACTTGCATTCATATGATTCCTAAGCGAGAAAAGTACTAATTGACCATTGTTTTTGGCCTCTTTTCTTTCTTTTTGGTTTCCTTCTTGGTCTTACACACCCCACTGCCTAGTATGACCTTCATCACTTCAATTTCTCTAAGTCTGGACACCAACGCCTAGTCAGACACTAATGCGTAGGTGCCCTCGTCCTCTTGGGCGCCCCCGACCTCTTTGTATCTTACTCGCCTCTTTTGGGCCTCTTCTAGTTGTTGGGCATCTTGATTTCTTATGGGTCGGCCTTTTAGTGGTTAATTACGAAATTCAAACAAGGGAATCATATAAATATAATGTTATGTGATCAAATTAAGGGACCAAGCTCTAAGCATCTATTACTATCACCTAAGGTTGCATCTAAAGGCATTTCAAGAGCATCAAAGCATCCATCTAGCTTCATTCAAGGGATAAGGGACTGCATTTTTTTGCATACACTTCATATGAGGGAAGTTCATTTTTCCATACACACATCTATCTACATTGCTACATCTAGCTATTGCTCGCTATCAAGTGCATCTTACACAAGAGATTCCTAGGGCACAATTCTACACACACGCACACAAAACTACATGGAGTATGAGATGTAGTGTAATGCTTGGTCGTAAGTTCACTCTGTTGGGTGATGTTGGGGTTAGTACGACTCTCCATTTGTATCTTTTTCTTTTTAGGATTTGATGTGTTTTGGGGTTTTGAGGAGATCATTTGTTTTGGGTTACATGCAAATTCTACGAGAATAATGTGACATACAACGAATATTAGTGAACATCTTGCGACACAAGAAGAATCATTTTCCATCCATTTTGCGAAAACATGCGCCTACTCAGAGGTCTTTGGCTCCTAGCGCCCCGACCCAATCCAGTGCCCCAGTGCAATATCCGGCAATTACAGAATTTTCTATGTGCGGCTGCGGCTGACGCGCTTTCCTCCTCTTATTCATCAGGTCTTCTTCCATTCTAGCATACTTCGTGATCAATCGCAAAATCAACTAATTCTTCTCTTCCCTCTCTTACACTTAGGGTTTTATTTTTATCAAGCTTATTGCTTAGGTCACATCTCGTGCTTTATCGCTTATTTATCATATATTACTTTGCGATTAGGATTTCACAAAAATTCTAATATTTGTTAAATCAACTTCGAGACTATTTTTTGTCACGCGTCCTTCGCTCATTGGCTACCCATTTGATCCATTCCTATTTAAGCATGTGATATGTGTGCTTCTTGATTGGATCGTGGTTCTCGGTCATCAGCCACATGGTCACCGGCCTTCAAACTTCCTTCATCTTTTCCTCGCCTCTAGGCACTTGAGATTTTCTTGAGTCCTTCACCACCATGTTCGAGTGACTCATGATTGATCTATGTGGACCAATCACCGAATTTTGGTTTTTCTTAGGTCTCGGGGCCTCCGCCTTAGCTAATTTAGGATTTCGAATCCTGGGATTATGGACGGTTGTCATTGGTCTATGTGGACCAATCATGGCCTTTGTGGTTTCGATCCTTCCTTCAATTCTTGGGCTTGGGTTTGGGCTCGATCAACTAGATCATTCACCTTTGGGTTCGGATCAACGTTCTCATGTTCACCGCAAACTCGAGGATCACCTTCACATTCTCGGGCCCTAACCAATTTTTCAGATTGTTTGTGTTTACTCGGTGGTCGCAGGATCACCTGGAAT
The DNA here is from genome assembly GCA_018340775.1 of Taxus wallichiana var. yunnanensis. Lineage (NCBI taxonomy): Eukaryota > Viridiplantae > Streptophyta > Pinopsida > Cupressales > Taxaceae > Taxus > Taxus wallichiana. Next base: position 693,500,793 of record CM031235.1, on the reverse strand, counting down.
GCTATCATTTTTGACTTCGGCCTCGCAGAGTCCAAGTCTCAGAGGTGACCATCATTGGTTCACGTGGACTGATGACATAGGACTAGGTTCACGTAATTTCTCAACGTGCCTCTAGCTTAGACTTAACCATTTGGAGCTCTTGTTGTTTAACTCGAGCTCGACTTCAACCCTTCAACTCGACGACCCCCTTCACCCAGTTTGGCCAACTCGTAGCTCGCTTAAAGGTGAATTCAGCTCGGTTCAACCAATCAACTAACAACCCTTCAACTTGCGACCAACTCGGTCAACTCGGTGGTAAACTAGTCTCGATCAACTTGAACTCGTTTTAGCTCACTCAAACATCTCGATGACTAACTCAAAGGCACAAGATTAAATCCCAAGGTGAACCAAGTGACCAACGACCATCACATGTCCCTTTGTGACCTAATTAAAATTGACATTCATGATCGTTTGTAAAAATTGAGAATTAGACGTCACAACCTGTTTGGAGCTTAAAACAAGTGAAATTGATCATTTTTTTAATGTTTTGAACTACATGAAAGCCCAATTTGATTAGTGCAAGTAATTTTAATAAGTTTTGAGATGTCAGGGTATTTAAAAACATGAATAATCAAGATCAAATGCTCCCAAGGTTAGAATTTGATACCGCTTCCCCAAAATGAAGTGTGAGCACATTTTGGTCAACAATGATCATACCTTGAATACATAACATTTTGGCGTGGAAACAACTTTAATTCAAAATCAAGAGAACCAAAAGAACAACATGAAGATATTTGTTTCATAAAACTATAAGCAAAAAATAAGGGAGGACAATGTCAACCATGCGGGACAAAGTTACCTTTTCTTCAAGGCAACTTTGTTTAAGAAAGCCAACTATGTCCTAAACATGGAAGAATGAGTGCAAATAAAAACACAATGAAAATTCGTAGATATCATGTGAAAATAAATGAATGACGACCAAAGAAATTTAAGAAATATTATGAAACAAATTGACTTAATCAAAAATGTTAACGCACCAATCAAATCCTAATTACGCCGAAGGCGTTCCCTTATGGTAAAGGACCTCCGGACGTTTCTACAACGATGTTAAATTTGACGGCCTCCTGGACGTTTTTTCAAGGCGTTTAATTTTGACGGCCGTTTGGACATTTTCGTTTTTTTGGCTATTTTTAACGGTTAGCCCTAAAATTCCCAAATCCACGGCAGTTTATTTTTACACAGGCTGTGGAGGTGCAGGTCGGGGTCGTGGGTGTTCCCAATCCATTAAACATACTGCCTGCTTGGCAAATGATGGCCTGGACACATCTTCTTTGTCATCTTCCTTTTCTTCTGGAAGGCGGCTGAGTAATTGCGAGAATGGGAAGATAGAGTACAAGGGACAAAACTTTGAGCTGATTCCATTTGGAGCAGGGAGGAGAATGTGCGTGGGGTTTCGTATGGTCATATGTGCGTGGGGCTTTGTTGCTCCATTAATTCCCATGGATGTTTCTGCCAGGGATGAGGCACGAGGAGATGGACATGGGCGGCGAGTTTGGACTGACATTAAAGAAAGCTATAGAATTGAATACAATCCCCATGCCAAGTCTCTGCCATAATGTATACTATCCCTCTCCCCACGTCTCTGCTGTCGCGCGCCTACCACTGCCCCTGCCACTACGGGATATGTATGTGGCTTATCTTTGCTCTGCATGCATAGAGGATAAAATGGCAAGCCATATTAAGTGTCTGATCAAATTTATTTTATAGACTTCATACCTGTGTGTAAACCCGTCTTTCTTCCACAAGCCATTATAACCAACGATTTAAGGTGTGAATTTTTGTTGTTATTTTTTTACCATGCATCGAATGTCATATATAGAGATTAAACCAATTTGTATGTTTTCATTTTCTATGGTTGCCTTTTCCTATATTTTGATAATTTGTATTCATAGGAATGTAATTTTGTAGGGTTGTAGGGTTTGTGAATTTTACTGGTTATAATGTGGATTTCGATCAACAAGAGGTCTTCAAGTGCCAAGTTCTTGCTCTGTTTTTGTGATTATTTTCTTAGATTATATATTTAGCATATAGATCTTAGAAAACAAGCTTGCATATTATTCTTCCTGTGCAGATCTATTAATTTATGATATTCCCTAAATTGTTTTTCCTTTTAAAGAGGCTTTGATGGTTTTTCGCACTTATGGAAGATGGTTTTTGTTATCTGTTGCAAATTTTCTACATAGACTTAAAGCAAGGAAATAGGGCAAATTTTGAAAGGACGTTCTTACATAGAAAACACCAATTTGCATGTATGCATACATATATTCGTTCAATAGATGGTTTTTATTTCCTCCATGGCATTGGCACAGATAGGTTCAACTATGGATCATTTGAATCTCACCGCTCTTGTGAAATCTGCAGTAGCAGTTTTAGAAAGTCAAATGTCCACAAGTGTTGTGAGAATTGCCAGGTGTGTGACTAAAACCCAATTTTCTCTTGGGTATCACAGTAGTTGTGGAAGGAGTGAAGATTATTTAGAAGAAGCTTCAACTAGAGAATGCACAACGCCAAAATGGCTACTCTTTCATTAGTGAACAGGTTTGTAATTTGTACAGAAATGGCCTACTTTCATATTCCAATCTCATAAATAAATAAATAAATGGAAGGACAAACAACAATAAATTCAATTCCCTCTCAAAATAGGATCAACACACCAGGTTTCATGCAATTGACTAAACATCTCATTTAACACTATTGCTATGGAGATCATATAACCCGTATTGTTATGGAGGTCCGTTTCATAAATTTCAATCCGAATAAAAATTCAATTTTTAATTTTTTTTCTCTGGTGTTGAAATCCGTGACTGAAATGAGAAATGGGTCAAGTGCAAGAAAGAGACGGAGCCAGAGATTGAGAAGAATACGGTGCGACATACAATCCTCCGATGTTCTCGGTGAAAACAGGTTATTGATTTTTCTGTTTAAACTTCATTATGTTTTTTTATTGCAATGAGTCAGCTATATTACTAACAATAAAAATGTTAATAGATACAAAGGCCTTAAGCTTATTCGCAGCCCTTCAAATAACAAGAAGTGTGCAATATCTTTATCAGTTCAACACCATATAAACCAAAATGTAGAACTTCTACAAAGCACATGGTAAATTGTTAGGCATTAGGCCAAAATGATCACTGGTTGGATGCAACAATATAGCAGATACAAGCAGCTAATAAATCACAACAAAAGCATACTGAAGGCAATGGACCTATTTGCAGGATTTAAATTACGGAGTGGAACTTTCTCACAGTTTGGTTGTGAGATTTTGTAACAGAGCACACTAACATAAACATATAGTTGTGTCCATGTAGATAGAGACCACCACTGCAACCAAATCAACCACTCAGAATGAACTTGAAAATGGATCTAAAAGTGTAATTTGTTTTCCAATTTGTCTTGTCAGTGACTGATGCTTACTCTAAAATTGCTCGTTGATTTCTAGGGCTAAACACTCATTTGGTGGCTATATTACATATTCAAACCAGACATTTAGTTTAAAAGAGATAAAGCTACTTTGGGCAAGGAACAAATGCGCAGGCAAGTACAAAAGGCCTCTTGTTATGAGAATTGATGATTTTGAAATGCCAACACGCACTCGTGTTCTCTGTGATGACTGGAGGGAATGGAAACAACCCATTGTTTTAAGGTCTGTTACATGTTCTGAATTCAAGACAGCAGAACCACCATTTGTTTGTTTTGAGTCTATGCTGACTGCATATAAATTAAAGCATGGTATATTTAATAATGCGAGGATTACATTGAAGAGGAGCTGATACAATTTAGTTTGTTATCTCTGCATTAGGTTCAAGGGCACCACAGATGTTGTTGCAATTCAGTTTTTCTTGAAGAATATACATCCTGGCATGCGAGCAGCTGCAACAACGCTGCTTGGAGATCCAAGCATACCAAGTTCCAGGCCAAATTTATTTGGAGAATTAATGAAAGTCCTTATTTTTCCTGCATGCGTTGTTGAAGAAGCTGTGAATTGGGTATTAAATGGCGGTCCTGATCTGGATATTACTGTACATATGAGAATGCGTGGTAGTAGGTACTATGGTTTTCTTTTAGCTCTGTTGTCATATTAATTTTTCAAAGAAGTTATCTCGTCTTTGCTGGATGCTGCACATGACATGAAGATTTAATGAAGAGCATTTTAACTGATAATGGATTTCAAGTTCTAACACTAGGATATCAAAGGATACTTTAGTCTTGTGAAGGGGCACAATACTTGTTGCAGAGGACAGACCTATTGCCTTCAGGATTAAAAAAAGTCATATCAACATACAAGTTTACCAATAAGAAAATTCTCTTGCTAGATTCTCCACTTTGTTGTTAATTTTAAAATGATTTTAGTATTTGAATTCACATATCCACAACTGATTTAATTTTGTCCAATTTTACTTTCTCACTTGAATCAGAGACACCCTGAAGAAGCACCGAGTCAATAGAAATGTTTAAAAATTTGAAGAGCTATACTGTTATGCGAATGATAATTCTGTATGGTTGCCTCCTAATTCACATCCATTGCAAGTATATGAGATGGCTCTTAATCAATCTTAAAGAGTCTTAAGAAGTAGATTATACATTTTATGATTTCACAGTATGGGATACCTCTCATGTTTTTGAAATATGTTTTTCTTTCAAAGGAGTATTTCTCTCCATTTACCGGGCTTAATGTTTGAGCAATCTAAGTTTCTCCAGTTTACTGCATTTTCCACTGTGAGAAAACCCGTCTTTGGAGGCTGAGATTTTATCACTCTGACCTACCCCTTTCTCATATAAATAGTGAGCAGGTTTAACTTTTTATAAAACAAGATTACAAACAAGCGTTTTCCATTATGCAATTTCAAATTAAGAATAAATAAATTGGGATTTAATGACATATCTTTTATATCAGGTCTAAAAGAGCATTATATGCAGCTGTTAGCTGTATCGAGAGGTCCCTTCATGAACTTTCACTTAAGAATGCAAGACCTCGAGTGGTATTGGTTACTGACACGCCATCGGTTGTACGGCATATAAAAGACAATTTGAAAGATTTTGCTGAGGTGTGTGGTTGTACAATGTATATTTAATAGGTGAAGATGAAACGAGATAAGATCCTGTGATCACACGAGGGAGATATTATCAAATGTGAGCTGTTAGTAAAATAGAGAATTATCTTACATTAATGTTTTGATTTCATGGGGGATAGCTTTGTACCTCTCTTGTGCAGGTTCTTCATTTCGATTACAACTTATACAGAAGTCAAAATGGCAGTGACATCATGAGTACAACTTACCTTCAGGTTTGTCTGTCCTACTCTTCAACAAATAGCGGGGCTTGTAAGCTACTGTTTTGTAGTACTTGTGCCTGAGATACCAAACATTGGCAGTTTTAAATTTTGGTGCACAAAGGGATGGTCTATTTTTTGGCTAATGAATCTAACTGTCCCTTAATTCATACAATAGAATGATTGTAGTTCACATTTCAATCATATTCCTAAATATAATCATTTTGCATAAATTCAACTAGACCAGCGAGGATAAAGATATTAAACAGCTTTTCCAATGAGGTACATTATGCTTCAGCAATCCCGCTTTTAGATGATCTGTTGTCATTGATGGGTATGCCCAAGAACTGACATTACTGTGATTACTTGAAGTCAGAAGTCTATCTCTTGCTCTCTCTCCAAGTAGCAGAAGTTTTTTTCTTAATTTCACTGCGTTGTTGGTTGGATGATCTCTTGTATTACTTCCAATATTACTTGTCATTTATTGTTCCTCTTCTCATTGAACTGCAAAGATTCTTTAATCTGTGCTCTGCAAGGTGCTCCACAGTCAACAACCGATAATCCAACATATATAATTCATATCAGTAGAAAACACAATCCATGTTCTACAATATGGCCTGTATAACTGCACTATAGGATACTTAATGCTTTTGGAGGAAAACACCTTTTTTGCATAGATCCATGTAGTGTCAGGGCCTAGGCCCTGTACGGTGTGGATTTTTGTCTTCCCTTCTGGATATTTGGATTCTTGATTAATGTATTTTTTTAGCTTGTCAAAAATCAGTAGTCAGTGGTACAAAAATGCAATTCTGTAATATTGACAAGTCACAACTCTCATTTCTCCACACTCTTTGCAGCTTCCTCAAATGAGAGCAAAGGACTGGGGTCCAATGCCAAGATGGGTTGCGTTTGTGGATTTTTTCCTTGCAGCTCGTGCCACACGTGCAATTATATCTGGAGCTCACAGGCGAGTGGCTACTACATATGCGCAGCTCATTGCTGCCATGGCGGCAGCCAATAAACTCCGTATGTTTGCCAGTGTCTCACAACTTATTTGATTCATTTTTTCCATTTTCCATCTGGAGGTTTGAGTCATATACAATTTATGTTCCTTCTGAAGTTCATAAGTAGTTATTGTTGGCCTGGTTGCCGATGCTAATAGGATATCAGACATTTCTGTACAGATATAACTTTGGCATCTCCAGTCAAATTTTCTTTCTACAACAGCTTTCAGAGTACCCTGTTGGTAGATGGTTTGGGTAACCAGATAGGATGGGGGCATGCTTGGAATCGCTTTGGAGGAAAATTGAGCTGTCATAACCAAACTGATCAATGTGCCCTCACACCACTGTTCCCAACTGGTTTATGGGATGGGCTGTGGCAGTCACCCATTCGCCGTGATATTCATCGACTAAATAATTTTGGAGTTCATTTAAATGAAACAGGCGAGTTTTCAGAAACATCCCTGTTATCATTCTGTAAATCTAGGAAGGTTCCAATGAACATTGTAACCCTTGAGCTGCCTTCCTGCAAGAAATGCCTCAAAAACTGAGATCAGATACCAATTCTTTTGGTTTTGTTACTACAGCGAGCAATAGTCAAAGCATATTGAAGTCAGTGATATGCACCCAATCTAGACTTGATATCTGCATTGCAATTGGAGGTAAAACACGGGAAACTTGAGCATTTGAGCTTCAAATGAAAAGTGTTAATTTCTTGTTGCTCTTGATTCTTTGGTGTCCTAATTGCCTTTTGGCCTTTTGTCCCTAGAGAAATCATCTTCTCTACCAATTTTGAAATTCAGTGTGGCAGCAAGAGATAAATGTAATTTTCTGTATGTATAGATGGATAGACTTTCATACACGTAATGAGAATTATGATTCATTAGCAACACAATTATAAGGCGTTTAAAGAACTTTGCAAATGTTAACATTTAAATAGACAAGGTCCACAAAACTGGAATCCTTGTGAAATATCATATAATTCTGAAAGTCTAAACTGCATAAAGCACATTCTAATCCATTATAAAAGATTTTTCGTTTCAATGATCATAGTGCTATGAAGTTAAGTATTAGAAATTTCTCAAGGGAGCTTGTTTTCGTTGTTTGTGAATTAAAAACGAAATTATATTTTTGAGTAATTTGTGGTGTAATAATGGTGGATCCTGGTATCATCTCTGGAATGGTTGGATAGGCCATTCAGGTGGCAGCAAACCAGATTATTGCTCACATCAACATTGATGTCCGGTGCAGGAAAGAATTAGATGCCCTCAAATATCTGCTGGAGAGAATTTACTCCATCAACATGGAAATGCAGGAATACCGTAAGGCTTTGAACTCCGGCAAGATCCGTACAAACTCTCTTTTCCAATGGATGACTTAATGCTTTGGCTTACTGTTTCAAAACTCCCTCTTTCAATGCTCTCAGAAATGATCTTGTCAAACAAATAGCTCTTCGAATAAATAAAAGATTGAAAAGAAAGAGGAAGATGAGGTGAAAATATGGTTAAATGAGAGGTTGATCGAGAATAAGTTCGCTCTGTTTCTTGTTGATGTTTGGGAAACAAGTGCAAATTCCTTGTTAGCCGAGTTATGTGTGCCTCTCATCTCTCCGCACCACAACTCGAACATCATCATTGCCACTTCCAGAAGTAGCAGTCGCTGTTACAGGTGAGAGTTCCAGCTCCATCCATCATCCAAGTGCAAGAGTTGAGGGAAGAAGACAACTGGCAGTTGTTCTGTTTGCATGCCTTTCGACACAGTGATGGAATTTTACCGACGAGCATTGATGAAGAAACAACAAGGCTTGTGTTCAACGAGTGCAGCAGACTTCCCTTTTCCTGTGAAGAACTAAGTAATGCAATGGTCCAATTAATCCAAGTTCGTGGAATGTTTCCTTTTAGCTGATTATCGCCAACATTTGGTATGTAGAGAGAACTGCAATTCTATAGATTTTGGGGTAGATTTCCAGTAAAAGAGTTCCCTGAGAGATCCAACACTTGCAGTTTGGAGAGTCTGCTAATGCTTAAAGGCAATTCTCCGATGAAGCTGTTGATAGACAAGTTAAAAATCTGAAGTTGTGTTGTATTTCCAACTTGTGGAGGAATATATCCATTAAGCAAATTCTGAGACAAATCCAAGGATAGCAGAGACTGTGTGTCGAAGATTTGTGGAGGTATCTATCTTACCTGTAGGGAAAAGTTTTCGGGGAGGAAATTTTTTTATTAGTATAGAATGGTTGGTTGGTTGGATGGATTGAGGTTGAAGGCGTTTTTCAAGTCATAGTTATAGGGGACCTAAGGAGATGGCTCTAACACAACCGTATCAATGCCCATCCATCCAACGATAGTAAATCCCTAGGAAAACCAGACAATTGAGTGAAAGCTTTGGGTGATGTGGAATTGTGTGTAGTATATGAAAATGATTTTTGTTCCAACACGAGCATTATTGCCTACCATTATAACATCCCAAATCGTCAACTTTGTCTTGTTCTTTACAGTGTGTATTGTGCTGATATTGCAGAGTATTTTGGTCATGTTGGAGAGAAGTTAATAAGTTATATTCAAGTTCTCATAATTTTTTAGAAGTTAAATATGTAGACTGGATACTACACCCTGTATAATACCGAGACTGAAGGATATGTTAGGGCTGATATGTAAGTATGTCCATCTATCCGCTGAAATTGGATATCCATGCTTGTTTTATGTTTTTGAAAATTTATTAATCATTAAATGGGCTTCTTTAAATTAATCTGTATAGCTTGACATAAGCTTCATGTGGAGTAATTACCTAACTCATAAATAAGGTAGGTAGCAGGTAAATGGAGCAACTAAAGAGGGAGCAAAGCTTATGTTGATTTTAATGTTTAGTGATAGTTGTTGGTGTGTGTACACTCTTATGTTGCGAGATCTACTGGACCACCTATTTACTTTTGGGTGGATATCTCAAATTGATCAAAGCTCGGTATCATCACTGGGATTTCTTACATCCTTGCAAACTGCCAATGACTCCAATTTGGAAGACATTATGCAAGAGTGAGCAGGCTTCTGTATCCAGGGAAGCGAAGCTTGGCACATAGAAGTGACGCTTGCACATTGTTTTTGTTTGCTTGGCTCGATATGATTGGTATTCAGGGGTGTGATTGTGTCCACCCATATTTTGTACAATCAATGTTGTAATTACCTGTTTGTATCTATAAAAGTGTACTTTCCAATCAAAAAATGCCTTCCTGGACTTTTGAGCATTGGATCCAAGATATGAATTTGAAGTTCGTCCCAAGTAAGTAAAATAGGCCTAGGCCTCCAGAATATGTTTGAGGTTGTGATCATTTTTAATTTTTTCTTTGTAATCAAGTTTTTGGGTTATTTGTAAAGAACAAATTAAATCTTTGACAAGTGCATTGGTATAAGAGAATGTCAGAATGTTTATAGTAACAAAGACTCAGACTGTTTAGAAATTATTTTGTAATTATAGTGACATGCATTTGGATAATCAAGTGTGGAGTATTTTGTTAGAAAAATGCCTGGCATTCCATATGCATAGATTTTAATGAAGAGTGTTATCACCTCATATTTCTTGTTTTGCATTATGTGTCATATGCGTTTACTCTTCTTTTCATATTTTAGTTTTCATATTGTTGTGGTGAAATCTGAAATATTCAATTTTTTTGCTTTCCTAACGATGCTCTCAAACTCTTTGAACTAATGAAGCACTCTGGAACATACCCTAACCATGTAAGCTTCGTTTGTGTTTTATTTGCATGTAGTCATGCAGTTTAGTAGATGAGGGCTGCAAATACTTCAATGACATGATTATCTCTTATTGCTTTATACCATCGCAATGGATCATTATGTATGCATGGTTGACCTTTTTGGGTCATGTTTGGCTATCTCGAGAAAGCTCTAAACTTTATCATCAAAATGCCAATTAAACCTACTGTGGTTGTGTGGATGTCTTTGATTGATGCTTGTAGATCACATAAGAATATAGGGCTAGGAATATTTACTACAAATCTCCTTTTTGAGCTAGACCCCAAAAATGTTTCGCCACTGCAAATACTTCAATGACATGATTATCTCTTATTGCTTTATACCGACAATGGATCATTATGTATGCATGGTTGACCTTTTTGGCCGTGTTGGCTATCTCGAGAAAGCTCTAAACTTTATCATCAAAATGCCAATTAAACCTATGGTGGTTGTGTGGATGTCTTTGATTGGTGCTTGTAGATCACATAAGAATATAGGGCTAGGAGTATTTACAGAAAATCTCCTTTTTGAGTTGGAGCCCAAAAATGCTTCGCCGTACATTCTTCTGTCAAATGTTTATGCAGAAGTGGGCAGATGGGGCGATGTTCTAAAGGTAAGGAGATTGATGAAAATTAGAGGATCTAAAAAGATACCTGGATGTAGTTGGATTGAAGTCCGTAAAATGGTACATGTGTTTTGTGTAGGAGACAGATCACATCCACAAACACAGGAGATCTATGTAAAGTTGGAGAACTTGTCATGGAAGATGAAGGCAACATGGTATTTTTCAGATTCAAGACAGGTACTGAATGATGCGGAGGATGAGGAAAAAGAAAATTTCCTCTGCCACCATAGCAAGAAGTTGGCGATTGCATTTGGATTGTTAAATACATCCCCTGGAACTATCATTACAGTTGTCAAGAACCTTCGAGTATGTGTTGAGTTCCACAACGCAACTAAGTTTATTTCCAAGATTGTTGTAAGAGAAATTATTGTGAGAGATGCAAACAAGTTCCATCATTTAAAATAGGGAAAATGTTCTTGTGGAGATTATTGGCGATGCTAAGTGAAGCAAGCTTTAAACACATGCTTGCACTTGAATAAGGTTTATCGTGTCAGACATGCAGTGATAAAAAGGAATCAAGTTTTATTTTGTATTTCTAATATCTATTTTTTGTGTTTGGAGAGATAGTCCATGCTTTGTTGACTTCAGAAATTAGCAGTATAGTTTGAAACATTGCCTATGGATTCCGATGGAGTATTTGTTATAGCCCTATTTTATAATACCATGAAGGTATCATGACTGTGGATCCATATGAGTGTATGGATAGCAAAATTAATGGTGGTGTTATTTTCATAGTTTCTTTCAACACACCCAAGCATGTGACATTTGTCAGACTCACCACAACTCCGATTCTTAACTATCACTTTCAATACCATTTTCACCATGTAACAAGCCCGATCAACTACATGTTCACTTTCTTTACAACAATTAAGCCTAAATTTATTATGGTAGGTTTGAGGAGAGGTTTTGAAAATGTATAGTTCCCTAAAATTGTTTGAGGAGATGTTCACTGTCATTACAACAATTATGCCTAAATTTACCATGGTAGGTTTGAGGAGAGGTTTTGAAAATGTATAGCTACATATAAACCTTGTCAATTGGCACTTCCAATTATTTTACTCGCTCAATCTCATTTTGGTATTCCCTTTTATAGAAGTGCATACTTATTATATTAGGGCTAGGCTGACTATGGTTTTATATATTGATTTGAAGATATCTTGAATTGTATATGGATATCATGATTGTTGTTGTTGTAACATTTTTACATTATTTTAGAGGGACAACAAAGTTTGAATCTCAACTATCACAGGTAATGACAATCCAGATGTGAATCCAACAATGAATAACTTGGAAATTACAACTTATAAGTCTGTTTATGTCTACCTTGAATTTATTATTTTCACAAATTACAACTTTTTCCCCGGTTTATTTGAGATTTATTCCCACATGTCCTATATTTTTCAACTCTTCTGTAATAGTGAGGTAGACACGTTTATGTTATCCCACTCTCAACAAAAACCCATACATGGCATTTCCCCTCCTTTTTCATTCAAAAGTAAATAAAAAATGGCGCACGTATCAACACTTGGAGCAAGAAGAAAGGAGGAGTCAAGACTAATATCACTCAACCAAAACAACCAATCCTGACATTTCCCCTCATTTTTCATTCGAAAGGTACTAAAAAATGGCGCACGTATCAACACTTGGAGCAAGAATAAAGGAGTCAATACTAATATCACTCAACCAAAACAACCAATCGTGGCATTTCCCCTCCTTTTTTCATTCGAAAGGTACTAAAAAATGGCGCACGTATCAACACTTGGAGCAAGAAGAAAGGAGTCCAGACTACTATCACTCAACCAAAACAACCAATCGTGGCATTTCCCCTCCTTTTTCATTCCAAAGGTACTAAAAACGGCGCACCTATCAACACTTGGAGCAAGAAGAACGGAAGAGTCAAGACTAATATCACTCAACCAAACCAAAACAACCCATCATAAATATTAGCCTCTACTTTGATAGCACCTCTACTACTACTTTACTCAACACTTCTTGTATCCAAAGTGATATCAAATGTATTCATGTTTAGTGAAAATAAAATTGGCTACAAAAGACTACCATTCATGATATAAAATATGCAAATGTACAAAAGTCTTCATGTTTCATGTTTAGTTCAAATAAAATAATCCACAAAAGGCTACCACTCGTGATGTAAGATTTGCAAATGTATATGTACGAATTTATAACATATTTGAAATGTACAAATATAACTTTTAAATGTAATGCTTCATCTATATTCCTACACTTACAAAATCAATCACACCCCTTATCAACATCAACTACAAAAGTAATAACTATCCCTCTAAATCAAATAACACTTACCGTTCGGCGTTCACATTGCATTTACACATGCGATTGCTAGTATTTATTGCTCTAAACAAAAATAACTTCACCACATGGATGGTCAAACACCTTCCCTATCCATTCTTCAACTTCTAGGTGAAAGAGTAAGCATCCTTGATTGAAATAAACCCACATTGTCAAATCAAAAGTGACCTTCATTGTTAGCCTTACAATTTTTTGTTTGACAAGATACCCCTTATGTCTTAAGAAGATTCCCTAGGTAAATCTCTAAGTGTTGAAATTGTTTTTTTCAAGGGGGTGTGGCTGAAATGAAAGACGTGGCATATTCGTTTTGGTTTTCCATTAAAACAAAGGCACCGCATTCCTATTTTTAGCGCTACAGTTATTACCCCGTTATCCGCTGTCCCCCGTAAGACTCGTGTTCATGCTGACACGTGGACCCGAGAACGTCCACTGGACGGCGATAATACTATCCTGTAAACAATCTCTCCGCTACTACGTTGCTAGCAGTCGACACGTGTCAAGCCAGTTGCAAAGATTGGGCCAGGGAATACGTAGCGCTTTAAAACTAAAAGAGCAGGAGCAGGGGAAGAGCAAAGAGAGAGAAAAGATGGACCACTTCGCAGATGCGCAGCGCACAGACTTGATGACAATAACTCGCTATGTTCTGAACGAGCAGACGAGGTATCCCGAGTCACGCGGGGACTTCACCATTCTCCTCAGTCACATTGTCCTCGGCTGCAAATTCGTCTGCTCTGCTGTTAATAAGGTCATTTTTCTTTTCTTTTCTTTTCTTTTGGGAGGGGGTTTGAATCTACTGTTTTAAATATATAATTATTATTCATTTGGTATTAATTCAATCAAGTACCTATTTTATGTTAAGTTTACAAATAATTGATTAGATTATTTATTGGTATAATTTTTAATTATTATTCAAATAGTTTCTATAAGTAATCAATATTTATTTTTATTTTTATTAACTAGGCTTATTAAATAACTATTAAAAAGAGCTTGAAGAAAATTATTGATTAATTTTGAATAAATATAAAATGTTAAAATAAAAATTATTAAGAATACAAAGATGGTTTTTTTAAAAGAAAATAGTTCGTGAGAATAACAGGTACGGAAATGAAAACAAAAATGTTCAGAATTTTTGTTTTCGTTCATTTATGAAAAATAATAGCACGTGGTTCTATAGCTTAGAAATTAAGAAGGATAATGACAATTCTAATCAAGCCTATCTTTAAAATTTGTAATTTACATAGATACATTACCTAGTGATTTGAATTTAGGCAATTTTAAGTGACTGTAATCATTAAGGTCAGATTTTTTTGTATACACGTATCATCATTATTTTAAGTAGTTTAAGTCATGGGTTTGATTTCTTGATTACCTGCAATGTATGGGGTGGGACATTTGCACACTGTTTTAAAAATTGATCAGTGATATTCACTCTATGTTCAAACCATAGTTTGCCAAATAAAATACTTGGAGAAAAAATACACTATTATTCAGCTTTCAAAAAAACATAAAAAAATGTGAAGTTTTTTTATACATATGAAAATTTATAATTGAATTTAATTCGAAAATAATTATACACAAAATAACTATAATTAATTAGTAATTTTTATTAAATGTATTTTGAATTTATCTTTGGCTGAACTCCTTTAGGTTATATATATTTTGTTTTTTTTAACAGTATTTACGGTTTTTTACAGACCTTTTTCCTGTATCTTAAGTCCACCTTATTATACACTGGTAGGAAAGTTGCTACCTTGGTTCACACCTCACTCTTTCAAATTCTGAGTCACTGGATATTCACCCCTCCAGATTACCCAAATAAACATAACAATTGATTGATTACTTGGATTAATATCTTGAAGCAACCCTTTAGACCCACATATAAAACAAGGATCCAACTGAAATACCTGAACAACCTAAATCAATAAACAGAATTGCTCATAATTCTTGCAGCAGCTATAATGCATGAACTGTCCTCATACTTGAATCTTATTGTTTGTCACAGGCGGGTCTGGCTAAACTGATAGGCCTTGCAGGAGAGACCAACGTGCAGGTAAGTACTAATAATTACTACCAATTTCAGAAATAACTTTGACAAATTTTCTCACAACTGTGTTTTAGAAGAGAGAATTCACTTATCAAAAACAAATGTTTCCATGTATTTGAACTAGCTATCAGTATGCACGCCTCTGTATAGAAATAAGGCTTTAAATGATTATTGATGGCTCTGCTTCATTGTTGACTGCAAATACAGGGTGAGGAGCAAAAGAAGTTGGATGTGCTCTCTAATGAAGTCTTTGTCAAGGCTCTTGTAAGCAGCGGGCGTACTGTAAGTATAAGACCAAATGGAAAAGAGATGATTCCAATTTCCTCCTATGTATTTTCAGTTTCAAAATAAATCCCACAAAATTTTGATTATTTGTCTTGATTCCTCCTTGCTTCTCTACTCCAATTAAGTCGCACCCTCTAAAAATTATTTGTGACCAAGGTGTTTCTGACTGGATCACTCTATTGAACTTGTGCCCAAGAAGTTTCTGGGTGGATCCATCTAGTATTGATTTAACTGCATGGCTAGTGTGTGATTGAGGCTTCTGCTTTATATGCTCCAGGGTTTGGTTCTTTCAATGCAAATTTGTACTGGATTTGATGTGTTTCGGTGGCTAAAAGATTTTTAAATATTGTGGCAGTGCATTCTTGTTTCGGAGGAAGACGAAGAGGCCACATTTGTGGATCCTTCATTGCGGGGAAAGTATTGCCATTACTCTTGCTTGTTTATTTGTTTTCCAAAATGTAGTAATCTGTAGCCTTTTCACCATGGTTTGAAATGGAGATGTGCAGGTACTGTGTAGTTTTCGATCCACTTGATGGCTCTTCCAACATTGACTGTGGAGTCTCAATTGGAACGGTACATAAAAAATATTCGATCTTCCACTTGTATAAATATTATAAATTTTGACTCAGAAATTTTACCTATTAGCATTTTTGTAAAGAAGTCGGGTGGAAATAAAAAATAGAGATTGGAAGGCCAAATTTTCAACTATTAGTTGCCATTTTTATTTTTGTAATCTTGATTTTGGCTATCATTTTGCTGGCCAGGCCTTGGGTTTCCTTTACAGTTTCTGGGTTGGAGTCCCTTTCTCCTTTTTATATCCAACGCCCCCAAAAAAAGTGTAGGAAAAAACAGTTAATTGGTTGAAGATTTTAAGAAATTCCGCCGATTATCCCTCTTCTCCATGCTACTTTAATGTACAGTTAGAGGAACCTCTCAAACTCTGCATTGTAATCGTCAAGATTTACAAAGGAAGAAGTATGACCCTATCTTTAATGACATATATTCCTGCTTTCTGTTTTGTTTTTCTCAGGTCGGAAAAGGAAAGGAAATTAGTTTCAATCTTTGAGAATGCATTTGTTTTTGTTGTAGATCTTTGGAGTATACTCGATAAAGGATGGAGATGAACCCAAATTGGCAGATGTTCTCCAACCAGGAAAACACATGGTTGCAGCAGGCTACTGTATGTATGGAAGCTCATGCACGGTAATAATTTTCCTCTCACAGATACACTACGAATGCATGGGATTATTATGTATTGTCGTTTTTTTATTGAAATTCTTTGAATCCCTAATCAGACAAGGACAGAAACCTGAGCAAATCAAATGATTGAGCACAAGTCCTCGTTTCTTAAAGAAATTGTGTCATGATTTGATTAGAAGCTCTATGGTTATCTGTTTATGTTTTCATAAGCATACAATTATGTCTATGAAGTTTTGGGTTTCACTGATGAATATTATTTCCTTGTGCAGCTTGTCCTGAGCACTGGCAGTGGGGTAAATGGTTTTACACTTGACCCTTCCCTTGGAGAATTCATTTTGACTCATCCAGACATAAAGGTGTGCAATATCCCTCACAGAATTGCTAGGAGATTGTTTTCATTTGCTTTGTCTAGAATCTAGATTATGGGTAAGTAGTCCAAATGCTCTATACTAAGATAGATTGATGAATACTTTTTAGAACTTCAGGTCCCAAAGAAAGGAAAAATATATTCAGTGAACGAAGGCAATGCAAAGAACTGGGATGAGCCCACCACGAAGTAAGTGGTTAAATGTCCTGTGGAATGTCAATTCATTTGTACAAATTCACATACAACTTTTTTAGTAGTTGCCAAAATATGCAGGTACGTTGAGAGATGTAAATTTCCCAAGGATGGATCATCCCCCAAGTCTCTCAGATACATTGGAAGGTGATAATAATGCCCTCCTCCCACATGGCTACGCCATAGATAACTCTATTTTTCATCATCTTATACCTTGAATGCACTAAAAATTAGAGGGCAGAACAAAATCCTATATGATGCTTTTGTGGTTGATCATTCAAATGCACCAAGCATTAATTGTAATTTACCATGCTAGTACATTGCCCTTATTCTGCAAAAATTGTGCCTATGTACCTCTTGTGCAGCATGGTAGCTGATGTTCACAGGACACTGCTTTATGGAGGCATTTTCATGTACCCTGCAGATAAGAAGAGTCCCAATGGAAAATTGCGGTACAGTCCATTTCTTGAAATTCCACCTGAGCATATGAGTTGATTGTTTACCCCAAATATAAGACCATGTATTTTTGTTTGTTCTGCCTATGCAGTGTATTGTATGAAGTGTTTCCAATGTCTTTCTTAATGGAGCAAGCAGGGGGCAATCCTTCACTGGAAAGAAACGAGTATGTGATTTTCCTTTGATATAATGCTTATATTGTAGCCAAACAGATAACAGTCCTCACAGAGAATAACAAATGGATGAATACCCTTAGAAGATAATATGACCGAAGGGATACTATTATTAGATAACCTCTCATTGTGATCTAATATTTGGCAGGCACTAGACATTGTCCCAAACAAGATTCATGAGCGCTCTGCAATCTTCCTTGGGAGTTATGATGACATAGAGGAGATTAAGGCTTTATATGCTCAAGAGGAAGCAAAAGCCTGATGTCTGTTGACTGCTAGGCTTATCTGGCAATTGTATTTGTAGCCTTGTCTATGAATTATTGTCAATGATAATGACAAATCTATCTTTACCCACCATTGTAAATAAAATCTTAGGAATTTATTTTTTGTTATCTCAGCTAACCAATCTAGGTGTAACAAAGTAAAAGTATTTTTGTTGCAATGTTTATATTTATGAATATTGCATCCCATTCGCTCTTAATATTCTTTTATACCTTCTGTCAATGTAGAAATTACATATGTTTGTTAGGAAACTGAAAACCCAAATTACATTCGGGTTGTCAATCTATTTACAGCATTGTTGCAAACGTTATGCCTGTTGTAAAGGTCTGCCTTGCAGCTGGGCTGCGAAAGGTTGTTGATTCCATTCAAAACAAAATGACAAGAAACTTGATCCCATAACCTGTTTTTTCTTTGATCTGTGCACATGTTGACATAATTTGTTGCTTCTTAGAGAGGAGTGTGAGCAGAGCACCAGATTTAACACACCAAAAGATATTCTATTCAACATAATATGAAAACATTACACAGGCTATTATATAGCCATACAGATATGAAAACAACCTCCAATTATTTAGGAGGTGTTTGAAATATCCCTTATGGGATACTACTTAAAAATGCACAAAATATGGGAAAATTGCAGCAGAGTAAAATTTCTGATTTTTACTGAAAATGTCCAGCTAGGACAGCGAATGGTATTAAATTGATATCACACAAAATATTTGCCCACAATGCATGAAATTTGGAGGAAGCTTGCAACAGTAATAATAAACACTATGAAAACATTTTTGGAATAATATATTGCTGCCAGAAAAATTACAGAATGCCCTAGGCGGCTGGAAAACTTCAGAGGTTTGTAACCCTCTAAATACAAGAGCAATAATAAGGGTATTTGGAAATAACATTAACAAATATAGGCAGTAATAGTTCCACCTTCAGATCTGAAAACGGCCAACTGGAAAACCCCCAAATAAAGGCTGCAAGTCACCTCGCTTGGAATGGGGTCGAGAAATGATGGAGGCGCCTTCAACGTGCTGCCACGCCCAACCCAAATGGCTACCATGAATCTGATCTGGAGCCCCTCTAATTGTCTTCCTCAAATGCCCCCAAAACCCTTGAAATCCTTCCTCTTAAACCTCTGATAATGTCTCTGCCACACAACCCTGAAAGCGGCTCCAA
The DNA here is from genome assembly GCA_018340775.1 of Taxus wallichiana var. yunnanensis. Taxonomy (NCBI): domain Eukaryota; kingdom Viridiplantae; phylum Streptophyta; class Pinopsida; order Cupressales; family Taxaceae; genus Taxus; species Taxus wallichiana. The sequence continues at coordinate 693,481,610 of CM031235.1, read as the reverse complement.
AATGACAGACTAGGGTAGATCTCTCACTACCGAAGAATGCCCTGCTAGCTAGGGACGGGTCTCTCACCACTGAAGCTAGGGTCCCTATGGGATTTGACTCCACAAGTTGTAGATGCGCAACAACAACAGTTGCACGTGAAGGAGGCTAAAATGTAAGCGACAAAAGTTCCTTTCCTTTCTCTCCCAGCTCCTTATATACTTCTCCACGGCAAAAGAGCCCCAATAACCCTAGACGCATTTCATTCCATGGAGGGGCCAATAAAATAAAAGTAACTAAAGTTACTTTTTCCTTTTTAAGTCGTCATGGTCCAAAAGTGACCCCCAAACGCAAAACTGGAATATTAGACCCACGTGGCCCCTTCCCAATAGCTCCCAGCGTCCACAGCCCCTAGGATATGACCACGGCTTGGACTCGAATGGCCCTTAGGCCTTGGGCATTGGAAAAAGGGGACATTACAATCCTCCCTTCCCGAGAAATGCTTGACCCCAAGCATTACCTGTCATGCTGCAAAAATGATTACCACGCTGTAAGTTTCTCCATCTCACCCTGTCGTCAATCAAGGATCGGTGTAATCCGAAGTAACCAGGAAACCCCATGTAGTCATCATGACCTCCATATTGTATCGAGAGCAATGTTGTCCGTGAAGTAGAATGATACCCAAACCGACTCTCCACTGGTACCCACATCGGGATTGCCAATCTGTCCAATCCTTGCCACTCTGATGCCATCATCCTGGGACTCGTCACTATCTCTCCGATCAACTCCTGGGTACAAAAGTCCACTCTGAACCTGTAGAATTCCCTGGATCAACTCCGTGAAACAACTTTGTATATGTAATGAAATTACTTGTATAATTCAAATCATGAGCAGAAATATAACACCAAATAACACAATATTCCAGAATAATGATCTCAATATGCAATTAGAATAGCTTCGCCACTTCAAGGGGGCAACCTCCAAACCATATAATAAGACTCAAATGCTCCAATGATGATAAACTACTACCTACTAACCCCTATATATACTATTCCTATGCTATGGCCAACACTAAGGCCAACCCACTAATGAAAATATAACATATATGAAAGAGATACATAATGATAAGAAGTTATGATAGCCACAAGTCGGCTATATACATCCAATGTAAGATATATGATTAAGGGCGTAGCATGCCCCTCCCCTTCGAAGCAACATTGTCCCCAATGTTGAGAAGATCTAGATGTTGCTACAGAAATTTGCATCCTCCCAAGTTGTGTCTTCATTGTCTAGATTTTTCCACTTGATCAAATACTCAGTGATGACCCTTGTCCTCAATCATTTAGTGCGTGTCTGAAGGATGCATTTTGGTTCCAGGATGATTTTGCCCTCTTCATCAAGCTCGGGTAACACTGTCTAGGTTGATATTGTCTGTCCAATTACCTTCTTTAGGCAAGATACATGGAAGACTAGATGAATTCGAGTAGCCGAGAGGAAGTTCCAGTTTGTATGCTACATTGCCAATCTTCTGTAACACTTGATAAGGACCATAATACTTAGGTGAAAGCTTGTTATCCTTTTTGTGTTGTTTTAAGGACATTTGCTTATATGGTTGTAAATGCACAAAAACCCAATCACCGACTTCAAAATGTCTTTCACTGCGATGTTGGTCTGCCTGTTGCTTCATGCGGTTTTGTGACATGGCCAAATTCTCCCTAAGACTAGAAAGCACCTCTTGTTGGTGTTGAATATGTTCTTCAACTGCTCGAACCTTTGGTGGACTCTCAAAGATGAAGTGATAGATGGTGGATGGTACCCATATAATGCCAAGAAAGGAGACATTTTAGATGAAGTATGAAAGGAGGTGTTATACCACCATTCTGCCAGTGGTAACCATTGGACCCATCTCGCTTGCTTATTTGATGTAAAACAACGAAGATATCCCTCCAAGCACTTGTTTACCACCTCTGTTTGCCCATCAGATTGGGGATGATAAGAGGAACTACGAGCTAGTTGTGTGCCCAAGCATGAGAACAAGTCAGTCCAAAAATTACTAGTAAAGATAGGGTCTCGATCACTTACTATAATCTTTGGTGTCCCATGTAGCTTCTGAATTGTATCCCTGAAGGCCGTTGCTACTGTACTCGCAACAAATGGATGTGATAAAGCACAAAAATGGGCATATTTGGTGAGTCTATCCACCACCACCATGATTACATTTTTACCTTCTGATTTAGGCAATCCTATGATGAAGTCCATAGACACCTCTTCCCACCTCTAGCTAGGAATAGATAGAGGTTGTAAAATACTTGGGGACTTAATTGTTTCACCCTTATTTTGCTGACAAACCATGCATTCTGCCACAAAATTTTGGACATCTCCTTTTAGCCCTTCCCAGAAAAAAATCATGCTTGATTCAATGATAAGTCTTTAAGAAGCCAGAATGACCCCCTACTAGAGAAGCATGGAGCTCAGATAGAACCCTATTTTTAAGGATTGAATTCTTACATAGATATAATCTATCTTTATACCATAAAACATCTCCTTTCCATACAAATTTTTCTGACATGTTTGGATCTTGTTGGAGATTTTGAATGAGATTTTGTGTACTTGGGTCATTTTTCCATTCATACCTTGCATCCTCTATCCAATCCTCCTGTAATACAGATATGGCACACAACAATGCCTCAGCAGATTCATCCTTCCGAGATAAAGCATCAACAACTACATTCTCTTTCCCTTTCTTGTATATTATCTCAAAATCATACCCCAACATTTTTTAGACCCATTTTTGTTGTTCTTCTGATGATAAATGTTGCTCTAAGAAGTATTTCAAACTATCATGATCTGTCTTTACTTTGAAATGTCGTCCCATTAGATATGGTCTCCATTGCTTCACTGCATGAAGTATTGCTAACATTTCTTTCTCATAAACTGGTTTAGAGATATTCTTACCTTTGAATTGGTGGCTCTCGAAGGCAATGGGTTGCCCTTCTTGCATGAGTACTGCCCCCATACCATACCTTGAAGCATCACATTCAACAATGAATGTTTTTGAAAAATATGGGGTGGCTAGAACTGGAGTGGTGCACATGGCCTCCTTCAACTTCTCAAAGGCCATAGTAGCTTGCTCGTTCCAATGGAAAGAGTCCTTCTTCAATAAATTTGTGAGTGGTGCTGCGATGCTGCCATAATTCCTTACAAATCTACAATAATAACCTATAAGCCCCAAAAATCCTCAGAGATTTTTTAGGGTTTTGGGAACCTTCCATTCAAGCATGGCTTTTATCTTGTTAGGATCCACTTTAACACCTTCATAAGAGACAATATGACCCAGATATTCAACCTCCTTAACACCAAAAGAACACTTAGAAGGCTTTGCATAAAGTTGATGTTGTTCAAGAGTTTCCAACACCTTATTTACATGATACAGGTGTTCCTCCCATGTTTTACTTTAGATTAATCTATCATCAAAGAACACTTAAACAAACTTTCAAAGAAATGGCTTAAAGATGGAATTCATCAAGCTTTGAAATGTGGAGGGTGCATTTGTTAGTCCAAAAGGCATTACCAAGAACTCATAGTGTCCTTCATGTGTCCTGAAGGTCATTTTTATGAATATCTTCATCCCCGATTCTAATGATGATATCCGAATGAAGATCAAGTTTTGTAAAGTAAACAGACACCATGTAACGTAACTCATCTAGCAAATCATCAATTACAGGAATAAGAAACCTATCTTTAACTGTGTACTTATTGAGTTCCTTGTAATCTAGACACATGCACCAATTGTCATCTTTTTCCGTACCATCACTACAGGAGAAGAGTAAGCACTTTGACTATGACAAATAAGTCTTGCTTCTAACATCTCTTGAACTATCTTCTCAATCTCACTCTTTTGCATATAGGGGTACCTATAAGGTCTGATGTTGGGTGGTTGACTCCCTGGTACTAGCTAGATGGCATGGTCATGGTCTCTTTTGAGGCAGACCCTTGGGCATTTCTCCAAACACCCCTGAGTGCTCATCTATAATTGCTTGCATATCTGCATGGGTATAAATGTATTGGAATGATGTGCTTCCAATGAAAATAGTTGTGCTACAAACCCTTCTACACCCTTTCTAAGCAATTTTTGCATCTGATGAGAACTTACCATCTGTGGGGACTTTGCTCTTAGTCCTTTTAGTTTAAAATTCCTCCCTTCTGACTGAAATTGCATGAACAACTCTTGGAAATTCATTTCAATGGTTCCCAAGGTGGTAAGCCACTAAACTCCTAACACAATGTCTTCTCCTCCCATGGCAATGGCATACATATTACTAGTTAGCAAGTAATCTCCCATGGCGATATTAATGTTATGGCATTTTCCTGAATAACTAACAGTTTTCCCATTAGCGATCATGACTTGACATTCTGGAGCTGGATAAACAAAGCGATTCAAGCGTCAGCTAACTTATGATTGATGAAATTGTGGGTACTTCCCGAATCAATCAACATTGTTACCCTCTGTTTTCTTAAGAAATTAACTACTTTGAGAGTTTGGGGGGTGCTAATACTAGAAATTGCATGGCATGATATTGTTGGTTAGGGATCTCCTAATTCATCCTCTGGCTCTACCTCATCGTCTTCTTCATTTTCTTCTTCTTCAGTAGGTCCCTCAATGTAGAACAACTTCTTTTCCGCACACTTATGTCCTGGTCCAAATTTGTTGTCACAATTAAAACATAACCCTTTGGCTCTCTTTTCTTCAATTTGTTGGGGTGTCAGTCTCACTGGTCGAGGGAATGATGGTGGAAGGGTGCTACAATTTCTTATATTACTGACAGTTTGTTTCCTACTGGAAATAAATTTTTCCTCTGCCCTACGTGCCATGATCATAGAGTCTGAAACCTTATGAGGATTAAACATACACACCTCAATCTCAATTTGTTCTTTAAGACCCCCAAGAAATAAGTCATTCAAATTATCTTCAGGAATATTTTCCACCCGTAAGGAAAGGTTTTGGAATTGATGGATGTAATCTTTGATTGTTCCTGTTTGTCTAAGCTTTGCTAATTGGCTGAAATAATTCTCTGACACACTAGAACTATAGTGCAATTGCAACTCTTCGGTTAATACTGTCCATGTAACATTGAGGCCACTCTTTTTCGTTGAGCACATAACCATCGATACCAAATGAATTGGTCAGGTTCAAGATACAACGATGCCATGGTAACCTTTTGTCCCAATGGAATCTGATGAAGATAAAAGAAATTATCCATCTGGTTAATCCAATTGAGTGGATCCTTTCCATCAAACTTACGCATTTCCACTTTTGGAAGCATGTTATGGGCTTGCAGAGTGTTTGTATTTGGATTGGTCATGTTTGCAAATCCACCCTGGCTAGTTTGTTTATTACTTTGACCTAAAGATCCACCATGGTTAATATGAGTATGATTGAGTTGTGGCTGATTAGGAATGATATGATGACCCATGATATTGTAACTAAATTGTTGAATGAAATCCTCCAATCGTTGTCCAATCTTTTCTACATCTTCTTTGTTGGCCACTCTACCTTCGAGGTTTCGCAACTCTAACTCAAGATAGCTGACCTTATGGTCAGTTGAAGTAAACCCTAACCCTGAGGACTTTGTAGATACCCCTTCTGACTCTAACTCCTCAACTATTATCTCATCCTTATCAGGGGTTTTACCCGGAGTGATGGGATTCTTTTTGCCTCTTGTCAAAGGCCCAGCCATGATGCCCCAAAATGGTAAGATTTAAGGATCAAGGTCGAAATTTAGGGTTTCGATTTCAATAGGAATTCAGCCAAATTTTATAAAACTCAAAGAATGAACTCAAACTAATTTTTAATCTTCTTTATGGAAATGTAAATAACTTTGAAAAATTCCACAAATTGCACCCTATGTAGCCAAATTATGAAAACACATAAAACCGCTATAACTTTTGTAAAACAAGTCAAAAATTCTTAAAATTTTGAGGGAAGCTTACTTGACTAATTTCGCCACACCACAAAAAAATTGCAGAAAAATTCGCTACCGATGTTGAGATATGGACGAACCTTCACAATTAGGGTTTGACACAATGTTGGCCGAGTTCAAGCTCTGATACCACTTGTAATGAAATTACTTGTATAATTCAGATCATGAGCAAAAATATAACACCAAATAACACAATATTCCAGAATAATGATCTCAATATGCAATTAGAATAGCTTCGCCACTTCGAGGGGGCAACCTCCAAACCATACAATAAGACTCAAATGCTCCAATGATGATAAACTACTACCTACTAACCCCTATATATACTATTCCTATGCTATGGCCAACACCAAGGCCAACCCACTAATGAAAATATAACATATATGAAAGAGATACATAATGATAAGAAGTTATGATAGCCACAAGTCGGCTATATACATCCAATATAAGATATATGATTAAGGGCGTAGCAATATACGCAAAAGTGTGCCAACTCTCCCACGTGACCGCCGCACTCGTGTCGGAGAAAGGCTCCTCATAATGTATCTCAATGTGTCCCATGGGGGAAAGTCCCAAGACTCCAGTAGATAGCCAACCGGCCATATCAACTCCACATAGTCCACCTCCCGCACCGATCGTGAACCTATCGAATAACCACGAGTCAATTTCATCTCTTCACTAACCAAAGACGTGGGAGAAGTGCTCACCGGGCATAAAAGCAGTAAAATACATAGGAGTGTTGTCCCATGTCGATTCAAAAAATGATGGACCCGTAGGCTCGACTTGTCGTAGTGACAAACCATACATACCTGTATAAAGTTTAGGATATCCTCACTCAACATATGCCATATGAACCTATCTAACATGAACCCGTAGGTCTCATCGATCCTCAAGTGCCTAGTCACGAAAGAACAATGCACATGTCACAATATATCCATCCTCAACCATGAATCTGACACAAGGTACATTCTTCCCTGATAGAAGATCATCTCATCCTCCAGTCAGAGTTGTCATCATGTATGTGACCATCCATAATCTCACAAGTGTGTCGGTTCTTGGAGTACTCAACAAGAAAATGAGATCTCCAGTCTACCAAAACCTTAGATAACCAACATAATGATAAACTCGGATGATCTGAACTTGTAATCCCAATCTCTGTAACTGTCTCATGTGCAACATTATTGGTTACACCCACATCCATGACTCCACTCATCCCATCTAGATTCAAAGTCTCCATCATATCTAACTCACTCCCCAATTCAACATCATTCGACTCACTCTCCACATAAGTCATCATGGTGTGCTCTGTGTCTGCAGCAAACAATCCGTCAGAATAGGAGTCATCAAATATCCCACTTGTCTCATACCTTGTGATGTCACCATGATCCACAAGACGTTGAGTTCCTTCACCATTCAACCACTGCAATGACATGCTTCTTTCTTCACCAATCACATATTTTGCATTCTTCCCTTGTATACCATGAAATATGATTTCTTTGTTTTCCTTGAAAATTTCAGTTTATCCACATGAGGGATGAATGCAAATTTCCCAAAAGATGGAAGCCAATATGTCCAATGAATGATTCCAACTTCAAATAACCCAAAGGTACAAACACATTCAAGTACTTCACATCTCTTAATGACAATAAAGAAATGAGTTACCTTCTTTGTGCAAGACAGGTCTTTCCATGGACATAACTCATCAATTCCTTCTATGTTGGGAATACACATGGCTGCTCCCTCATCATACTTTAATCTCTTTCCCCATATTTTCATTTCATCGTAAATTCAAGAGGAAGGGAAATCAACATTAGAACTCATGCATCCATAAACTTTACCATAAGGAACTTCATACCTTTTGTTATACCCATTGATTCTCGTCATGAGAGAAGACAACACATCTAAAATAGCATAATTGGGGCTGCCCATCATACCTTTGCAACTTAGAATTTCTGATATATGATCAACATCTTCATTCTCCTTTGGTTTTTCAACACATGCATCATCATCTTTGTGATGGAAAAGCGACAAGCGAGCATGGGAATCTACAAGTAACTCTTCCTCGCACTTTGACCTCCCGAGGTCGTGCCGAGACAGCCGGGTGGGGATGGAATATATGTGGGGTATAGGTAAACTAGTTAGGCAATCGTATATCTTCGATACGCACTAGTGGAATCTGTGAATCTAAGGCGTGAGAAGGCCCTCCTAACTCGAATCGGTGTGATAGATCGGTTGGTGAGGATAATCTGCTTGAAGGCTCCAATCAATATCAAGCTCTGGGGTGATTCGATCTATGGGTTGTGGGATGCGTGGAAAATGACCGGATTGTTTCGTGTATGTCTCGACACAGGGTCATGAAAATGGATGATGGATATATAATGGATTCTATGGTTGATTTTCTGGTCTAGTATAGAAATTCTTAGCTTTGTTAGTTGTTACGTCTAACAAGGATAACTGTGCGATAATGGTTGGTGGAAGTGGAGTGGATCTAAATACTAATGTGCGTAAGCCAGCGTCAACATCGGATTGACCTGTGGACTCGTTGGGTTGTGGGATTTGTGGATCACAACCGTAGATTCTTGGTTGTTGTGGACCTACTATGGTCATACGAGGAATCAATCTCTAATCCCTAGTATCCAGTAGTCGTATGCCTTTTCGGCCTCTATATTTAGAACTACAAGTTGTGCAATCTTCTCAGAGTACCTTACAGGTGTTCTAGCAACCTGAATTCTTAAGCTAGTGTCTATGTCAGTGAGAATGTCTCCTACGTCTGGCTGTGGGACCAAAGGATCACAACCGAATGTTTGCTCTCTTTCAAGCCCTTCTACAGTCATGTGGATATTTGTCTAGGGTAATCTGTAGTTTGGTTGGTTTGACCAAAACATATACGCTTTTTCGTCTTCTACGTTTAGTCCTCTTAGTTGTGAACTGATTTCTTGTAGGTCTGTTGTTACTTGGAAGACCTGAATTCTGAGATTCTGGTCTATATAAGTTATTGCTGCAAACAGATTGGGTTGAGGCATGATTGGCTCGAATATGTATTCTCTGGGCTCTCTAGGTCTCGTGATTGTCATACAAAAAGAAATGATATAAATCTAACTAGTGACGAATAAATTAACTACGCAAGATATATCTATGTATATTTCTAAATTTGATATTATTGATAAACTATTGAGCGGAAAAGAGCAATTATTTAAAATATCTATAATTTGACAACTAAGTTAATAATGAATTTAAAACAAACAAAGCAGCCGAGTATAGCTACTTTGCATGCGAGTTGTGAATCTATTCTAAATAACCGGATAATTGATCTAATCTATTTGAAAGACTCTCGATCCTACCTCGTAAGTGAGGAGTGAATCATAGTTTCTCGAAACTATCAATCCCCATGACTTCCCTAGCAATATTGAAAGTAAAATTAATCGAAATGAAATGATTGACTACTTTATTTGATATGCTTTAACTATAACTTTGAAAGCTTGAACTGGATTTTGCGAATCAGTGGCGAATCCGATGGTGTGTGTCTTTGTCCCCTCGGTGTGATCTTCTCATTCCTTCGTGCTCACGTGGATCCGAGGAAAGCGTGTAATGCTAGCATCAAAGTAGATATTTGGAACAATGGTAGTTTAGGATGCAGATCAATACAATGCGAGTAGGAGAGGGATAGCGCAAGAGAACAGAGCTTGGCCTATGCAATTCCTAAGCGGGATTTATTACGATTCATAAAACATAAAATGTCCGAAACTCCGAAACTATCTTATTCGACGAACAAAACTCGTAACTTTAATGGCTTCCTACTGAAAATCAAACTATCCTACTCCAATTGATTGGATGAAATGATAACAACACTTGCAAGGAGAATATGTGGCTTCCTAAATGACTAAGAAAAACTAACCATGCATACAACAAATGGAACTATGAATCCTAAGCAAAATTGAAAGGCTAAGCTATTGAAATGAGAAATTTAGAGGAAAATTTGAGGGGCCATTTGCTTGAGCACAAGCCAGCTATTTATAGAATCCCATTTACCCAAAGGTGAAAACCAAATTGATCTCTTAAACCATAAACAATGCAAAAACACTATTCCAAGGAACCATAATCATAAATACAAGCAAAGGTGGTGAAAAAAATCCGGTAAATGTTGAATTTTACGTGAGTCACGTTAAAATGAGCATTCTGGAAAAAGCGTGAAGGACCGCCACCCGAGCGGGCGGCGGCGATTTCGTCACTCAAGACCGAAAAACAAAGGAAAAGAGGGGAAGGAAAAATCAAAGCACACAGGGGCTAAGCGGGACATGCGGGATGTTAACGCATTCTTGGAGAGATTTTCTAGATCCCAAACACCTTGCGAGGAGACCTGTATCATCATTGGGGCACGTGTAACGTTGTTCCGCCAGTGTAGTACCCTACAATTTTGGGTACGTATAGTCTTCCTTAACATAATGCAACCATTGCATCCCAAAAATAGTCTTACCTCTAACAAATTCAACCACAATAAATATACCACATACCTCATGTCTTTTCAATATCATGGCCTCCTGTATTATTTTCTTTGCCAACATATGCTTATTAGTTGAATCAAGAGCAATGTGAATGGAGGATGTGTTTATCCCATCTAGCATACCTTGAGACGTGATTATGAAATAGTCTTCCTCAATCATCCAAGCATGTAAATGTTGTCCCAAATAATAGAAACATGGCAACAACATAGGAGAACTCAACAAGCTATGAAAATGGTAACCATTCTCATACCTTAGGATGTTAAAGTCATGAATGCACCTTGAATTCAACTCTTCTTTTTTAATAGCAAATTGCACCTTGATTCTTTGAGCACTTTGAGGACCGAATGCCCCCACTAACCCTTCCAAGGGTTCCACCATGTAGCTGGTATAAAAATCAGTCATGGGCTCTATTAATAAAGCATTTTCTCCTCTTTTTATGACTATTGTTATACACAATCCAGTTAGTGAAGATGATAAAAATATATTCTCTTACCCTTTTCAAAGCAATCGAAAAACCAACGCTAGTACTTTGAGAGTTACTCTTTCTTCTTGCACTAGAGTCTCCAAGGAAGAAATCATGTTTGCCAACACTTGTAATCCCAAAAGACACATTTGAATTCCTTCATTTGCTTATGAAATCAGTCACCAAGTTTTCAAAATCAGAATTGATAGTTTTGGACAATTGCAACATATTACTAGGATCCCATACCTTATAATGCCCATGAACCCTTTTATCATGTAAGGTCTGCCATCTTTGCTTCTCTTGTATCTCTTCATAAAGAAGATTATCACTCTTTGTCTTCATGATGACTTGACTTTGATGCACCAAATTCTTAGCATTCTTACCGTCAATAGGATGAATACCATCATGATAAAACTGATGTAATGATATAGGATGAAGATGATGAAAAAATCTGGGCTACTACTAACCTCCTTATAAATAATATCATCAAAAGGTTCACCTTCTATTGTTGATTTAGAAACCTCCAAAACACCATCCCTTGGAGTATCCTCATCAAGCTTGGTCTCCAAAATGACTCGACCTTTCTGCCACAAATCCACGAGCATTATGGTCTACAAAGTGGGATGAAATTATTCATAAATCAACTTATCATGAGTTGTTAGTTTGGAAATTGCAACGGTGTGCAATTCAATTCCACACAAGTGTCCATGTGAGGCTCCTCCTCATGTGCCATTACTTCCTAGAGTCTTCTTTCATGGGTGTAGACTTCCTAGAGTCATTGGAATACTAACTTACTCCTTTTATGTGTTTTTGGGTGTATGCGGTGAAGGAGGAGTATATTCGATGGAGCCAAGAGAGAGAGAGTGTGATTGGCTTCCGGCAGTATTAGATGCCCTTTCTCGGGATATGCGGGACACTCTTCGAGGTCGGTATATTGCACATATCACGGGTCCCGCATGTTGCTCCTTCTAGTCACATACTTTGTAACTTATTTTCATATTGGGATGCCGATCGAACACTTTCCGATTCCCGGGAGTCCCGTGAGTGGACCATTACTTTGGAGGACATTTACCGTATCTTGGGGTCCCGATCATCGGGAGATGGCTCACTCTTGAGATAGCGAGGTCACGGGCTCGAGATAGCACAAAGGGACTTCGTATATGGGAGATGCGGTCATCTCCACTAGTTCGAAGAAGGGGTGAGGGTCCGATCTATTCCTAACCCGCCTATCCCCTTGATTTGTCGAGGCCATTATGGGGATCCTTTCCTCGAGATTGATCAGGAACAAGGGAGGAGACACTTTACTGTATTGTTGGTCCCCCATTATTGCATGAGATGAGGGACATGGCCGGATTTATGCCCGGGAGCTCACATACTTGGGACTACCTATCATGATTTGTACCGGGTGGTCTATTTACAGGGGCAGTCATTGAGCCATCCGACCCTGGTTATGAGTTGGGTCTACGAGCGTTTCATCCCTTATGGGAGAGGTGTAGAGGTGGTGGATCCCGGAGCTATGAGGGCGACGATGATGGACAGACATGTCGGTGCTCGAAAGCACCTCACCGGCCGATCCTCCTCCCTACCACTGATGACATGGAGGCCACACCCTATCAAGCCATGGCAGGGTTATGGGGTGAGGAGGCCCTTACTTTGATCTCTTGCTCCACCACAGGGTAGCTTGTGGACAAGACGGGGAAGGTGGAGATACATCCTTTTAGTCGAGTGCCCCAGCAGTTTGGCCTACCTTACGTGGGTATGCTTCCCCCAGTGGTGCTAGTATACAGATCAGTTCGGGAGGCCAAGGGAGGTCCTAGAGGCTAGGGTTGGACCATTGTTACTCCTGGTGTCCCCATTGCAGCTAGGCGGGTAGTACGTGCTCGAGGGAGAGCCGGTGCTCCTTAGACACCCTTACTTCAGATTGCCACCGGCTCCGCCCACAGTAGCAACGACCCTATTGATATAGACTCTGAGTCCAAGGAGTTCACAGGGGGGAGACAGAGGAGGAGACCGAGGCTGAGGTCAGCGAGTCGGGTGAGGAGGAGGACAGCGATCCTAAGTGGCATGATACTCAGGATATCCTACAGGCGGAGAGGGCGGAGCAGAGTGCGGAGAGGGTGACTTTGGTTTCAGAGGAGCCACTTTCTCAGGGCTTGGGCGGAGAGGATGAGTCTATAGCGGGACGCTATGTCGCTCCAGCCATGGGAGGAGTACATCAGTCAGCGGCAACATCTGTGGCAGGTGCTGACCCTAGGGATCCCTCTTGGAGGCCTGGAGATCCGAGTGAGTTATCATCCTTCTCTTTAATGTTTGTTTCTAGTTAGGATTGCCTTAGTTTCTATCTCTCCTTTTGTTTACATTTGTTTCTATCTCTTGATTATTTCTAATTCGTTTTCTCCTTTTCTTGCAGAGACTACCGACGAGTGGCAAGACCTGATTCGCCGGGTATGCACCGATACCCTGATGATCCCTATGGAGAAGACTCAGCGAGTGTCCGTGGATGCGGGGAGCCTTGGCTGTGGTAGGCATACCGACATTTTTTCCCCTGTTTGGCATGTGGCTAGGATGGTGACTTCCCTCCATACTGAGCTGGCAGGGTACAGGACAGCAAAGCGCCTGATGAGGAGTCACTCTCATGGCGAGGCTACAACTGCTCCTCGAAACCGTGAGCCCTCCGTGCACTCAAAGCGTCGGCGTAGCCGGAGTCCTAAACGTGGGTGTGCACCCTCAGAGGAATCTCATAGGGGTTGAGAGGTCGTGTGGCTCTCTTAGATTGTTTATATGATGTATTTTGTATTTCCCGGGCTCTTTGAGCGTTTTGACCATGCTTAGTGCATGATGGCATTGTACAGAAACTTGATCATACATATATATATATATATTCCTTTTTGTATCAGACTCTTGGTATCAATGTTCTTGTGATTTTATTTCGCATGTAAATTATAATGTCATTTTTATATGCTTTTTAGAATGTATGCAATGGAGAACAAATGATACAAATGTTTACTTTCTTTTTGTATTTTGTGATGCTGATATATGATAATGTAGACACAATGTGATCTTTGAGCTTTAGTTTATATAAGAAATTGCTTGGTAATTCATTTTTTTTTTGACAAAATGAGATGATAAACCGGCATGATGAGCAGATGAACTTGCCCCATTCCTAACTCCACGCAACTAGTAAGATGCGAGGGCTCATCACCGAGAGCTAGAAAGGGCACGAGCTATGAAATTTGTTGAATGGTAGTGATGAGAGATAGACAGAGATTTGGTGGAACCAAATTAGGATGCTACAAACCTACTCTACTCAAGTGACTCCATAGTTTAGAATGCTACTTGCTTTGCAGTTTATCTAGACTTAGATCCGTAGATGGCCACATGGTAGACAAAATCTGGTTTTCGGGGTTTTGAACTCTCTTGGAATTTTAGACATCTAATTCATTTGTTTTTGACTCAAGATTTCAAAGGTTCATTTGAATTGTTTGCTTACGACCTTCAACATTTATTGTTAAGAGGACCCCCCATACCTTGCCCCATGCTACTAGTCAGAAGCGTGGGCTTATCACCATGGACAAGGTATAGGCGAGTAAGGGCATTCCCATCCTTTCCCAACCCTACGTCACTAGTAAGAGATGCAAGCTCATCACCAAAGGTTGGTAGGGCAAGGAAATGTGTAAAAATAATTTTTTTTGTTTGATCTTTATCTGACTTGCTTATTTGAGCAAAATGTCAGTATGTTCTTACTTCCAAAGCGATATACATACGGGATAGATGTGACAAGATGAAGCTTCTAGAACAGACCATAGGCAAGACACCTATCCTAGGAAGAAACCAAAAGTGAGAACAAGCCTGCAGATCTTGGTATGGTTACCGTTAAGACTTTGTCATATCTAGCTTTATATGGATGAAATGATTCCGAAGCGTGTGATGACGTTATAAAATGAAAAAGTATGCTTTGAACGATTATGTCAATACCATCGATGTTTGTAATGAATTACTTTGAGAATAAGTTCCTTGATCACAAAATTGTACGAAACAAGTGGACAAAATGAACCTAACTACATGAAGATGCAATGTAGATATAATTATACAGATAGTGCTGGTCACTTATGCATAGAATCATTTAAGATGCAGGGAATTGACAGTTTCACCAAATTCCTCACCTTCCAGTGTACATAAGAGATATGCACCATTTCCATAGTCCTTCGTGACTCGGTATGGGCCCAACCATTTGGGCCAGAATTTCCTTCCTTTGTCGGTCTTTTTATCGATCCGGTTGTCTAGTCTTAGAACTAGATCACCTTCATATATATCTCGTTCATAGACCTTCTTGTTATACTGCCGGCACATCCGGTCAGCATAGATTCTATGTCGTTGTTCAACATCTAACCTGGCCTCATCTAGGATTTCTAGTTGGGAGAGACGTACTTCTCTATAACCGTCTTCATCCAAAATCCCTTGTAATGAGATGCGAAGACTGGGTATTTCAACCTCAAGTGGGAGAACTACTTTTGTCTCTGAATACCAATGAGAAAGGAGTTGCACCTGTTGGTGTTCTTATTAAAGTTTGGTGGGCCCACAAGGCCGGATATAACTTCAAATGCCAATCTCATTTGTTTTCTTTCACCGTTTTAAGAAGAATGGCTTTTAATGTTTTGTTTGTCACTTCAGCCTGCCCGTGGGCTTGAGGGTAATACAGGGAGGCCATATGATGACTTATTTTAAATTTATTGCATAATTCATGAACCTCATCATTCTTAAAAGAAGTCCCATTATCTGTGATAATGATTTGTGGGACATTGTACCTGCAAATGATCCTTGGCGATCACGAACTTGGTACAGGTGGTGAGAGGCATACCTCTACCCATTTGGTAAAATACTCGGTGGCAATGATTATGAAGTTATGGCCGTCTGTAGATGAGGGAGAGAATTTCCCTATCAAATCTAGGCCCCACATAGAAAAGGGCCATGGAGTAGTGATTGGTTGTAGAGCTTGTGCCGGCATGTGAATCTCGTGGGAGAATTCTTGGCATTTATGACACCTATGTACAAACTCTACTTTGCGTCGTGTTCTAGAGTGGGCCAGAAATAGCCCATCCGATGTATTTTACGAGTGGTGGCATGACCACCAAAGTGGCCTCCACATATTCCACTGTGAGATTCGTGGAGGATCTTTTTGGATTCTTCTGTGTCAACACACCTTAGGAGCATTCCATCGAAAGCCTTACAATAGAGCACTTGTTCTATAATAACGTATTTAGCTACGATAATGCGTAATCGCCTTCTTTGCTTTGCGGCGTAGCACCTTCGGATATGTATGGTCCATTATATAATTAATAATATCGGTATATCGAGGACATTCGAAAATAGGAGGTCTCGTTTCGACGTAATATATGCATTCATCGGAAAGTCCGGATCTACTAGATCGCCTCCGCCTAACAGGTTGTCAATAACCAATCAGTAATGATTTATCCCTTAACGGACTTTTGATTTACAAAATTTAATTAAAATTCACCCATTAAGGCTATAAAGCGCCCAACCTTTTTAGACAAGGACCCTTGCATGAGGAAAGTTCGTAAATGGTCCATTTTGACAATGACCCTTATTTCTTAGTTTAGCATGTAATGTCTTAAGCATTTGGTTGCGAAGACTATGGCAAGGCATTCTCGTTCTGCTTGCGTATAATGTGTTTCATAGTCAAGCAACGTTCAGCTAATGAAATAGATCATGCGTTCTCTCTTGTCATCATCTTCTTGAGCCAGCATGCAAGCTAGCGAGACATTAGTAGCTCGTGAATATAAGATTAAAGGGTGGTCTGGCTTGGGAGGCATTAGTGTAGGTGGTGACAATAAGAAGTGCTTAACTGCTTCGAAATCCTCGCTACATTCTTTGGTCCAAGCGATACCATAATCTTTTTTGAGTCGATTGTTGACTGGGTGAATGGAAAAGCTTAAATCGGGATGAATATTTGGATTGCGCCAATTTCCCAAGAAATGACCTGATTCTAGATTCATCCGAAAGTGGGATCATTTCAAGAACAGCTCGATTTTGGCTGGGTCTACATCGATCCCTCATGACGATATAATGTAACGCAGGAGCTTCCCTCCTATCACACCAAAGATGCATTTTTCTGGGTTTAGTGTGACTCCGTATTCTATTAGATGTGAAAGAATGATACAGAGCACTTCCAAGTGATCACAACGCTTCCTGGCCTTGGCCAACAAGTAATCTACTTAGGATTCCATGATTTTGTGAATAAGATTGTGAAATATGTATGTCATTTCCCACTGGTATGTAGCGTCAGCGTTCTTGAGACCGAACGGCATAACAACGTAGCAATAAGTTCCCCAAGGAGTTATAAACGTGGTTTTGGCTTGGTCTTGTTTAGATATTCGGATTTGATTGTATCCTGAGAATCCATCCATGAGAGACAAAATCTCAAATCCAGTTGTTGCGTCAATGATGACGTCTATGGATGGTGACAGGAAGTCGTCCCTCGGGGCACGCTTTGTTAATGTCCCGAAATCTATGCAAATGTGTATCTTCCCATTCTTTTTTAGAACAGGAATGATATTAGATACCCATTGAGAGTAATCAACTGGCTTGATGAATCCTACTTGGAGGAGTTTCATCACTTCTTCCTTCACCATGAGAGCTACCTTGGGTTTCATTGGTCTTGATTTTTGTTTAATTGGCTTTGCATCTGGTTTGGTGACGAGGTTATGTACTGCGATGTGTGGTGCAACTCCTGTCATTTCTTTATAATTAAATGCAAAAGCCTTCTGGTGTTCCTTCAGGATTCGATTATGTATTTCTATTTCTTCTGGAGTTAACGAAGATCCTAGTTTCAAGATCTTTGGTTCTTCCTTCGTTCCAATGTTAATATCAATCGTTTCTTCGATTAAAGAAGCATTACCTTCTTCAAACTCAGGCGGGGCTGGAGGTAGTTCCAGATCTTCTCCATTCTCTACCGCATATATGTCAAGTTCCTTTTGTGGGGGAAGCTCTATCATGGGATTTCTGAAGTAAGAGGATGAATGTGGGATTAAAGACAAATCTACCACGTGATGGGTGAGATGTAACACTGCATAGGCATTTAAGTAATCAAGAGTGGCTCTATCACTATCAACGTGATCTAAGATAGTAGATTTTTTCTCAGCTATGTTCGTTAAAAGAGGGTTTGACATTTTCTTCACTAATGGTTCAGTGCGAAGGGATACCATGAAACGGGTGTCCTCTAACTCACTGTTTGGAGTGAAGCGTGAAGCTGAGGTTGCTATTGAATCTGCGAGAATATTTTGTTCTCGTGGGATTGCCTCAATGGATATGAAGTCAAATCCTTTACTTAAGTCTAATACTGTGCTGTTTTGTAAAGTTGTAAATGTTCAGCTCTGGTCTCATACACCTCAAAGACTTGGTTTGCTACTAGTTGTGAGTCTCCTAACACTCTGATGTTATTAACACCCATCCTCTTAGCTAAGACGAAGCCAAGGAGGAGGGCTTCATACACAGCACCATTGTTTGTACATTCAAAATTTAATTTAAAGGCGAATGGTAGGATCTTTCCCTCGGGAGATGTAACGATCACACCTGCCCCAACTCCGTAATGACATCTAGCTCCATCGAAATGAAGAGTCCAATATTTAGCTGGGAAGATGGATGTTGGGACATTTTATGTGTTAACTTCTTCTGATTCGGTTACTTCCACCATGCAGAGATCCTCTGCTGGAAGAGAACCAACAACTAGGGTATATCCCATGCCTACAGAATCAAATGGTAGGAAAATTGGTAAATCCTGTTCTAGCAATTCGACAATCTTTGCAATAGTTCCTAATGATACCGTCTCTACAACGTTAGCCTCATCCTTGAGGGCTGGGATATTCTTGATTGGGTTCGTAGCTTCTAGTTCTGTTGTAGGTACCAACTTTTCTTCCAGTTTAGAGTCGGTTGGTTTATTGAGTTGGTTTGTTGGGAGTTCAAATTCGAGTGAATGCACGCATTTTCTTCAGATTTGCTAGGTGTATATCGAATGGTTTCAAATTGCCTTTTACTATGAATACCTTTCCTAAGTGTAAGAATCGTACTTCTTGAAATAATGTAGAAGGGATTGCCTTCATACGGTGTATCCATGGTCTGAGGAGGATCATATTATAGTTGGTTTCCGATCTATAATATAAAACTCGGTCATGATTGTTTTGGGTCCTAGGGTGACTTTGGTAGTATTATAGTCCCAATCAACATGGCTTTAAGGCTATCATAGCCTCTTAGTGTATTTTGAGTCGTGGAACAATTTGTTTCTCCATACCCTAGCTTTTGAAGGAAAGAGAAGGGGGCTATGTTAATTGCTGCCCCATTGTCAACCATTACGCGTTTAACGTAATTGTTATAAACCTAAACTTGTAAATGTAAGGCCGGATCACCTCTGTGTGCAATATCAGCGTCTATTGGCATTTTTCTTATTTCGAATATAAACTTGGTATCCCTATCCGGCTGCCCCGGAGGGTGGATATCAAAGTCTATATGGTTTACCTATGTTTCAGGAGGTGGAGTGATGTTAATTAAATGACCTAAACCTAATGCCTCTAAAAGAACGGCCCTATGGGCAAGAGAGTTCTTCAGTAAGTCCAAAAAAGAAATGTGCGAGAAGGTTTTTCTTAGGTCACTAATTAAATCATAGGCACCTACGGGTTTTGCTAATATTTGTTGGATGTTATCTGTCTCTAGCGGGTAACTTGGACTTGGCTGAGAGGAATACTCTTATGTCCTTGTTACGGCTTCCACGGGTAGTTCGGTGTCTAACTCCACTAAGCCGACTATCTTGGGTCGTGGTTGACTTCCTAATTGTGGTGCAACTGGTGGGTTTAGTGAAGTCGAGGCTTCATGATCATTGTTTCCTGTCATTATGCCCTTATTCGTCCCATTTGGATTTAATTTGTTGTTATTGTGATTTGGGAGCGGATCGTTGAAGATCTTGAGGGGAGCATTTTGAGGGGAAATTGCCCCTGTAAAAGTATTTGGTGCCGGTGATGTAGGATCTGCTAAGAACATATCTATGAAAAGTTGTCTTTGTTCTTCTGGTAGACGTTGCATGAACTTATTGTAATCACGGCACGTTCTAGTGTCATGGCCTCGAATCTTGTGGAAACCACAATATGAGTTAGGATTGTAATTCCTAGGTTGCTAGTTTGGCACATATTGTGGTCCAAAACTCTGATCAAACCATTGCCTATTAGGATTAAGGTTTTGTATTTGTTGTTTTTGGTTTTGGTTCTGGTTTTGATATCCAGTTGAGTTTTGGCTTAGACCCTGTGTGTGGATCCGCCGTTGTTGTTGTTGTTTTTGTGGATGATTAAAATCCACTGTATTGATTGTTGGGGTAAAATTGTTGTTTCATTGATTGTTAACTTGTGGTGGATTATTTACAACATTTTCCCTTTTAGCTTGGCCGATTACTCCATCATTGTTGCGCCAAAATTTTTGTTAAGGATCTTAGGTCCTTGATTGATGTTTGTGGTAGTAGGATAAGTCGTAGTATTCTAATTGGGGGTGATTAACCTCCCATTTGTTCCATACTTCTTACGACCACTATCTATTACCGTTTGATCTATTCGGAGAGCGCTCTCGAGTACTTCATCATAAGTTCTTAGTGGGAACTTTTAGAATTCTTCCTTTACCTCTCTGCTAAGAGAATGAAGGAATAAATCACATAGTTCCATTTGGTCCATGTTTGGAGCACTTGCCGAAGAATAAAGGACTGTATGCCATCTTTGGATGAAATGAGTGACAGATTCATTATGTTCTTGCTTAATGTGCAAGAATTCCCTTATTCCTATTCTCAATAGTTTGTTCATGTCAAACACCTTGATGAACTCTAAAACGGGTTGTTTAAACGATTGGATGGAAGCTTCAGGTATTCTATAATACCAATCAAGGGTGATGCCCTCCAAGGTTTTGGGGAATATTTTGGCAACAACCCCATCCCAAGGGAGTAGCTCTCGAATGGTTGTGGCATAAGCTTTGATATGTCCGTTTGGGTCTCCTTCACTTTTTATTTGGGTAAATCGGGAAGAGGTCTTGGAAGCATGACGCTTCGTATGGTGAAGTCTAAGGGCTCTTTCAAATACTCTGAGTAAGTCCCTATCGCGTAGGTTTTGACCATTGATGGTGCCTGTTGAGGGGGTGGAGGTGGAATGGGTTGTTGATATGGCGTAGCGTATGCATTTGTAGGGGCATAAGGAAACCCCTGTGGTTGAGCAAACATGCCGGGAGAGGAGAACATATCTCCTTGTGGTGACTTGGAGTACATGTTTAAGTATGAAGGAGTATTGTCTAGGAATGGATTATGTTGTACAAGACACAGGTATCATATTCTCCACCAAAACGGTGTTAGAAATGGCGGTTCTTGTTAGTGTTTGTTTTGAATATTGAGGAGGCATTCCCAACTTGCCCATTCTTGTGAGGAGGTCTACTTGGCTAGGATGATGTGGAGGATTGGAATTTTCTCGCCTAAATGAATTGAGGATTTTGACTTGCTTGAGCAAGTCCTAACCCTCTAACTCTTTCTCCTAAAGTTGAAATGACTTCATTTTGTGAAGTCACGTATTTTTCCTTGGTGGTGTTTTTTGTATATTCGACGTTGTATAGGCATGTGATACCCCGCTATGAATTGATCGTTACCTTGCCAAGTTTCATTGAGGGCATTTCCTATAGGTAGTGGTATGGAGGTGTTTTCTTGAAACGAGACCTCAGCCGTGTTTGTAAAATTCCTATAGGTGGGTACATACTTCGAGAGCATTGTTCATTCTTGGAATAACGCGCTAAATGTTCATCATCTATAGATAGGTATGGATCTATTTGTCTACTGATTTGCAGTCTAAGCAAAACGTGAGGGAATGAAACAAATTCTCCTGTAAACGTCATGTTGTTCAAGCCTGAAGGCTCTGTTTGTTGTTGCGTTTGCACGAGCTATTCCAACTCCTCTATTTGGAAAGATGAACTATATCTAGTCCTTTGTGGTGGAGTTTGTATTGACAATCGATTAGCTGAATAATTGTCACCCCATGCTGAGAGTGAGGGTGATGTTTGTCTATTCAATTGATCGTAGTATGCTTCGAGACCTAGGACAGGTCTGCCATATGCGTCGAATCCCGACATATTCAAGGGGTATATGAATACCCACGAGATAATGGGAAAGAGCGAAGATGGATGAAAGAAGTATGAATTCGAACCAGAAAGTTGGAAGGTTCACGTCAGTTCACCAATTTTGTATGATGGAAAAGTGACAAGCGAGCATGGGAATCTACAAGTAACTCTTCCTCGCACCCGACCTCCCGAGGTCATGCCGAGACAGCCGGTGGGGATGGAATATATGTGGGGTATAGGCAAACTAGTTAGGCAATCTTATATCTTCGACACACACTAATGGAATCTGTGAATCTAAGGCAAAGAAGGCCCTCCTAACCTGAACTAGTGTGATAGATCGGTCGGTGAGGATGACTACTCGAAGGCTCCAATCAATATCGAGCTCTGGCGTGATTCGATCTATGGGTTGTGGGATGCGTGGAAAATGACCCAGGATTGTTTCGTGTATGTCTCCAGATAGGGTCATGAAAATGGATGATGGATATATAATGGATTCTACGGTCGATTCTCTAGTCTAGTCTAGAAATTCTTAGCTTCGTTAGCTGCTATGTCTAACAAGGATAACTATGCGATAATGGTTGGTGGAAGTGGAGTGGATCTAAATACTAATGTGCGTAAGCTAGTGTCAACATTGGATTGACCTGTGGACTCATTGGGTTATGGGATTTGTGGATCACAACCATAGATTCTTGGTTGTTGTGGACCTGCTATGGTCATACGAGGATTCAATCTCTAATCCCTAGTATCCAGTAGTCGTATGCCTTTTCGGCCTCTATATTTAGAACTACAAGTTGTGAAATCTTCTTAGAGTACCTTACAGGTGTTCTGGCAACCTAAATTCTTAAGCTAGTGTCTATGTCAGTGAGAATGTCTCCTACGTCTAGCTGTGGGACCAAAGGATCACAACCGAACGTTTGCTCTCTTTCAAGCCCTTCTACAGTCATGTGGATATTTGTCTAGGGTAATTTGTAGTTTGGCTGGTTTGACCAAAACATATACACTTTGTCGTCTTCTACATTTAGTCCTCTTAGCTATGAACTGATTTCTTGTAGGTCTATTGTTATTTGGAAGACCCGAATTCGAGATTTTGGTCTATGTCAGTTATTGCTACAAATAGAGTGGGTTGAGGCATGATTGGCTCGAATATGTATTCTCTGGGCTCTCTAGGTCCCGTGATGATCATACAAGAAAGAAATGATATAAATCTAACTAATGACAAAATAAACTAACTACGCAAGATATATCTATGTATATTTCTAAATTTGATATTATTGATAAACTATTGAGTTTGAAAAGAGCAATTATTTAAAATATCTAGAAATTGACAACTAAGCTAATAACGAATTTAAAACAAACAAAGCAGACTGAGTATAGCTACTTGCCTGTGTAGTTGTGAATCTATTCTAAATAACTGGATAATTGATCTAATCTATTTGAAAGACTCTCGATCCTACCTCAAAAGTGAGGAGTGAATCATAGTTTCTCAGAAACTATCAATCCCCACAGCTTCCCTGACAATATCGAAAGTAAAATTAACTAAAATGAAATGATTGACTACTTTATTTGATATGCTTTAACAATAACTTTGAAAGCTTGAACCTGGATTTTGCAGAACAGTGGCGAATCCGATGGTGTGTGTCTTTGTCCCCTCAGTGTGATCTTCTCATTCCTTCGTGCTCACGTGGATCCAGAAAAGCGTGTAATGCTAGCATCAATGTAAGTAGATATTTGGAACAATGGCGCTTTAGGATGCGGATCGAATACAATGCGAGTAGGAGAGGGATAGCGCAAGAGAATAGAGCTTGGCCTATGCAATTCCTAAGCGGGATTTATTATGATTCATGCAACATAAAATGTCCGAGAACTCCGAAACTATCTTATTTGATGAACAAAACTCAGTAACTTTAATGGCTTCCTACTCTTTGAAAATCAAACTATCCTACTACAATTGATTGGATGAAATGATAACACACTTGCACAAGGAGAATATGTGGCTTCCTAACAATGCTAAGAAAAACTAACCATGCATACAACAAATGGAACTATGAATCCTTAGCAAAATTGAAAGGCTAAGCTATTGAAATGAGAAATTCAGAGGCAAATTTGAGGGGCCATTTTCTTGAGCACAAGCCAACTATTTATAGAATCCCATTTACCCAAAGGTGAAAACCAAATTGATCTCTTAGACCATAAACAATGCAAAAACACTATTCCATGTAACCAATCGTAAATACAAGCAAAGGCGGTGAAAAAAGCTGGTAAACATTGAATTTTACGTGAGTTGTGTTAAAAAGAGCATTCTGAAAACGCGTGAAGGACCACCACCCTGAGTAGGGTGGCGGTTACACAACCGCCACCATGCCCAGGCGGAGGTCACGAGACCGCCGCCCGTGCAGGTAGCGGTTTCATCACTGAAGACCGAAAAGCAAAGGAAAAGAGGGGGAATGAAAAATCAAAGCACACAGGGGCTAAGTGAGACATGCGGGATGTTAACACATTCTTGGAGATATTTTTCGGATCCCGAACACCTGCGAGGAGACTCCAGTATCATCATTAGGGCACGCGTAACACTTGTTTCGGCGGTGCAAGTGCCCTATAATTTTGGGTACGTACGGTCTTCCTTAACATAATGCAACCATTGCATCCCAAAAATAGTCTTACCTCTAGCAAATTCAACCACAATAAATATACCACATACCTCATGTCTTTTCAATATCATGGCCTCCTGTATTATTTTCTTTGCTAACATATGCTTATTAGTTTAATCAAGAGCAATGTGAATGGAGGATGTGTTTATCCCATCTAGCATACCTTGAGACATGATTATTAAATAGTCTTCCTCAATCATCCAAGCATGTAAATGTTGTCCCAAATAATAGAAACATGGTAACAACATAGGAGTACTCAACAAGCTATGAAAATGGTAACCATTCTCATACCTTAGGATGTTAAAGTCATGAATGCACCTTGAATTCAACTCTTCTTTTTAACAAAGAAATTGCACCTTGATTCTTTAAGCACTTTGAGGACCGAATTCCCCCACTAACCCTTCCAAGGGTTCCACCATGTAGCTGGTATAAAAATCAGTCATGGGCTCTATTAATAAAGCATTTTCTCCTCTCTTTATGACTATTGTTATACACAATCCAGCAGGCTGAAGATGATAAAAAATATTCTCTTACCCTTTTTAGCAATCAGAAAACCAACGCTAGTACTTTGAGAGTTACTCTCCCTTCTTGCACTGAGTCTCCAAGGAAGAAATCATGCTTGCCAACACTTGTAATCCCAAAAGACACATTTGAATTCCTTCCTTTGCTTATGAAATTAGTCACCAAGTTTTCAAAATCAGAATTGATAGTTTTGGACAATTGCAACATATTACTAGGATCCCATACCTTATAATGCCCATGAACCCTTGTATCATGTAAGGTCTGCCATCTTTGCTTCTCTTGTATCTCCTCATAAAGAAGATTATCACTCTTTGTCTTCATGATGACTTGACTTTGATGCACCAAATTCTTAGCATTCTTACCGTCAATAGGCTGAATACCATCATGATAAAATTGTTGTAATGATATAGGATGAAGATGATGAAATAAATCCGTGCTACTACTAACCTCCTTATAAATAATATCATCAAAAGGTTCACCTTCTATTGCTGATTTAGAAACCTCCAAAACACCATCCCTTGGAGTATCCTCATCAAGCTTGGTCTCCAAAATGACTCGACCTTTCTGCCACAAATCCTGAGCATTCTGGTCTACAATGGGCTGAAATTCTTCATAAATCAGCTTATCATGAGTTGTTAGTTTGGAAATTGCAACAACGTGCAATTCCACACAAGTGTCCATGTGAGGCTCCTCCTCATGTGCCAACTGCTCCCTAGAGTCTTCTTTCATGGGTGTAGATTTCCTTGCATCAATTGCCATCATCGTTTCCTTGAACTCTTGTAAGTGTTTTCTTGCTTGAGTCGCTATCAACCTAGCAGCTCTAGCTCTGCTATTCCATTCCTCACACTTTTTAAGAGTTTCCATTACATCCTCCTTGCTTGCATATACAAATTTCTTCTCCTGAGCTGGAATAATTTCTCTAACAAGCAAAGTTTCACTAATGCAATTATTTTGCTCAATGGAAATCATACCCTTTTGTCTAGAAGCTTCTTCTTCAAATGAGTTCTTTTGTAATTCAGGTACCGACATATGATGACCTCGCTTGGGCTTGCTACCAATCTTCATCATGCAATAATCTGAAATGACATATTATCTCTAAAACCCCTACTCAAAGATTGGTATTTCCTCTAACAATAATCCTCATCAATCACGTCTATTGGGTGCCCTTTATTATTGTTCTCACCTTTTTCCTTATTGTCCCAAGATTTTCTTTGACTCAAATTCTGAGTGACTGACTCAAATAAAGGTTAGTGGCTTCCTGTTGTTTCACCATGTTGGTGAACATTTCCTTCATAAAACCCACATTGATATCTTTCCAAACTACCATATTTAACCCACATAGGCTAGAGGAACAACAGCTCTAATACCATTGAAATATCCCTTATGGGATACTACTTAAAAATGCACAAAATATGGGAAAATTGCAGCAGAGTAAAAAAATTTATTTTTACTAAAAATGTCCAGCTAGGACAGCGAATGGTATTAAATTGATATCACACAAAATATTTTCCCACAGTGCATGAAATTTTGAGGGAAGCTTGCAATAGTAATAATAAACACTATGAAAACATTTTTGGAATAATATATTGCTGCTAGAAAAATTACAGAATTCCCTAGGTGGCTGGAAAACTTCAGAGGTTCGTAACCCTCTAAATACAAGAGCAATAATAAGGGTCTTTGGAAATAACATTAATAGATATAGGCAGTAATAGTTCCACCTTCAGATCTAAAAACAACCAACTGGAAAACCCCCAAATAAAGGCTGCAAGTCACCTCACTTGGAATGGGGTCGGGAAATGATGGAGGCGCCTTCAACGTGCTACCACGCCTAGCCCAAATGGCTGTCATGAATCTGATCTGGAGCCCCTCTAATTGTCTTCCTCAAATGCCCCCAAAACCCTCGAAATCCTTCCTCTTAAACCTTTGATAATGTCTCTACCGCATGACCTTGAAAGCGGCTCCAAAATGATAGACTAGGTTAGATCTCTCACTACCGAAGAATGCCTGCTAGCTAGGGATAGGTCTCTCACCACCGAAGCTAGGGTCCCTATGGGATTTGACTCCACAAGCTATAGATGCACAACAAAGAAGAATTGCACGTAAAGGAGGCTAAAATGTAAGCGACAAAAGTTACTTTCATTTCTCTCCCACTCTCTTATATACTTCTCCACGGTAAAAGAGCCCCAATAACCCTAGATGCATTTCATTCCATGGAGGGGCTAATAAAATAAAAGTAACTAAAGTTACTTTTTTCCTTTTTAAGTCGTCATGGTCCAAAAGTGACCCTCAAACGCAAAACTGGAATATTAGACCCATGTGGCCCCTTCCCAATAGTTCCCAGTATCCACATCCCCTCGGATATGACCACGGCTTGGATTCGAGTCGGTCCTTAGGCCTTGGGCGTTGGAA
This sequence comes from Taxus wallichiana var. yunnanensis, assembly GCA_018340775.1. Lineage (NCBI taxonomy): Eukaryota > Viridiplantae > Streptophyta > Pinopsida > Cupressales > Taxaceae > Taxus > Taxus wallichiana. The sequence continues at coordinate 693,453,966 of CM031235.1, read as the reverse complement.
AAAGGAGACATTACGGTGTTAAAACAAATATCCTGGAATAATATTCACGGGTATAACAAAACTATGTGTGAACTCTAATATATGAGTTGTTTATGACAACTAATATTATAAATATTACATTTACATATATTAATTCATGATTAATAATATGAAACAATATTAATCCTAACATTCACCCCCTTAGTGTGAACATTATTAATCACTAATCTTAACCCCTTAATGTGAACATGGAAAAAATGCACCACAGAACTAGAACCATAATCGTATGCCTCTGCATACTTTTAGGTCTACATACCGCTGGCTTGGATCTTGTTGCACATGATTAATCCGTTTCACCACAAGAACCCCATACCTGGGGATGATCACACTTCCACCGATTCACCTACATACACGAACTCAACAGCCTTCGCTTTCACTTCCAATTAACAATAGATTTCATCACCGATCAATGTTAGAAGTACGACAGGTCGAAGGATCTCTGCATCGGAGGATCACTCCAGTTCAACCGCCTCCTATACAACTGTTCTCAAGTTCCAAAATGCACATCTTCCTCATTTGAATCAAAACAGGGAAGGAAACCACACACCATTTTATTCAACACACACCACACAACTGAAATAATAGAAAATACTGCCACCAAATTTGAATGTGACCCCGTCATTGGTGACTGACAAGAGGTGTTGATCGTTCTCCATCCTCTCGATGCCTTCTGTCTCCATTAGTGTCACGAGCTGATAACTCATTCGGATGTAATCATGAAGCACAATTACAACTCGGACATCGGATTCCACCGAAAATGCATTCGTGAGGCAAATTTTTTAATTTTTATTTTTATTTTTACAATTTTTGACAATTTGACTATACACAAACTTTCACTGTTAACACTTGATTGGATAATGATAACAATCCTAAAATCACATATTTTGACATTGACAATATCGACATAAAATGAAAACTTAGATTCTTGACTCGAATACTATAAACTATTTTTAACTTTTGACTTGATTTTGATAAAAACAATAATTGACTCAACAATACTTGAGTCTTACAAATGACATCAACATTGACTCCTTTATCGACGATAATCTTGATGACATACAATATACCAAATGACACCTAAAGAATATTTTATTAGATAATTATATGATGGACATGATCGACTCCACAATTCTAAGACCCTTAATAATAAACCAAAACATACATAATACAAAGGACTTAATGACACTACTTTTTGTTGATGAAGACGAATAATAACAAACTAAACCAAAAATTGGCAAATAAACATAATACAAAAACTAAACTATAAAACTAGACAAAAATATCATGACACTTAAGCTAAGACCATGGGTTTAACCCTAAAACCACCAACCTCACCTAAAACCGCTTGAACCAAAAACATATTTGCATTGAAACATACAGCTGGACCTTGTTCACGAGTAGATGCCAATGCATGCATTACATTGTTACACTGCGACCGCATCAAATGGAAGATAAATATGATAACATGTAAGAGTGACATGATCCAATTAGAGGGCACGAGTGATAGATTTGTAGGTTTCAATACTCAAGTTGTTGTTGTTGTCTTCAATGCTTTGAGTTATGAGGATTCTATGCAATGTTTGAAACTCCCAATGCTACGCCTACAGGTGTAAAATGTTTACACGTCCCTTTCTTTAATATTGTTGTCTAGTCAAATATGTAGATGGAAAGGTACACGATCCCCACATATTTTGATCAAGCTTCGCATGCAGATACATGGCCATCGTGAGGAATGTAGACTGCATCGCCAAGGTAGAAAATAACTCTACACGTTGCTCGGTATCATTGGAATATTGCATGAAAAATTTGGATATTGACTGAGAAATCGGCTGAGAGAAGAATGTGCATTAATCTTCATGTATAAGATCATCGACCAATCGCTTCTTAGATGATAACAATGGCCCTTGGATCCACCATCAATATGCCAGTGATTTGACTTTAGAAAATGGCAGAATACACCTTGACTGATGCACCATGAACAAATGGTTTATTGATAATCCTCTTCCACCTTCTCACAATCAGTTTAGTCTTGCAAGACCAATGCAAAAACAAGACATGCAGGAGCCACCGCCTTCATTGAGGCAACTCGATGCAGATTTGTGAGCGCATAATTTCCAAGGATCATTGAACAATGTAACTTCTCCAAAGCAAATGCACTCAGGTGTATCACAGCTGAACGAATGACATTGATAAAAAAACTGAATAAGAATTCACGCTCTAATACCAAATGTGAGCAGAGCACCAAATTTAACACAACAAAAGATATTTTATTCAACATAATATGAAAACATTACATAGGCTATTATATAGCCATACAGATAGGAAAACAACCTCCAATTATTTAGGGAGGTGTTATAACAAATATCCTGGAATAATATTCACGGGTATAACAAAACTATATGTGAACTCTAATATATGAGTTGTTTATAACAACTCATTTACATCCTCATATTAATGTAATATTATAAATATTACATTTACATATAATAATTCATGATTAATAATGTGAAACACTATTAATCCTAACAAGGAGCTTTTTCAAGATGATATTAGTGTAAGGTCCTCTATTGGTGGCCCAGTTACATGTAACGTTACAAGTATGGGTTGTTTCGTGTTTGAATGAATGAATGGGTGCTTTTAATAACCTCCATGAGACCAACCAGTCTATGGCATCTAAGGATAGTAACAAAGTTCATTTGTGCACAAATATCCTCTGAAGCTACCCAAACTATGATTTTGTGAAATCTATTTTCTTTATAATTTTGGATCTTCTATTATGAATCTTGATTAAAAATCAGTTGTTTTTGCTAATCTCTCCTCTTCATACGTAATAGTCGAAGGAATCAACTTTTAAGATGGTGTTGTACTAGATTTGGATATCCTTGTAATCCATACACTCCATGATGTAGTTTCATTCCATCTCCACTAGCCCCAAAATACTAAAAACGACATATTCTATCTACCCAATTTTATTTAGGCATTGTCATCATGCCAATATCACACTTCAAATGATGTGAGCTAGACCTTAGCCAAAATATCAACATTTTCACCTCCCATTTTATTTCCATTCATACAAATGTTTTTTTTTGTGATTACAATTGGGATTGAATTCTCTAACATAGTGTTCTCTCTTTTGCTCAAGTCGATTTGTCCACATGGTTGGTTTGAACAATCTGCAACGTGAACAGTTGTTGCATACAGGGCACGAGCTAGTGCTCTCCTTATTTATGTTTGGGTGAAAAGGTCCTGCAATGGGTCCATTGGTGTTGCACCCAAACAACGTGCCATATACTCAATAAAATGCGTAAAAATTAACTAAAAACCAATAGGTGCTCATAAATGTAGAAATCCTCCTAAATGCACTTTGAGTCCACCATCCCCTAAAATAAAATATTCTTTGAGGATTTTATCCATCTTTTATTTTTGGATTTACCATTTATAAGAGCACAAAAAATAAGTAGATCCAGAGGATGCTTAAGAGATCCACGAGCTATAGAAGAGTATAATTGGTGTAAGCACAAAAGGTTCAAATACCATAAGCGAGCGTATGTAAGTAGTGTAATCATATAAACAAGTTTCCCCATATGGGTCATATAAGTGTAAGCACAAAAGGTAGTTATGCTTCAAGTGGGTAATTACATGCAATGTAATCACGGTAACATATTTTCCCTCAAGGCCCAATGTACGTTATGTCCGTTATGGGCAATATATGAGCATTGTAAGCATAAGAATGGGTTGCCCTCTTGTGGGCATGATATATCCAATGTCAATAGAAGAAGAAAATTTTCACACTATGGGAATGGTATAATCAATGAAAATATCATATTAGTATGCCCCATTATGGTTAATATGTATTCAGCGAAAAAATAAAGGAAGTATACCCCTTGTGAAAAATATGTAAGCAATGTGGGTATAAGAGTAGGTTGCTTTTATCTAGCCAATTATATAATCAATATCAACACAAGAATAAGATGCATTCATATGGGCGTGTGGTATAGGAAATATAGCACAAGAAAGGACATGCCTCTATGCAGTAAGCTATAACAAGCAAGGCATAGAGCATATGTCCTTGCCCCCAAGATATGTATGATGTGAATCATGGCAATGTAAGAAAGGAAAAGAAAACAAATCTACTCATGATATAATCATGACATTATAGGCAATGATGTGAAAACAAGATGGGCTTGATATAGATCATGGTAACACAAGACAACGCAAATTGTAACACCAAAACTAAGGTTAATCTAATTAAGATTTTAAATAATTGTATATTGATGAAAGAAAGGTTGTGTTACAATGAAAATAATAAACATTCAAATCCTCAATCATATTTAGTAATGTTTTTTTTTTTTCCTTATATTCCTTAAACATGACTTGTATGCCCTTTGAGAGCTATTTCCTCTTCATGCTTTTCGTGCACGTATCGATGCCACCGCGAGGCCCACGTGAGTTAATTCTATCATTTTAGTGTGTTAATTGGTTGTTTTAGGTAATTTGGGTTTGTTTAAATAAAAAAGAATGTTTTTTGGAATTGTTTTTTAGAATTGTATCTTAATGGAGAAATTTCCCGAAGGAAATGTGGAGGAAATGTAGAAATTGTTGATAATCCACACCAAAACCCACTAGAAAACCCTACAAATAAGTAAGAGGCCCATAGAAACGAAGAAGAGGAATTATTTCAAAGATATAATGTAGAACACTAGTACAATTAGAAATAATCTTAATAGTTTTTGTAACTCCTCGATAAACAATATACGCAACGCACCTACATATATATTGGAAAGGGTTTGCAAGGAAATAAAAATTGTTTCACGAAGCTAGATGCAATGCAAATTGAAAGGAAAACATTGAAACAATTTTATCCTCGTGGATTGTCAAATGATGTTATAAAAGTCACGAAGATATCAAAACAATAAATTTTTGTTTTGTTTCATATGCTTGGAAGCAATGATCCACCACCAAAGTGAGTGGGAAGCATATTAACAAAGTGACTAGTGTATTAACAAAGAATTAAAAAGACTTTTTGCACAAGTAGTGGATGGTGTTTGATGAGCCTCCATACAATAATAATAAGGTTCCATTTTAATTTTTGAGAAAAATATATTGTGAGTATGTTCTTAATAAGAAGTCAAATTATTTTGACTCTAGGTCACCTCAAGGAAAGGGAGTTGGGTCCTCATACGATATACATGGTGTCCGATGAGACCAAAATTTCCAAAACATCCCTTGAGCACCAACACTTTGCCCCCTAGTAAACCGCCTAAAGCATTATCTCAAAAAAACAAAGCTTCGAGGGATCCTGGATGCTCTGTGTTTTGAAAAAAATCTCCTGCAGTAACTAGGAAGCATCCAAACTTGAGAGTCACTAGGTCATGAAAAAATGTGAATACAAGAGCTATTATCTCAAAAGGATGACCTTCAAACAATGATCAAAGGAAGAGAGAAACTGATAAAATGACCAAGTGGCTAGAGACCAAGTTGAGGACCACGATCAACAATGCGAGTTACAAACTAACTCACCATGTCACCAAGCTAGCTCACCCACCGACCGGCTACATTTTAACATTAGCAAGACAAGTTCAATGCAGATTGGCCGCCTATACCGCCACTCAACTAACTTGTCTCGAACAATCCAAAATATTTCCCCACCGAGTGCACTTGGTTGATCCATATATAGCACCTAGACCACACCGGCACTATGTGGAAAGAGTAACAAAAGCAATTAGAGCCACTGTATGAGGATAAAATATGCCTCATCAATGTGCAATGAATACTCTCATCTTATTACCTTTTTAATCAAGTTTGACTGCATTTCATAACTTTTGTTTGATCTAATATAAGTTTAAGATGTAATTTTCCATCTTTTGTTTGATTTAGTTCAAAATTGTAAAAACTCTATGATTCCTAACAAATGTTGTGGAACTTCGCTTTGGAATAAGCATGTCATATTTGGTCAGATAAGCGGGTGTGGAGTAACCAACATCTTTTTGAGGAAGTTGGCTAAGTATGGCTTAGCTTTGAAACTCTAGCAGATTATTTCTAGAAGATCCCCCTTTGGTTTCGGAACTTCTCCAAAGTTCTAGAGTCAATGGGGATCTTCCTAATCTATCAAAATTCGATTATAAAGCAAGGAATGGGCCTTCCGAGAAAAAATAGACCAACAATTTTCTGGTTTTTCACACTCCAAATATACATGTATAATACCAACAGCGGTATATCCAACTAGTTTTCTTAATTTCATAGCTACTTTGGGCGCTATTCGGTTTACTAGGATTTGTAGGCATAAGGATAGTTGTTGATCACTCATTATTGTAAATGCATCTTCGGATGGAAAAATGATATATAGAGAAATGAAGGTAGATATGGGGGAGACAACACTCATTGTTAGTTTTTGTAAGACCAAGGATTCAAGAATAAGAATAGCCATCTAATTTTGAGAGCAACATATTGTGTTAGCTCCCATCTAAGGTGGAGCAAGGGCCCACTCCTCCAAGGAAAAGGATCTTTACTTTCATTGGTGTTTTACCTTTCAAGTAATTTGTATAATTCTATTATTTGGCAATTTTTAGTGCTTTTGTTCAAGCAAGTAAGTTTTGTTATGTGGAGTTATCTATTGTCCCTACAGGTGTTATAGTTTACATTCTTATCTCCTTAGACAGAATTTTAAACAACATTTACAAGGTCTCGTTTATTTCAAAGAAAGGTGTTCAATTTTGTAATGTTTGTTTATTTCAGTTATGTGTTCAATTCTATAAAGTGTGTTTATTTCAGCAGTGTGTTCAATTCTGCAAGGTTTGTTCATTTCAGAAATTTGTGTTTCTTTCAGTAAGTTTCTTACAGTTTATCTTCAATAAGGCTTTAGCCAAGAGATCTTACAACATTATAAAACCCCCCGAGAGAAAAAAATAAAAATAATAGTAACTATAATCAATTACTAATTCACCTGAGACTTCACTTGTTACATATAGCTTTGGACACACCCCTGGTTTTGATATGACATCGACCACGATTTGATCAAATGAAGGGAATAACGACACCCATCACACCTAATGTAAACCACCACTCTACATTTAAACCTAGCTACCCACCATTACACTAAAAATGTGGGATCATATTCCCAACTTAGCATATATGGTCAGTGGAGGTTAGAGGGACTTGACCCCCTAACCTCCCATTTACCAAAATAAGCCTCCACCGTTAGGCCATTGGCAGTTAACAAGCCTATATAAGGAGGAGTTTCTATTTGAATAAGCGAATACTTGTGACTGTGTTATTGTGATAACAAGGCAGACTTAAAAGTGATATTTTGAGACACTTAGGAGCATTTTGAGGACTTGTTGTAAACTACAAAGTTGTCCACAATTCTAATATGCTTCTCGTGCACATGTTTTTTTCCCATTTTGGAGTTTTCTTGATGCCTTTTTAGGAACAAAAGTCATTGGAAGATAGAGAAATGAAGAGAAATCTTTCGCAAGTGCTTTAAGAAGGTGGAGGACAAACATTGAGCTTCATCAGAGTCCTTCAAAGGTCTAAAGGCACAAAATTGTAGGTTTTGGATATGTTATTGTAAATTGTGAGTTTGATTATACTTATAATTTTGGTAATTTTAATGGATCGGTTCAAATGAACCCAAATGATGTAAGCATTTTCCAAACTCCGTAAACAAATCTAGTGTTGTATTTCTTTCTCGATTTGCATTTTGATTTATTATTTAATTTTATGAATTTAATGAGTAATAATTAACTTCGGACAAACATATTTATCGATTGCAGCATTTTTAAAATCATTAAAATTGAAATCTAAATGTTTTTTTGATGTTCGCTCCTTCATGGGACCTCATCACACTACCAGAGTGCAACTTGGTTGATGTTCACGTTATCCCACATGATCCTCATGCTTCACATTTTCACATTCTTCGTCATGGTATCAAAGCACATTTTGTTGGGATTTGTGCTACTCACCGTCTATTGTTTCCCTCTTGCTCTCTGTTCATGGATTTTAGGGTTCATGTGCATCCGTCGTAATTATTATTCCATTCATGCTCTACTTGCATTGATTCAGTTTTAAATCTTGTTCGTGGTTTTCGGTTCATGTTTTCGAGTGTTCATGGATCTTCGGGGTTTATCGGCCTTACATGCATGTTTTGATGTGTTTTACAAGATCAAGTTGTTGTTTTCAAGGTTTTGAAGGTGTTGGTGTTGAGTTTTTTAGGGTTGCAAAAGATTTTTAGGACTAACTTGGCCCCAACTCACCGAGCTAGGAACCGAGTTGGCTCCCCATCTCACCCTCTCGCATTGTCTCTCCGCACATCTCGACCTACCTATTTAACTCGTTGATTCTACATTGCATCGTGGTTTCATTTGGGTCTTCGATCACTCGAAATCACCATTTGCATTGGTCTTATCTCTTCCTTTTACATTGGACAAATGCCCAAAGATCGACCCTATCCTCCTCTCGCTCGTGTTTCCACTTGGTCTAACTCCTTACATGTTTAACTAGGCCTTTGACCATTCATGTGCAGCTCCATATGCCTTTTCATCCACCCTAGTTTTGCATTGTCTCTTAGACTCTCATCTCGTGCTTGTATTGTGTGTTAGTGTTTTGGTTGCATTGTTCCCTCCATCCCTACATTTCTCCCGGTGTACAACCCTAGCTCATGCATAGCCCATTGAATATGTGAAAACCTATGGTGTTTAACTCACAACTCAATAAAAACCCTTTGAAAACCAACTCCAACAACTCACCATCTCATGAGTCGCATCAACTCAACGCCCTCACCAATCCAACTCACTGCAACAATCTTTGTTGACTCACCGAGTCCTCTATGACCAAATCACCCAAGTCATCCGATTAACTCACCATGTAACCCGATCATCTCACCCGCAGAGTTGGCCCTAACTTGCCCGAGTTGCTAGCTATCTCCTCTTGAGCCAAGACTCCCCTTTACCCTCCTTATTAGATTTTTTTGGTCATTTTTTCCTTTTTTAAATTAATTAAGCTAATTTAAAAGAAAATTTAATAAAATTCATCATTGCACGGAAGGGGTTATATTTTTCAAGCTCCATGTATGACATTTTACCTTTCCAAGCCAATTTTATGGCACGTTGCATTGTAGTGCTCCTCTTTGTCTATGGCTAGTGAGTGTGTCTACCACATCCTTGTGGAAAGAGAGCCTTCTTTTTGTGATGTGAGATGTCTTCTCTCACATTGAATAGTGTTTGTACCCTAGTGTTGTTTACGCCCTTTTTGTTCTTGTTTACATTTTTTTCCTCTACTTCCAACTAAGACTCGTTATGGCCTCCACTCTTACATGACTCATTGCCTACTACAAGGTGAGTGGTAAATTGTTTGACATCACATGAACACACCCTATTATAATCACACACTACTTATAAAATACCGCAAAAATGGGGTTATCATTATTACTTGGGTGTCATATTTCTTACGACGACGCATTGTTGACTAAGTCCAGGCATCTTGCATTATTGCACCCTTCTTCTTATGCACCTTACACTTCTTTCTTTTCAGTATCATGGAGGATTCTCTTTCTAGACTTGAGCATTGCAGATCACTTTACAACCTCCACCACTTCTTCTTAGGAGAGATAACTACACATCATGGTGTGCTTCTATGGAATGTTACTTTTCCTATGAGGGTCTTTCACACTTTCTACATGGGCCAGTTCCTACACCCACTGATCATCATCGTCTTGAGGACTATCTCGACACATGTGACCATGTTATTGGTCACTTGATGTTGCATGTCACTAGACCTCTCTACATTCACGTGGCAGACTCAGATCCTCCCCACACCATCTAGAGCATCTTTCAGTATTTATTTAGAGACCCTTCACATATTGTTGTTGTTGCTACTATTGATTTAGTTATCTCCTCTTCGATTCATGTGATGACAGTTCCTACCGACAAAACTCACTTGGTTCCATCCCTAGTGATGAGGATTATGCTTCTAGTTCTGATAACGAGAGTGCTACCGAGGACCCTCTCCTTCCCTCACTATTCCATAGGATGTTGACATTCCTCCCTTCTCATCAGACATCGAGCAGTCTCATTCCCAACCTTTTATAGTCATTGCATCTACCTCCTTTCCACTTCTAGTATATGTGTCCCTTTCCACTCCTCTACCTTCATGTGATGATTCATACTTTTCTGACATCGCTCTTATGTTTTTCTAGCCTCCTTCTTGGTATCTATTAGACCTTTTCGTATTTTGCAAAGTGCCTACTTGTGATGCAAGACATGTGTTTTGGAGCAATTTTTCATCTCCTTTGTTGGGAGTTCCCCTTCTGGGACTCTTATCACTTCCACTTTTTAGGAGATCATCTCTAATCCACCCTTGTTTTTGGATCCTCTTTCTATTATGGGGTTGTTGCATTACCTTCACTTCACTCGGGCATCCCTTGGGTGAATGTTCCTCTCTCTCACTTTGACAATTCTACACTCGTGACATTACCTTTGGTTCTTTACGACTCATTTGTTAGACCTATGTCACATTTATGTGGACTAGATTCAAAGTTCTTCATATTACTACCTTTGGCTTTCTTCACATAGTAGGCGGACTCCCAAAGATTTTATTTCTATCCTCCTTAAAGGAAGGCACACAACTTGGTACGGGTGGCTCTTATTCATCCCAAAGGAAAAGTACCACATCATCAACACTCTTCTTCGAGACTTCCTAGAGTTACGTAGAGTTCGATATGTCTCTGTGGCATCTTTTGCGTTCCTCTTGTCTCCTTCTTCTCATCTCTTCTTTTTCTTTTTGAGAGATTGTCTATTTTTAAATGGGTACCTTATCGTGCTCCTCATTTTTGGGACCCATTTTTGGCATCTTTCTTATATTAGAGATTTTTTTTCATCTCTTATGGTGGATGCTTTTCCCACCAAGTTTTCCTCTATTGCTTGAGATACTTGTTGTTCATAGGTGCCTCATCGGGCTTTAGTGTCGGAACCAATTTCTCATTTTTGACTTGTCACCTCATCCTAAGTTACAATGAAAGGGGGTGTTGGTGTGAGTCATTTGCTACATAATGTGGCGAGTTATCTCACTTAGGTGATGATGCACTAAAATTAGTAGGAACTTTAAAAGGTCATAACTTGTGCTGGGGTGTCTCATTTAAGTCTATTTGTTTTTTAAAACCACCAATTTTGATGAGACGAACACACCGTCAACCAGCCTTACCATTTAGAGCACATTTTGACACATTTTCGGGCCCGAAATCTACCATTTGAAGGACAAAAACTTGGATCTAAGTTGTAGTTTGGTTTTTTCCTATTTTAGAGCATTAGTTAATTTTAGTCTCTTGCATTCAAATTAGGTTAGAAAGTTAGAAATTCCTCTAATTTATGCTTGTAGAATATGCGTGGCAATTTTTTTGCCCATACAAATAAGCATGCAAACTTACTAAGAATAAAGAAGTTCTAGTAAACTGCTAAAAATAGTAAATTTCACCATCTAGAGTAGATTTAGTCAAAGTTAGTTAGATTTTGTTGGGAAACTCAAGTTGGGAGTTGTTTTCCTATTTATGAAACATTGTAATCCATGATTGAATAATGAAGAAGGAGATCTATTTTCTTTTGAGTTCAAATTATTTCTAGTATATTGAGTGTGTTCAGAATTTGGATACATTATCTGCATCGTGAGCGAGCTTGAGTCTTGGGGAAAAAATGGCAGGAAGAGGAAGAGGAAGAGGATGCAGTATTTCCTAGATGAATAGAAACATGCAGGAGCTACAAAGGCAATTTGTTACACTTTCTCGTAATGATAACCTAGAGAGGAAATCAAGGAGGAGATGACACAATGTCGAAGAAGAAGCTTGTGAAGAGGAGGAAACGCAAGTGCCACCCTTATCTTTTGAAGAAAGGATTCTTTGAGAATTAGAAGGAAATAATGACGGGATAAGAGTTGATGTTTTAGAGTATGTAGGTAGTCTAAAACCATAGGAGATGATAGACTAGTTGACTAACATGGGAAAAAAATTGAGTGGAAGGCTCACAAAAGAAAAGAAGGTAAAATTTGCATGCACAAAAGTAAAAGGTCATGCTATGTTATGGTGGGATCACCTACAAAAATAGTGGTTAAGAAAGGGGAAAGAAAGGATTAGGCCCTGGAGTAAGATGGAGAAGAAGCTAAAAGTGTATCACCCTCGACTATTGTTACTTCCTCCCGGCATTCAAGTGTTGATATATGATTTCTTCTGTAAAAGGATGTGTTCCTTTGATTGTGAAGTCATGCTTGATATAGATTGTATCTTCTTTGCATTTGAAGATCTTTGACTGAGCCAGGATATGCTTGGACTCTTTTATTTCTTTCATTTTTGCACCTGAGTTTAATCTGATTTCGGAATGAATTGTGGATTTACCCGTCTATATGACTCAGCCTTGGATCAGTGGCATTGATCCAAGAGATGTTTTAAGTTTATTCTGGATAAACAAAAATTATAGACCTTACGAAGGTTGCAAGGTCCGAATGTGTGGAATGAGCAATTCAGGAGTTAACTCAGGCTGATCTTGTTAAATGAATTGGTTCCCGATATTGTAATATCAGGAAGGTCTTGATCTTGAGCCAGGTAATAAATTCAGATACATTTATACTACTAGCTTATTATCAGTGCTGGAATGAATCCTTTTCGTGAATGTATATTTGTTGGTTCTTATACTGAACGATTCTAATTGTTAGACCTAGACTGGATTTATTAAGGTTAATAACCTATGGGTTGGATTAGTGTTAATCTAACCTAGCCCTAAGCTATAAGCTAAATGTTCCTAAGGTTAGCGACCTAGCACTAAGGAAGTTAGACTAAGTATCACCTTATGATCTAACCTATGTTTCTAACCTAACTAATGTTAGTGGAGGAAGGGGACCTATGAAGGGGTGCGAGCCATGGGCGGTAGTTTCTATGGCATTAAATGAAGGGGATAAGCATGAAGGACAAAGGATTTAGCGGAGATTTCAAACGGCCATTGAGACCGACGTGGCAGAGTCGCCAAATTTGGAAATGGTCTTTGGTTTGTTTTTGTCCATCGCCAACTATGGCGGTCGGTGGCAATGGAGATTGAGTGGGAACTTCGGAGTTAATGCAATTAAGGAACTCGGTTTCGAGCGCGGATTGTTTGGGAAGGCATGCAAAATGGAAAACTAGTTGGTTGTTTGGTTTTCCATACGCTCCAGCTTTCTCTCTGTTTGATCACCGGTTCTTCGAACCGCCTTACTTGGTGTCATATGGCAACTATGAGAATAACTAGCTCTTTTTTCTATTGAGGAAAGTTTATAAAGCATGGAAATAACAAATTATTGTTGTTGGATCTAACGTGGAAAAAGAGGAGAAGGATCGAGCTCATTCATAGGTCTTCTTCGGATTTTTAAGCGGCATTACCAGGCATGTTAGGCCCTAACTTTTAAAAATCTTGCTTTCCTTCAAATGATTTCATTAAAACAACTCTGTTCAGGTGATTTCAATTCAGTTGGTTGGAAGCATTGTTTTGGTTCTTCTTTTCCTGTGAAATTAGGAATCTCAGATTTTTAGAAGACCTTGAAGGAATAGTTTCTGTATTTAATCTTCCTTGTGGTTTCGCTTCGTTTGAGACTGGTTGTACTTTTATGGTTGCTGAATCTTGTTGGATCTTGCTATAATACTTTAAGTTACTTCTGGTTGGATAACTTGCTGTGTTTATACTACTTGAATGCGACTTTTGTAGAAGTCCTCCCTGTGTTGCAATTTTTGGGATATAATCCGTTGAAAGTTTGCAAGGAATATCTACGAAAATGACTCTGTGGAGTCCTTGGAATGTTTCGTATATTTTGGACTTCTGTAGAAGTCATGATTGTGAATACTTATTAGTTAGACTCAGTTGGAGTCCTTGAAAAGTAACTGGTATTACGACTTCTGTTGCTTTGTTATGAATATTGCTTAGCAGTGAATATCGTTGGTACAGACTCAGTTGGAGTTCTTTTTATGTTTCGTATGTTTCGTCTTCTGCTTAAGCTTAGTTTCGAATGCTGATGTTTAGTTGAGATTACTTAAGATATTGATTCAGTTGGAGTCCTTGATATGTATCTTGAATTACGACTTCTGTAGAAGTTTAGTTGTGTAGACTGTTGGTTTGATTCAGTGGAGTCCTTGAAACGTATATTATGTTTTTTAAAACTTCTGTAGAAGTTTTGCTGTGAATACTATTGGGATTCTTGAATTGTTGTCGCATGAAATCAACTTCAATCTAAGCCTTGTTTATGAGCATTAGTTGTATGTGATACTGTTGGAGATCTCGATATGTTGCGAGTTGGCTCGATTCTCGATTTAAACCCTCGTTGTGCATGCATATCGTTCAGACTCCTTAACATTCTTGTGTTCCTTTCTGTTCACTTCTATGGAAATTAAAGGAAGGGTTTTCTTTACAAACTTTACTCGGTTTGAGACCCTGTTGTATTCCGTAGTAGCTTGGCTTAGGATGAAACTTTGAGGAAAATACTGATATGGAATTTTGGCTTCTGTGAAGACCTTGTTGTGATTATTTTTCTTGAAAACGGCTTCCAATATAAGTCATGGTTGTATTATCGTAAGGATTTGTTTCAGTTGAATGAAGTTGTGCATGTTTGTGTTAGATTCAATGTGAATGTCACTATATATGCATATGGAAACATCATTTGATTTAATGTTATCTAGCCTCTTGTTTGACTGTGATAAAGAGGTTATTCCTTTTGATTTCGGCTTTTGATTTAAGTCCTTGCTGTGTTTTAGTAGGGATTAGATTGAGCTGTATGTTGCTGAGTGTTTCGACTCAGTGGGATTGTTGTTGTGTTTGTGCATGGTTACGTCTTCTGTTATTGTGATTATCTAGTCTTGTGCTTGACTGAGATAAAGAGTTATTAGTTGTGCCTTGACAAGTGATGGCGTTGGATATTTTCTCGTTTGTTGAATAATATGGAAAGCTATGTTGAGTCTATTTGTTGGATTATTTATTACTGCCTTGCCATGAGGGCTATTGTATTGCTCAGTAAGCTACAGGTAATTTTTATATTTGAATTTTGACGAACTGTAGTTCTTCCTGTGGTCTCGACTGGCTTAGTCACATGCGTATAATGTGAATGCATTGCTCTTGAGAGGATGGTACAGTCATGAGCATGATTGGAAGGGAAATCAAATGTCTCGGTTTCTTTCTCTTCTGCTGTAAAGTATATGTTGATATATTTATATTTAACTGTTGGAATTGTTAAAACATACTGATGGATTCATGAATTGTTAGGATATTCATTTTTGTTGAATGTAATGGTCTGTTGGATGTTTGTTGTCCTTGGGATTCAGATGGATAGTTGTTTTGGATACATTTGTTATTCTTGGTCACTAATATTTATGATGAAATATCTGAAAAGTATCTAGGACTATTTAGTAACTATAATATGAGTTACGCGTTTATAGTCATGTTTGAATTACAAAAGAGCGTAGTCTGAAATATGTTTACATGTTTGGTGAAATTCTTTCATTTAAACAGTTGTTCAATGAGAGCAATTGGTAGAATGCAATTGTTTTAAGATTTAGTGCTTATCATGCTCAGGGCCACGAATCGACCCATGTTGGCAATTTTGCGATGGTTGTAAGTAAGTGGTAAAGGCACGCAGATCTGATATGATGTTCAGATTGTTTAATTTGGTTTTATGATGAAATCCAACTTGATTCTCTGAATGTACTACTTGAAGAAAGATGTTCTTTTGCTGCCAAGTATTGTATCAAATATGCTGAAGGCATAGAATGTATTTGATTAGCTTAGAAATTAATGTAATGAGGTATTTGTTACTTATGTGTTTGCCTTCGTATCTTGATGGATTGATCTTCTTCGGTTCGAATGATTTTAAGTGCATTTTTACTATAGTATACCGTGGAGATATTTGGGATTTTCTAAGTAAACATTGCAAGGATTATGTGATTGAATTCTTGTAAATATTAGTAGTTTTGTTATGTTCTATCTAAAGCTAATATGGAATTAGTTCACTGTCTTTCGAGTAGCTAAGGGTAAAATAAACCTTAACAGGAAGCTGAACGAGAAGAGTAATTTATCACTCCCTAACCTTGAACAAAGTCAAGACAACGTATTATTTGATTTTAATTCACTATATCTTAATACTAATAAGTAAGATATATTTCAGTTTTGAGAACTGATATAAACCCTAAAGAGTATGGTTAGCAACCTTATGAGAAGACTTTGGGCTACTGCCCAATTTCATTGATTTAAATTAATGTACATCAATGAACTCCTTAATGAAACCTCAAGCCTTATTAATTTCTCTTGTGAAATGGGTCTTAATAAGAAAGGCAATTCTAAGGTAAGGAACCCAGGGGATGGGAAAAGACTACCCAAAAAGGAGCGTTTTTAAGTATAACTTTATCTCAACGTAGGTAACACCTTAAAGTTAAGTAGATCTTTTCGAGGTGGTTTTGGAAGGTTGATGGCACAAGTCAACTGCAGGGTTGTACCCACGAGAAGATTAGGATCTTCTCGAAGATACAACAATGCAGGTGACTTATGGCGACACCCTTCGCATTGATCGTTAAGATTTACACCTTAAACTCGAACAAGTTTTACTCTGGGACTGATTAGGAACGTGGTCATGTTATAAGGCTGCCCCAGGAGACTCGGGGTATCTTGACACACTGGGTTAACTAGGGTTGACCCAGTATGTCAGCGTATCCCTAGTCCCCAGGAGCATCCTTATAACATTGTCATTTTACTAATCCGTTCCTGAGTGAATAACTTGGGCGGAGAGACCGACAAAAGTCAAGTATAAGACATTCTACATAACATAGGAATGGGGTGAAGGACGTATTCCGTTGGACGAATATGTCGTCAAGGAGTACGAGACATAAGCAAGATGTTTCAAATCTTTGGCCAAAGTATCGCAAGCTGCTGATTGCGTTGTCCTATGTCACCTAGTCTAAGGGACGAGATGCCGATGAATAATGGTAACAATTATTCGAGATAGGTTCCTTGACAGAGCATTCTCAATCCCAGTTAGGGAAGAGAACCGCAAGAGTAATGTGTTAAAATTAAAACACCAACTCTTGATACTCATGAATAGATCGGTAGATTACCGAGTCATGGAATGAATAGATCGGAGGTACTCTGAGTCATTACAGTTGCATATGGTTATCTGTTATAAGAATGGTTGTTTTGATTTGTGAGTTCTAAATTATGTATTTAGAACTAGGAAGCATTTATCAAAAAAAAAAATTTACTTGTTCTAATGTACTAAAATGGGGATGTTACAAAAAGACAAATTTCTCCCTCGTGGATTATGTGCAAACCTTTTTCAAGAGGTTTTAGAATCTCAGACTGAACTTACAAACCATGCAAGAATACATAGATGAGTTCTACAAGTTATCCATTCATGTAGAGCATGAAGAAACTTAGGAACAAATGGTTGCAAGGTATGTAAATGGATTAAAATTTTCTATTCAAGATGAGATAAGCATGCACAAGATTAAGAGCATGGAAGATGCCTATAAGTTATCTTTAAAGGTCAAAGAAAAACAAAGCCACCGAGGTTTTAGGAGATCACCTGGGATGAATAGGGGACCTCATCCTCCTTTTGGGGACAAGATGGTTTCATTCAAGGTAGGGGAGAACCACCTCGTGGAGTGGAAAAGCAAGAAGATATAAGACAAGATCTCCCAAATCAGCAAAGAGGTAGAGGATTTCCTAGGGGAAGAGGATATGTTGGCGGTAGAGGATGGGAGGCTCCACGAAGACCATTTGTTTTTATAGATGTGGTGAAGAGGGGCATAGGGATTTTGAATTCCCGCATTATTATACACATGAAAAGAGACAAGTGGATTCTCCAAGGGTAAATTTTTTGAAGCTAAACAAGAAGAAGACGAACATGACCTAGAAATTCCACCATATGTGGGAGAAAATTTGATGATCAAAAGGATGATGATTGCTCCAAGAAAGGATATCAAGGGGGATGCATGGCTACGTACAAATATCTTCATAACAAGATGCACTTCAGGAGGAAAGGTACGCAATGTTATTATTGATGGTGGTAGTTGTGAGAACATGGTTTCAAATGAGATGGTTGAGAAACTAGGTCTACATTGTGACAAGAATCATAACTTATGGCGGCACCCTTTGCATTGATCATTAAGATTTACACCTTAAACTCGAACAAGTTTTACTCTGGGACTGATTAGGAACGTGGTCATGTTATAAGGCTGCCCCAGGAGACTCGAGGTATCTTGACACACTGGGTTAACTAGGGTTGACCCAGTATGTCAGCGTATCCCTAGTCCCTAGGAGCATCCTTATAACGTTGTCATTTTACTAATCCGTTCCTGAGTGAATAACTTGGGGCAGGAGAGACTGACAGAAGTCAGTATAAGACATTCTACATAACATAGGAATGGGGTGAAGGACGTATTCCAGATTGACGAGTATGTCGTCAAGGAGTACGAGACATAAGCAGTATGTTTCAAATCTTTGGCCAAAGTATCGCAAGCTGCTGATTGCGTTGTCCTATGTCACCTAGTCTAAGGGACGAGATGCCGATGAATAATGGTAACAATTATTCAGATAGGTTCCTTGGACAGAGCATTCTGAATCCCAGATTAGGGAAGAGAACCGCAAGAGTAATGTGTTAAAATTAAAACACCAACTCTTGATACTCATGAATAGATCGGTAGATTACCGAGTCATGGAATGAATAGATCGGAGGTACTCCGAGTCATTACAACTGCATATGGTTATCTGTTATAAGAATGGTTGTTTTGATTTGTGAGTTCTAAATTATGTATTTAGAACTAGGAAGCATTTATCAAAAAAAAAATTTACTTGTTCTAATGTACTAAAATGGGGATGTTACAAAAAGACAAATTTCTCCCTCAGGATTATGTGCAAACCTTTTTCAAGAGGTTTTAGAATCTCAGATAGAACTTACAAACCATGCAAGAATACATAGATGAGTTCTACAAGTTATCCATTCATGTAGAGCATGAAGAAACTGAGGAACAAATGGTTGCAAGGTATGTAAATGGATTAAAATTTTCTATTCAAGATGAGATAAGCATGCACAAGATTAAGAGCATGGAAGATGCCTATAAGCTAGCTTTAAAGGTCGAAGAAAAAAAAGCCATCAAGGTTTTAGGAGATCACCTGGGATGAATAGGGGGACCTCATCCTCCTTTTGGGGACAAGCTGGTTTCATTCAAGGTAGGGGAGAACCACCTCGTGGAGTGGAAAAGCAAGAAGATATAAGACAAGATTCCCCAAATCAGCAAAGAGGTAGAGGATTTCCTAGGGGAAGAGGATATGTTGGCGGTAGAGGATGGGAGGCTCCACGAAGACCATTTGTTTTTACAGATTTGGTGAAGAGGGGCATAGGGATTTTGAATTCTGCATTATTATACACATGAAAAGAGACAAGTGGATTCTCCAAGGGTAAATTTTTTGAAGCTAAACAAGAAAAAGACGAACATGACCTAGAAATTCCACCATATGTGGGAAAATTTGATGATCAAAAGGATGATGATTGCTCCAAGAAAGGATATCAAGGGGGATGCATGGCTACGTACAAATATCTTCATAACAAGATGCACTTGAGGAGGAAAGGTACACAATGTTATTATTGATGGTGGTAGTTGTGAGAACATGGTTTCAAATGAGATGGTTGAGAAACTAGGTCTACATCAGACAAGAATCATAACTTATGGCGACACCCTTTGCATTGATCATTAAGATTTACACCTTAAACTCGAACAAGTTTTACTCTGGGACTGATTAGGAACGTGGTCATGTTATAAGGCTGCCCCAGGAGACTCGGGGTATCTTGACACACTGGGTTAACTAGGGTTGACCCAGTATGTTAGCGTATCCCTAGTCCCTAGGAGCATCCTTATAACGTTGTCATTTTACTAATCCGTTCCTGAGTGAATAACTTGGGGCAGGAGAGACTGACAGAAGTCAGTATAAGACATTCTACATAACATAGGAATGGGGTGAAGGACGTATTCCAGATTGACGAGTATGTCGTCAAGGAATACGAGACATAAGCAGTATGTTTCAAATCTTTGGCCAAAGTATCGCAAGCTGCTGATTACGTTGTCCTATGTCACCTAGTCTAAGGGACGAGATGCCGATGAATAATGGTAACAATTATTCAGATAGGTTCCTTGGACAGAGCATTCTGAATCCCAGATTAGGGAAGAGAACCGCAAGAGTGATGTGTTAAAATAAAAACACCAACTCTTGATACTCATGAATAGATCGGTAGATTACCGAGTCATGGAATGAATAGATCGGAGGTACTCCGAGTCATTACAGCTGCATATGGTTATCTGTTATAAGAATGGTTGTTTTGATTTGTGAGTTCTAAATTATGTATTTAGAACTAGGAAGCATTTATCAAAAAAAAAAAATTTACTTGTTCTAATGTACTAAAATGGGGATGTTACAAAAAGACAAATTTCTCCTTTTTGTGGATTATGTGCAAACCTTTTTCAAGAGGTTTTAGAATCTCGATCAACTTACAAACCATGCAAGAATACATAGATGAGTTCTACAAGTTATCCATTCATGTAGAGCATGAAGAAACTGAGGAACAAATGGTTGCAAGGTATGTAAATGGATTAAAATTTTCTATTCAAGATGAGATAAGCATGCACAAGATTAAGAGCATGGAAGATGCCTATAAGTTATCTTTAAAGGTCAAAGAAAAACAAAGCCACCGAGGTTTTAGGAGATCACCTGGGATGAATAGGGGACCTCATCCTCCTTTTGGGGACGAGCTGGTTTCATTCAAGGTAGGGGAGAACCACCTCGTGGAGTGGAAAAGCAAGAAGATACAAGACAAGATTCCCCAAATCAGCAAAGAGGTAGAGGATTTCCTAGGGAAGAGGATATGTTGGCGATAGAGGATGGGAGGCTCCACGAAGACCATTTGTTTGTTATAGATGTGGTGAAGAGGGGCATAGGGATTTTGAATTCCTGCATTATTATACACATGAAAAGAGACAAGTAGATTCTCCAAGGGTAAATCTTGTTGAAGCTAAACAAGAAGAAGACGAACATGACCTAGAAATTCCACCAGATGTGGGAGAAAATTTGATGATCAAAAGGATGATGATTGCTCCAAGAAAGGATATCAAGGGGGATGCATGGCTACGTACAAATATCTTCATAACAAGATGCACTTCAGGAGGAAAGGTATGCAATGTTATTATTGATGGTGGTAGTTGTGAGAACATGGTTTCAAATGAGATGGTTGAGAAACTAGGTCTACATTGTGAGAAGAATCATAACCCTTACCGTATTGCATGGTTTAAGAAGGGTAATGAAGTTACTGTTGATAAGAGATGTTTAATAAGTTTTTCTATCGGGAAAATCTATAAGGATGAGATTTGGTGTGATGTTATTCCTATGTATGCATGTCATATGCTGCTAGGAAGACCATGGCAATTTGATAGAAAATTTATTCATGATGGGGAAAGAATACTTATAATTTCTAGAAGGATAACACAAAATAGTTTTGTTACCTCTTAAGGAAGAGGGGAAGGCTGAAAATATGCTTTCTGCAAAAGAATTTGTGAAGGAGGAAAAGGAAACCAGGTTTTTTTATGCACTAGTCATAAATAAGGATGAACCTACAAGTGCACAAATACCAGTAGAGGCAGCAGAATTAATAGAAGAATTTTCTGATGTTATTCTTGATGAGCTACTAGATGGATTACCACCCAAAAGAGATATTCAGCACCATATTGATTTGATCCCGGGTCTTCACTCCCAAATCAAGTGGCTTATAGGATGAGCCCAACATTACATGTAGAATTGAATAAGCAAGTGGCAGAGCTCGTGCAAAAGGGGGTAGTAAGGGAGAGCATGAGTCTGTGTGCAACCCCAGCTTTATTAACTCTAAAGAAGGATGGAACATCGAGAATGTACATAGATAATAGAGCAATCGATAAAATTACAATGAAGTATAAGTTCCCAATACCTCACCTTGATGATATGATGGATGTGCTTGTTGGATCTAGGTATTTCACCAAGATTGATCTTGAAGTGGTTACCATCATATATGAATCAAAGAATGAGGTGAGTGTAAAATAGCATTCAAGACATGGGATGGATTATATCAATGGATGGTGATTTCATTCGGGTTATCTAATGCACCTAGCACTTTTATGAGGTTGATGAACATTGTGTTGCGGGAGTACAATGGTAAGTTTGTTGTGGTTTATTTTGATGA
The DNA here is from genome assembly GCA_018340775.1 of Taxus wallichiana var. yunnanensis. Taxonomy (NCBI): domain Eukaryota; kingdom Viridiplantae; phylum Streptophyta; class Pinopsida; order Cupressales; family Taxaceae; genus Taxus; species Taxus wallichiana. The sequence continues at coordinate 693,431,685 of CM031235.1, read as the reverse complement.
TATCTTGATTTTCAATAAAACTAAAGAAGAGCATTTGAGGCATCTGAGGGTGATATTTGAAGTGTTAAGGAAAGAGAATATCTATGCAAATATGAAGAAGTGCATGTTTATGCAAGAGAGTTTGGTATTTTTAGGTTTTATTATTTTAGAAGATGGGGTACATATGGACTCAAAGAAGATAAAGGCAATTATTGAATGGCCTACTCCACAGAGTATAACAGAGGTAAGAAGCTTTCATGGTTTAAAAACATTTTACAGAAAGTTTATAAAAAAATTCAAAATTATTGTAGTACATATAACAGATTGCACAAAAGGAAGGGATTTTTTGTGGACAAAGGCAACTGAGGATAGCTTTCAGTACTTGAAGAAGAAGGTGACAGAGGCACCTATTTTGGCACTACCAAATTTCGATAAATATTTGAGGTTGATTGTGACACCTCACATGTGGGTATTAGTGTTATCCTAAGTCAAGGTGGAAAGCCAATAGCTTTCATTAGTAAGACAATGAATGAGGTAAGAAATAACTACTCTACTGATGATGTGGAATTTTATCTAATTGTACAAGCATTTGAGGCATTGGAGGAATTACTTAGTGCCTAAGGAGTTTGTGTTATTTGCAGATCACCTAACCTTGAAGTATGTGAATACACAAAAGTAGTTGAATAGTATGCATGCAAAGAGGGTATCATTTTTGCAAGGTTATACTTTTCTCTAAAGCATAAATTAGGAAAACAAAATCAAGTTATGGATGCATTGAGTAGGTGTGTGACTCTATTTACAACTATGGAAAATGAGGTGGTTGGTTTTGAAGTAATAAAGGATTTGTACTCTTCTGATCCTGATTTCAATAATATTGTCAAAAGGTTAAGTCATCCATTGTCAGATAATTCATGTGATTTCTAGGATGAGTACCTTTTACAGGATGGCTATCTATTCAAGGGACGCCAACTATGTATTCCAGTTGGGTCTATGAGAGAGAATATTGTGAAAGAGATGCATAGCAGAGGATTGGATGGGCATTTTAGTAAGGATAAGATGATAACCTTGGTAGTATAGAAATACTATTGGCCAAAGTTGAAAATATGTGGTAAGATATGTGGAGAGGTGTCTAATTTTCCAAGTCTCGAAAGGCCATGCACAAATACAAGGTTGTATATGTTGTTTCCTGTTCCCAAAGGGTCGTGGAAAGATTTGAGTATGGATTTTGTTTTGGGATTACTAAAAACACAATGAGGTAATGACTCAATTTTTGTGGTTGTTGATAGGTTTTCTAAGATGGTTCATTTTATTGCATGCAAGAAAACTAGTGATGTGACAGAGTAGCATATTTGTTTTTCAGAGAAGTTGTTCGTTTGCATGGTGTTCCAAAAACCATTACTTTAGATAGGGACACAAGGTTCTTAAGTCACTTCTGGAGGAATTTATGGAAGAATTTGGGAACTAAAATACAGTTCAGTAGTGCCTATCATCCTCAAAATGATGGGAAAACAAAGGTGGTAAATAGGATTTTGGAAAACCTATTAAGGTGCATAGTTGGGGAAAATCCAAAACAATGGGACTTAGCATTACCACAAGCTGAGTTTTCTTATAATAACTTAGTAAATAGATCCACATGAAAGTATCCATTTTCTATTTTGTATGGGAGTAATCCAAATGGGGTGCTAGATTTGGTACAACTACTAGATGATGGCAGATTCAATGATGATGTAGAAGCATTTGTCGAACATATACAACAATTGCAGGAAGAAGTGCAGAAGAAGCTACGAATAGTGATAATAAGTATAAGGAAATAAAAGATGTGCATAGGTGGAGAAATTTATTTACACTTGGTGATTTGGTTATGGTATACCTATGGAAGGAGGGGTTTTAAGAAGGAACCTATAACAAGCTGAAGTACAAGAAAATTGGTCCCTGCAAAATCATGAAAAAGATAAATGATAATGCTTATGAGGCAGAATTGCCAGGGAATTTTGATATTTCTCTAGTTTTTAATGTTTCAGACTTATATTCCTTTCATGGGGATGGTGTAGAAGGGGATGTTATTGACTTAAGCCAGTAGTAGATTGGAGGTAGCAAGTTCTGGTGAAGAAGAAAGAAGAAGTGGATATTCTAGATAAGAAAACAGTAAACACGTGACATGGGAAATACAAAAAATATTTGGTACATTGGAAAGGATTGGAACAAGAGGACAACACATGGGTCATAGAGTGGGAGATTAAGAAGCTAGATGTAGATAAATGGTATAAATTTGAAGAAGACAACTTGTAGGAGCTGCGTTTTTTTTCAAGTAGGGGAGAATGATGCGCTCAAATCAGCGAGAACTTGAAAAGGCCATTACTTGTGCTCCGAGTGTCCTTTTCGGTCCTTTTTTAAACCACCTATTTTTATGAGACAAACACACCAGTCAACCTACCTTGCCAGGTTGAGCACATTTCAAAACATTTTTGGGCCCAAAATATGCCTTCTAAAGGATGAAAATTAGGATCCGAGTTGTAGTTTGATTTTTTTCTATTTTAGAGCATTAGTTAATTTTAGTCTCATGTATTCAAATTAGGTTAGAAAGTTGGAAATTCCTCTAATTTAGGCTTGTAGAAGATGCATGGAATTTTTTTTTCCCGTATTACAAATAAGCATGCAAACTTACTAGGAATAAAGCAGGTTCTAGTAAACTCGCTAAAATAGTAAATTTCACCATCTAGAGTATATTTAGTTAAAGTTAGTTATATTTTGTTGGGAAACTCAAGTTGGGATTTGATTTCCTATTTATGAAACATTGTAATCCATGATTGAATAATGAATAAGGAGATTTGTTTTTCTTTTGAGTTCAAATTATTTACAAGTATATTGAGTGTGTTCGAGAATTTGGCAACATTATCCATAGTTCTGATGAAGGGGGTGTTGGTGTGAGTCATTTTCCACATCACGTGGCGAGTCATCTCACTTAGGTGAGGTCATAGGTCTAGGTGTCACAGGGGTTATAATAGGGTTATCATTAGATTCCTTATGTGTCATTATGCGTCAGTGCGTCATATGGGAGTTACTTCCTATTCCAGAATGTAACTCCCCTTCTCCACTTGAGGAGGTATGATTACAAGCATTAGGGGTTACACAACACCCCCTATTTTTACCCCTTACCCTTTTTAGATCTATGAGGAGTTAATGAGATTCTTATGACCCTTTGATAATCCTTGCATACACATTCATGGTTAATGCTCAATCCTTCATGGGACCTCGTCACATTACCGGAGTGCAACTCGGTCAATGTTCACGTTATCTGTATGATCCTCATATATTCCCAAGGACATAGGTATTTAGAAAGAAAGGGTGTTTTCAAATACCATTGTATATTCCCAAGGATAGAGGTCTTTACAAATTATAACTCCTAAGGGTGATATATTGAGGAGTGATTCCACGACTAATGATTACCAAATCACGACATTCCTTTGGGAAAGCCCACCATTGAAATTTTGAAGCATGAAGCTTCAATAGCCATAGGAGGTATCATTTAGAAGATTGATAAAGATAAAGAGACCAAGAAAAATTGAAGGAAAAGGTTGATATTTTATCAACCTATGTACAAAAATGGCTACAACCTCCTCCATAGAGCCAATAATTTTTTATTGTTATAACTCCAAAGGCACTGTAAATGTAGAAGATTCAAAGTGTAGGGTAGATGCACTTAAGAAATGGGAGGAGGAACTAATAAGGAAGGGAAGAAAAGCTATCAAAAGCATTGTGGAGTGCTATGAACAAGTGTTAGAATGAATGGAGGTTTCCAAAGAACAAGTTGAAAAGTGCCACAATGAAGTAGAGTATTGGGATGGGTTGTTGCCTAAACTTGAGGCAATAACTAATATTGATGATCAATTGGCTGAGGATGAGGGAATTGTGCCCCAGTTGTTGAGATAAATATCACATATATAAAAAGGCCATAAAAGTGAGGATGACCACCTTGGGAGGTTGCATCAACTAACTCCATGAGATGAAGGATAAAACCGAAAAATATATTGATGATTTAGACTCCAAGATAGAAAATATTTTGCCAATTTAAGGCACATACACCCCTAGATTTGGTAATGCAAAGAATATAATTGAAATCCTTTAGCAACATGTTAAGGGGGAGTTGGATTCTACTTCTTCAAGTTTTAACTATGCTTCAATTTAGAAATTCATTCATTTGGAAGGGAGTATAAACAAATTGGCCAAGAGGGTGAAGAAAAATAAGGTCATCACTAATGAATTTGATAAAGTTCTGTCAGATCAAAAACTTGTCTTTATTTTCCATGTTGATCCGTGATGATGAGCTCGTCATCAAGGGATTGGATGCTTATACAACAAAATTGGGAGAAACAGAAAAAGGGAGAGCCAATTGAATTGGACCCTACATAATTCTTTAATCCATTTTATATTCTTTTATTTATTACTTACTCCATTATTTTTACTCTTTTAAGAAAAATAAGAACTTCCTAAATGATTGTAACTAGTTAACAGACTCATAGGAAAAGACAAAAATAAATGATTGCACAAAAGCAATAGCTTTTCCTAAAATATACACATGGAAGATGACTAGGTAGTAGAAGACAAAAGAGGTTGTTTAACAGAAGGAATATCTTATGAAACAGAATAGCTCCAACTTGACACATCAAAATGGAATATTTACAGTTGGAGAAGGTTCTATCTTAACTTTAGTGGGTCTAAGATCCTTTTTTACGTATTTTTCTCTTACGTGTTGGGTTTTCGGAGGAATTTGGGTGTATTCCCTTGTGGAAACATTGTATAAGAACGAGGAATTTTCCTCATTCTAAGGGTATTTGGTGGGTTAAAATTTAATTACTTTAGCTATAGGTTTTTATTTTCTAGAAGTGCATATTTTCTAAATCTGGAGTTATAATGCTAAGGTGGTTACATTGTACAACCATTGCAGGGCATTGAGGACATCTATTTTATGTCCCCTTGTTAAAACTAAGATGAATAGAGCAAATCTATCATGAACCAGCCATATTTTTGATGTGTATGTTGAATATTTGATCAATGGATTATAAATTTTACTACAATCTTTTTGTTTATTGCATATATATCTAGTACACTAGATCAATCTCTGGTTATTGCATCTTTTTGGTCACTGAATGAATATTGTTTTGTAGCTCTTACTTTGCAATATTTTCTCTGGTTATAAAACCATTGTAATATTATTTTGGAATGATTTTTGTTGTCCTTTGAGTGTATCTTTGGGGTATAAAAATGGAAGCAATGAACAATTCATTGGAATTCTTACACGAGATTTTGTGTTGAGGGTTTTGAAGGTTATCTAGTATCATTTACATGAGTTGAGCATCAATGAATGCCAATTTCCTTTTAAAGGTTGTTTTTGCTTGATTGTATGTTCTCTGCATTTAGGATTAGTATGCCATCTTGGCATTTATTGGCCCTTTGCTATTGCAAATCAACCATCATTCACTTTCCCCTCTTTATAACTAACATATCCTACCATTTTGCCCTTACAAACACCTTACAAACACATTATATTTACACATCATATATGTGTTTTCATGTAAGTTAAATTATCCTTTTATAAATGCATTTGCCTTGATTTGTAAATATTATCATTCTAGACATCATTGAGATCCTTTTCATTTAACTATTGTTCAAAAATGGTGTATGTGAATCATATTCCACTATCTTTAGTAACTTGTGTCTAATATAATGAGTATGTGTGATACCTTTGTGATAAATCTTACGAGTAGGTATTGCATTCATGGCCATACTCAACTCAGATTGATCTATCAATAATTTCAGGGAAATTGAATTATAACATCTTTTCCTCATTCAAGTTACCCCTTAGGTCCTCTCACCCTGGTTTAGGCAGAACCAGAAGTAGCAGGATTTGGCCATCCCCTTTATATATGCCTCCTATTCATTTCCAAGACTTTGTGAGAAAGATAATGTCAGATGCATCCCTAACTACAAACGAAATACCCCCAATCTATCATTCTCTAAGCCATTTTTCCCTTCAAAATCACTACCAAGTTCCGGGGTGTAAAACGGGAACCAACATGACTCTGGTGCCCTAGCAAATTGATTATCTTAATTCAATTTTTAGACCATTTCTAGGGACTTTAAAGATTACTTGATTAAGATTTATCACTTTTTTATCTTGGAACATCCTTTTTGTGGTAATTTTTCAAGTTATGTGAGCCTACAAATGTTATATTTTTCCACCAATATGCCTCTGGCACCATTTCTAGGGAAATATTCAAGTCTTATCCAAGGTCTTCAAATCATATCCACATTTGGTTAGCTTCTCAACACTTTGGTAGCCATTCAACACACTTCCGGAACCATTATTAAGGTCGACTAGAAGTATTAAGGGTCTTATCAATTGTTGGTGTTCTTGCAAGCATAAATTTGGATCTACATGTTCTGATGTGAATGTGAGGGTGTTTGAACTTTCTATCGAAATTATTTATGGGTTTTAAAAGGGTTTACCAAAGTTGTTTCTCGTGACGGTTTATGAAGTGGTTTTTCAATACACCTTTTAGAGTTAATCTAATATCTCTAGAGTGTAAGGATCTGGTGGTGACTCCCTTAAAATCTGGTCAAACCGGTGTGATTTCATTTGGTATACCTTGCTAATTAACTTTCCACTTTGCAAAGCTAGAAGGAGTGAGCTCCTCTTTCAAATCTTACCTTACAATAAGGATTCTCATATAATTGGAAGGTTTACAATACAGAGAAGAAGCAGATTTGGAAACTTGTGAGTGGTAAAATTTGAAACATAAGGGTTCTCAATCCTCTAATTCTGATTCCCCTTTAGTAGAAGAGTATTCTAGTACATTTGATAGATATGAGGCACACAACCCTTATTTCCATTTACATTCATTGTTCTAACAGGATTTAGTTTTTGAAGTTACTCAAAGTTCCCTCAACCTACTCACTTATTCACAAGTGAAAATAGAGGTTTTGGTTTTGAATCTAATTCCCCAAGAGGTACTCATTATATTGATCATACCCCTTTGGTACAAATGCCCCCTATTCAATGTTTCATTGATCCTCTTCTGTGAATCTAGCTTAAAATAATATGGACCATCCCCCTCCTAGAGCTCCTTTCAGATTCCATACCTACAGACCCATAAATTTTAAAGATATGGTGGGGTATTCTAATGATGTACCAAATGAAATTAGAGTTAGGTTGCCTATATTTTAAGGAAATAATGTTATTAGTAGAGATCAACATCTAAAATTCTTTCAAAACATTATGGATGATTATGAGGTAGAATTTGAAGATGTTTATGTTAAATTATTTATAGACACATTAGAAGAGGATCCTAGAGAATGGTTCAACTCTTTTCCCCAAGGATCGATTGTTTATTGGGAGGAGATGACAATTTTTTTAGAATAAAATATGGTGATAGAACTGGCCCTAGGTTTCTTCTATCTGAATTTGAAAATATTAAGAAGAACCCCAATGAGTGTGTTCAATATTTCAACACTAGATTTAATAAGTATTACCAAATAACATAAGACCTGGTGATGAGTCTTGTTTGATTAAATACTCTGATGCAGATAATAATGTGACCTATTATCTAAGGGGAAAAAACCCCAGAACTCTTAGGCATGCTTTCACAATGGCCATCTAAATAGAAAATAATATCAAGGTTGTTGGTAAGCCCCAAAGAGGGAAGGTTTTAATTTGGTTAATCCAGAGAAAACCTCATGCTAGCAATTTTTTTGATCTAGAGGAAGTGGTTAAGACATTGGCTTAGGGCGTTAAGGAGATCTCTTACAAGTTGGCTAGGGAAAATTGTGCCCAAACCCTTAGACTCGGAATCGAATCTTGGACATAATAGATTTTGGAAACATCCCAAAGGAGATCATAGGGCTAAGGATAGAGGGAAGAGGCCCATGGGCCAAGGAGACAAACAAAATGCTTTTAGAGACAAAAAAATAGTCCCATATCCTTTGGTGGGGAGAGTGGTTGTTGTGGAAGAAGAACACACTATAGACTAGTGTGACAAATTCTTGCTATCCCATGCTCCTTATGAACAATCAGCTAAAAAGGATGGTGATAATGTTGATACTGAATACAAAAATATTTTGGGCAAGGTGCATATTTTGTTGACCTCCTTTGTGTTAGGAATTTGGATGATTTTTGGGCATGTGTAAATAAGGTATTCTCCCTCCCTTTTGAAGTTAATGCTGACATTGATATGGCTCAATATTTTGAGCTACCTAATCATGAATTTGAATATTTAAGAGCATTAATGATAAAAAAATGATGGCGAAGTTACTTTAAAGGAGTATATGGAGCTATTAATAAATGTTGTTGTTGCTCAAGAGGAGTATAATTTAAGAAATAGAAAATTGAGGGGCTTGCCCAACTACTAAGACCAAGATACCTATCTTAACCCATCTTCCCAAATATACTCTTAGGATAAGTGTTCCAAATAAGAGCCTTGTTACTAGTACATGACCAAGTACTCCTCCCACAACCCCTGTTATAAAATATTACATTCCATCTACGAAGGAAGTTACCCTTGCCACCAATGAATCCTTGCCCAAACACACAATATGTGATATGGAAAAAATCCTAATCCAAATAAAGATCATTTTCCCTATTGTGGAATTGTTTAGGATCCCATAACATAAAAAGAGGGTATTTGAATATTTGGGATTCAAGGAGGATGTTGTTATAGAGAAAATTGTACTTGACACGGTGACTCCTCCTACCATTGTTTAAAATGAAGTTAAAGAGGGTCATGAAGATGTTTAACCACCTCCTAAGGTGTATCTAGGAACTTACCTCATTAAAATGTAGTTAGATATGGACCCCTTTTTCACCACTCTCATTGTTAATGGTTGATCTGTACACAACCGCATGTTTGATTCAGGTTCCTCTTGCAAATTTATGCCACTAGAAATCATCAATGAGTCATATATCAATATAACATCTAATTTTGGAAAGTGTTATGCCATGGATTCAAGAGAGGTACATGTGGTTGGTCATATAAGAGGTTTGGTTGTCTCACTTGTTGCTTATCTTAGTAAATACTTGACAATGAATGTTGTCATTTTTGATTTCCCTGCTAAGTGGGGCATGTTGCTATCAAGCAAGTGGGCAACTAGTGTAGGGGTAGTGTTTAGATGGACATGTATTTTGCTTCCATGCCTTTGGAAGGGAAGTTGGTTAAGTTACACAGAGAGGACAAGATGTTGCACCTCATAGAAGACCCCATGAATTCTTCGTATGAGGTTATATTTGTTGAAATGGATCTAGATAACTTTGTGGGCAAGGCTGATTTTGAAGATCAATGTTTATATATGAATGCATAACTTAAAGACATTAATGCTCCATAGACTATGACTTTGATGAAGCATGCTCCAAATTTGGAAATGGTGTTGGTATAGTATTAAATTTTCTAAGCAATGGTTCTTTTAGTTTCTCTTTTAAATTAAGTTTTGAGTGCACAAATAACATAGCTGAATATGAGGCACTCTTACTTGGTTTGAGAATTTCTTGGAGGCATAGAATTAAGGACCTCATTGTCATAGGTGAATCTAAGCTAGTTGTAAAGCAAGTTAGAAAAATATATGCAACCAAGAATCGAGGTTGAAATAGTACAAGCATGCAGTATGGGACTTCATTGAGATATTTGACTCTTTCAATATTGAGTATCATGAGAGGAGTCAAAATGCAGTAGTTGATAGGTTAGCAGTCTTGGCCTCTTAGTATGATAATGATAATGTATCCCCATATTGTAAGTTTGAAGTTGAAGTGTTGGTCGACCTTCATGCCTAACAATATTCAACATTGGCAAGTGTTTGATGATGATGCTCAAATCCAAAGGTTATTAAGTTGTAAAGGTGATTTTACAAATCAAGTCATTGATCTTGAATCTATGGTGGTGTTATGTGATGAAACGGAGGCTCTCTTTAAGAAAGAAGTGATTCAACTAAAAATAAACACCATCCCAAGAGGACTTGTCAGCCTTAAATCTACTTGTGATAGTGTTGATAGAGGTATGAATAGATCTACCCACATACCTAAAGATATTGTGGACTGAAACTTAGGCACATGTCATGATCACAAGAAATTTTTGTTAGGGAGTAGTATGAATGAAGAAAAAAGAAAAGCTTACACAAAATTGATTAAAAAATATCAAGACCGCCTTGCTCGGTCCTATCTTGATTTGAAGGCTTATAGGGAGGATTTGTTTCAGCATGAATTACCTTTAAAATCTCACACTAAGCCTTTTAGACAGAAGAAAATACCTATAAAACCCATCCTTAGTGCCAAAATTCAATAAGAACTAAAGAAGCTCAGGAACAGTGGCATAATCCAACCTGCTAGATATTTCTCGTGGGTTGAAAACCTGTACAATTCAGAAGAAAAATGGGGATATCAATATTTGTGTAGACTTTAGAAATCTAAATAAAGCCTCACTAAAATGTACAATCTTTTGCAAAAGGTAACAGGGTCTGAAATGTTGTCTACATTAGAGTGTTTTTCTAGTTATAACCAAGTTATGGTCAAATAATCATAACAGTATAAGACTACATTCACAACTCCATGAGGATCATATTTTTATGTTAGAATATCATTTAGATTGATGAATGTAGGGGCCACTTTTCAAAGAGCCATGGAAATTGCATTTTTTGGATCCATTTATGATTTTATTATAGTTTATTAGGATGATATAATATTTTCTCTAGAAAAAGAGGTGATCACTTGAAGCACCTGGAAAAAATCTTGATCAGATGTAGATAATGTAGAATCTCATTGAATCCAAGGAAGTGCGACTTTGTTGTACAAAAATCCAAGTTGTTGGGACACATTGTGTCTCATGAAGGGGTTATGATAGACCCCGAGAAAGTAGAAGGAATTGGTAAGGTGCCCATCCCCCTATCTAAGAAGGGTATTCAATCCTTCTTTGGTCAAATCAAAATTGTAAGAATATTTACATCTAATTTTGTTGAGATTTCTTTTCCTATTACAAGCACTTTGAAGAAGGATCGTATCATTAAATGGGGTGATGAGGCAATACAAGCTTTTAAAGGAGTAAAAGTAGCACTCAACACTGCCCATGTATTGACTAGTCTAAATTGTAAGAAGGATTTCCAAGTGTTCTATTTTTCTTCCGAATACACTATTGGTTTTGATTTATTACAAAAAGATGATGAAGTACATAAAAGACCTATTGCCTTCTTTAGCAAATATTTTCGGGGCTCTGAGTTAAAATATTCTATTATCGAAAAATAAGCTTTAGCCTTGGTAAAAGTTACTAAAATTTTAATACCCTATATTCTAAGTTCCAATATCATAGCATATGTGCCACACACCATGGTGAAATACATCCTCTCTCAAGTGGAGATGTTAAGTAAAAGGTGTAGGTGGGTAAATAAACTTCAATAATATGATATGGACATGTTAGTGCAAAATTAAAACACCCTCTGAATGCTTACAAATGAGTTGTCTGGGCAATCAGTGTAATCTGCTAACATGGGATTGCCTCAAGGTGTGGGACCCTTGCAATTGAAACAAACCTTCAAAGAAGGTTGGTTCCTTTACCTATTCTAATGCTAAAACTACTCCTAGGAAGGGAAATGCAACTATTCTAACACTAACCTAGATTTTCCAAGGGACCAGGAAGAAAGAGATGCATAAGATGAAAATCCTAAACTAAGGGAGGTGATAACACCAAGAAAAGGGGTTGGAGATATCCTTAGTGAGTGAAAATGGAAGAAAATGAGGTAGAAGAGGGTAGACAAAAGTGCCACAGTTCAAAGAACACATTCAAACCTCCAATTTCATGGAGCACAATGAATTTAAATCCTACAAAAGAATACAACATGCACAATATACCTAAAATGCAATGAAAGGTAAAGGATGCAACACAACTTGAGCTAGGAAATAAAATCCACAAAACACCAATTTTATTGCTTAAAATGATGCACAATCCATTACAATATAGGCACAAGGCAAAATTCCTTTACAAAATGCATAAATTTGAGGCATGCGGCTCACAAGAGTGCTGGAACAATTTTGGAAGAGTTCCTTTACATTTAAGAATGTATCCCCCACAAATGAGGTGGAATTACACATATATAGAGAAGGGGAGTTACGAACTGACAGCTTTCATTAATTTCCTATACAGATTTATGGGAAACCATACTGGTTCACTTTCCAATGGTACTTGGCTTTCGCATGACAAACAAGGGTGTCATACCTCATTAAACGATTGTTGAGCTACCTTATGACGATGCCATTTTTACCCAAGATGTAGTGACATTCTTTGTTGACGTCTAACAAGAACCACCAACCGATGCTCGACAATAATGGAAGGATTTCCGCTAATAAGGGAAGGAGTTATCGATTTACGGTGGAGAAACATTGTTACACGACAAAGCAAGATGGCGACGCACGACAAGAAGATGTTTTTGACACATGTCGGTAAGGGTTGTTGACGTGCGATAGGGATGTTGTTGACGCCGACAAAAAGGTTGTTGACGCATGACAAAAAAATTGTTGACGCACGACAAAAAGGTTGTTGACACGTGATAGAAAGGTTGTTGACGTGTGACATAAAGGTTGTTTATGTGCAACTTAAGGTTGTAGGCATGTGCAGGGAACATTGTTTACGTGACAACAAGGTTGTTGACGCACAACAACAAGACAAAAATTTATACAGCTCATCGAGTTTACACAAGTTTGACTAATAGCCCGATCTGCCATTAAGATGACTCGGCTCCGAACCTTTGCCGTAGGACCAACTCAACCAAGTAACCCACCAGCTGCCCCTGTAAATTATAACATTTGGAATTACTAAATCCTAGACCTGTCATCAAGTTGTCCATTTCTCAGGGGTGCAGAAAATGGACAACATGAAATTTAGACTATAAAGCTTGTAATAGGTTTGGGCTTGGCAATATTGATGGTTGAAACTAACTTATAAGTTGTTGAAGTACACAATGTTGATGGTGAGGAGTAATACCCCTATAAGAAGGTAAGTGCATCTTCTTGGTATAAGGACATTGTGTATTATTTGAAGAATCTAAATTGTGATGTTGGATTAGATAATAATTAAATAAGGACACTCAATTTAGTTTCCCAAAAGTATATCTTGATAGACTATGGATTGGCTTGGAAAATCCCTAAAGGATTTTTGTTAAGATGCATAATAGAGGATGAAGCCCTAAGCTGATTTATGAATTTCATGGAGGGCTTTGTGGTGGTCACTTTGTTGGGAAAGTCACTGCTCATAAAATTTTAAGAGTAGGTTATTGGTGGCCATCCCTCTTCAAGGATGTTACACAGTTAGTAAGAAAGTGTAAGAGTTGTCATATTTTTCTAGCGGGATGAAGGCTTTAAGATCTTTCCCCTTGCTACATGTTTCAATAGAATCTCCCTTCGACAATGGGGCTTAGACTTTATTGGTGAAATATCGATCCACCAAGTACAAGCCATAGATGGATATTAGTGGCGACATATTATTTCGGCAAGTGGGTAGAATTAATCCACATAAAGAGGGCCACACATCATGTGGTCATGGATCTACAATGACTAATAAACATTTGATCCCTCCATCTTGATGCATAACATCTCATTGATGCATGTTATGAATTCATTCCGCCATGAGGCATAGTCATGTCAACCCCTTACTCGAGCTTCTCATTTTAAAATAAGTACAAAAGCTACTGAATGTGTGCATCATCTTCCCAATCTATCACTCTACTTATGTTTCCAACCTCGTTCATGTTAAAAAAAAAAGTGGATAAATTTTCCTCTTTGTGGATTTCTACGACTTGAATAAGGCATCTGAGAAAGATAATTACACATTGTTGTCCCTAAATGAGGTGTTACAAATTGTGAATGGTATGAAAATTATGTCTTTCATTAATGAGTAATCAAGCTATAACCATGTCATTGTGTGCAAAGAGGAAAGGATCAAAAATACCTTCACCACCAAGTGGGTAACATTTGCATATCAAATAATTCCATTCATTTTAATCAAGATTGACACAACTTTTTAATGCAACATGGATATAGCTTTCAGAGATACCATTGGAAAATGCATCATTGTTTACATGAATAACCTCACGCCTTCTCGAGGAGTATGTAAACCATGTTAAAGACTTGCATGATGTTCTATAAATATGTCATGAGCATGCCAGCTCCCTCAATCCATAGAAGTTTTTCTTCGAGGTCACCAAGGAAAAATGTTAGGACACATCATCTATGAGAAGGTAATCTATATTAATCATGAGAATACTTTGAAGGTGTGTTAAAAATCCCATTCCCCAACAGTTAGAAATAATTGAAACCTTTCTTAGGGAAGTTAAATTTGTGAGGAAGTTTATCTCAGGATTTGCTAAGATAGTCAAGCCATTAAACACAATACTTAAGAAATATGCTAAGTTTGAATGGAAAGAGAAATCACATACCGCATTCACATAAATCAAATAATTATTTACATAGGATCTCATTCTATGCATCCCATACTATGTGTTCCCCTTATTCATTTATTCCTTCACCTTTAAACACTATTACACGCTTTTCCCGACTCGGAAGAAAGAAGAAGTGAAGAGTGAGAGACCTATTGCATTCATGAGTTCACCTTTACACAATGTTGAGATTTTTGTTCTACCATTGAAAAATTATCCTTTTCACTTGTAAATTCCATGAAAAGGTTCATATGCTACATTGGTTAGAAAAAATGGCTAAGTATTAGCCATTTGTGGAGGACCATGTGCAGGAAGGCATGTGTAGACAAAGGGAAAATAAGTTAAGGATCGAAGGGACTACTATGCGAAGTACACGTGCAAGCATAAGGAAAATACAAGAGAACACGTGGAAGCATGCACATGAGAACCGATAGTGAAATATAGGTTAATGTGTGAAGGTGCATGTAACACATATGAGAAAGTTAACACGCATGGAGGTACATGCATACACAGAGTTCTAAGACTTATCCGTTTTCCAAAGAAAGGCTAAAAATATGAAAGAAAGCAAGATGGAATGATATGCAAGCAAAGTCCAAAAATAGGTGAACAAAGAGGTAAAAACACATGCAAGGAGACATCTAATTATAGGATTAAAGCATGGATGAGGTTGGGTTATTTATAGCTCGAACTAGGGTAAAGCATAGTTGTAAAAGCATGTAGCATATTGTTAGGACATCTATTATTAGGAAAAACATGTATAAACGATGAAGGGAAAGTCCCCGCCATGTATAAATAGGTGTCCAAACTCCTTGTAATGGGGTGTGAGCTGGTACTTTGATATGGTGTGATGAGCAAGTAGTATTGTGTGAATGTAAGGAGAAATCCTGCAAGTATGCACGCATAGGTTCAACGCATGGTTGTAATTGAACTATGGATTCAATCAACATGTTTATGTAATGAATTTTAATTATGATGGAAAATTCTATTTGGGTTGGAAAGGTTAGCAAATTTGAACATGGTATAATGGAATTTTAAATCTTATTGATCATTATCTATGTTGATTGATTTGTTTATTATATGTCTTTCCATTATTTCTACTTAATATGTTGTATCTTCATTCGTGTATGTTAGAATGATCATGATGATCATGTATTCTCTAACCACATCTTGATAAGTGAACAAAGGAGGGACCTGGTGGGTGAGTGTGTGTCGGGTGAGCATTCAGAACTTGTCTGGATGAAGTGCCAGTGCACCCAACTAAGTATTGGTTAACAAAAATCTACATTTTTTGCCTTCCATGGGTAAGTTCTCCACTCTAAGCTCAAACATTAAGATCTACATTGATAAAGGTAGCATACGTAAGTATGATCCCCTAGGTTTATGCGTAAACCAAAACTCGATTCTTTCAGCATGAGTAGGTCGGCAAAGCATGTATGCCAAGGTATAATTCAGCCCCCTTCTCACCAAAGCAATCTATAGCTATTTTCCATGTCACATCCTAATCAAAATTTCTTGATACTTATCCTAGCTCCATACTTTCTTTTTACCTAGTCGGACACCCCTATTTTGTGTGTAAGTTGCAAGCCATTTCTACAATTCTACTGGGAAGAAAGTGAAGAATGTCTCATATAAAGATTCATATAAGTTCTCTTCCACCCACTTACACACATTAAAGTCTGATCCGGTGTTGTATCTCTAAGAAAATTCATCCCAGTCATCATCTACCCAACACTCATTATTCTCCAACGATAGTTGAAACGCCATACGCACGCCACATCCTGATGAGTAGAAAGAAAAGAGGTCCCGGTAATGGAACCAAAATGTAGTCTTTTTATTAACAATTGCTTAGTTGGGCGTGCTAGCACTTCATCTAGAAAAGGTTTGAAAGCTCACCTGAAGTGCACAAAATCACCAGGTCCCTCCTTTGTTCACTTATCAAGATGTGGATAGAGCATATATGATCATCTTAACATAAATAAAGATACAACATAACAAATACAAGTAATGGAAACACATATAATAAGAAGATCAATCAACATAGATAAACATTAGTAATATTTGGATTCCCATTACACCATACTCATGTCTAGTAATATTTCGAACCTAAATATAATTGTCCATCATAACAACAATTAATTACATAACCGGTTGATTACATCCATGGCTGCTTACAACTATGCACTAAACCATTCACACATACCAAGTTCAATTAGAGACTCTAGCATCAAATTTTTTTGTACACACATCAAAAGGTCCTCATTCATTGCATCAAAAACTAGCACTATTACAAAGAGTTTGGACACCTATTTATACATAGTGGGGAGTTATCCTTCACCATTTATAAGTGTTTTTCCTAATAATAGATGTGTTAATAATAGGTTACATGCTTTTATAACTTTAATTTACTCTAGTTTGAGCTATAAATAGCCCACTCTCATCCATGCTTTGATCATATAATTAGATGTCTACTTGTATGTGATTTTACCTCTTTATTTGCCTATTTCTGGACTTTGGTTGCATATCATGTCATCTTGCTTTCTTTCCTATTTTTAGCCTCTCTTGGAAAATGGCTAAGTCATGGAACTCTATGTATGTATGGACCTCATCACAGACCGACTTTCTCCTTTGTGTTGTACGCACCTTCGCGCATTAACCTGTATTTCACTACATGTTCTCACGTGTATGCTTCTGTGTGTTGACATGTATTATCCTTTTTCTTACGTGTGTACTTCCATGCAGTCCCTTCTGATTCTTAGCTTAATTTCCCTTTGTTTGCACATTCCTTTTTACGTGCGGTCCTCTGCGCATGGATAATACTTAGCCATTTCTTCAAACAAACATTACCCCACACTAGGAGTATTGTCCATCCTCGGAAATTTAGTGAACAAAGAATATTTTTTGAAATAATTATGAATCCGAGAATAAATAATATGGGCCTTTACCCAAATAATCAAATAATGTGTATTTAAATGTGTTTTTTGCTTTCTCTCATGCTCTCTTCCACTTTCTCTCGCATACGGTAGTTAGTAACCTTTAGGCGTGCTACTACCTCCCAAGATGTAAACCCTCTTACGTGCATCTTCCCGCACCGCACACATTCTTCCTCTCGTGCCACTTACCAAGTAGTTTGTCCTTTTGTTAAACTATGCGGTCCTTTATTCACATGGTTTCCATCTGAATAATTCATATACCTTTGTGCACAAAAATCCTTAAGTGTCTTCACCTTGTATCCAACCATTCATAGCACCATTTTCCATGTACCGATATAGTTTTCCATCATGCATCATTCTTTTACATTGTCGTGCGCACATTTACTAACTTCTCAAGAAGTACCATCTTTCCATTTTTCCTTATGCACTCTTGTATTTACTTCACTCCACACTAAAATCATGGGCGGTCCTCTTCACATTAGTCTAACATAGAGTAATCATCCTACACGCGAACGTGCTTATTACAACAAAACAAAGCAAAATAAAACAGAAAGGGAAATCTAATCTAAATGGAAATACTACCTTATTATAAACATAAAAGAATTTTATTTATAGTAGGGCTTCAGCCTACTCCCATTGAAGTAACTAAGAAACATGGTGTCATCCAATGCATATAACTGACATGCACCTAATTCCAATATCTTAGTTACTACAAATGGTCCCAACCAATGCACTTTAAGCTTTCTAGGATGGTGCGCAAACTTGGAGTCATATAACAACACCATCTTCCCCACTACAAATGACTTATTCTTAATATGCATATCATGTCGCCTTTTGTATATCTTTCTTTGTCTTTTGAATCCATCACACAATGGCGCGCCTCTCATCTAACTACCTCAATTTATCAATGTTCTCTCCCACTTCCTTCTCATCATCCAAATCCCCTGCATGCATAATATGCAAGGATTGTAACATGAATTCCATGAGTAATATTTCCTCTATGCCAAACACCAACCGAAAGGGTGTAGCATTATTCAAACTTTTTATGTAGTTCTATACTCCCATAATATAGATGATATCTTTTCATCCCAATCCTTCCCGATTACATCATAGATATTTGTCAAGGTTTGTCCCAAAATCTTATCAAGGCCTCTACAGGTTCCATTTGCTTGTGGGTGATAGGGGTAGTCTCATGGTGTGCGACCATAAACATTTTTAGTAGGATTCTAATAGTCTCATTATGAAAATGAGTTCCCCTATCACTAGTAATGCTCAAAGGACATCCATACCTACTTATGATGTTCTCCTAGATAAATATATCTATTGTTACTCCAAGATAATCCTTTGTAGGCACAACTTCTATCCACCTTGTCAAATAATTTGTGCATGTTATGATATAGTGTGTGCATGTCCAACGTGCAAGTGGTGTGATTGGGCCTACAAAGTCAATCACCCATTTCTCAAATGGCTCTATGTTTACTATAGGGTAGCGGCATCTCATCTCGATTTCTTGGTTTACCTATCCACTGACAATGGTCACAAGATTTGACAAATGCCTTGGTATCCTTATAAAGAGTTTCCCACCATAAGCCTACAAGTAAGATCTTATGTGTTGTTGCTTCTCGTACATGGTGACCACCAAATTCCTCCATGCACTTCTTCCATTATTGCTTCACGCTCATACTCTAGCACACATCTGCACAAGACTTCATCTCTACCAATTTTGTACAAGTCTCCTCCAATGAGCCGGTAAGGTTTCACCCGAATGGAAAATTTCTTCTTCTCTAGGGTCTTCATACCTTCAAGCGTAACTCTAGTGTGTAATAATACTTGTAATATCTTCTAAATCAATGGGCATGTAGTTTAGTCTATACAACTAAGCATCGACATAGTGTCTTATATGCTCTACACATCCTCTCCAAAAATTATCCTTGATAGATGATCTGGTCCCAAATTACTCTTACCAAGCTTCACTATAACTAAGAAATCAAACTCCTGAAGAGAAGGATCTAATGACAGATGCACCCCTATAAAACCAGCTTATTAACCAAGTTATTCAATTCCATATGATTAGTATAGAATATAAAGGGGGTGGCTAACAAGTATTTCCCGAACTTGTGAATTACATAGATCGTTGACAAAGTTTTGTGCTCTATACTTGTATAATTTTTCTCATCCGATGTCAGCTTCTTGCTCACAAAACAAATGGGATGATCAATATTACCTTCACCTACCTATGTGAAGACTACTCTAATAGTTTTACCGTAAGCATCTACATGTACATGAAAAGTATTGTTCCAAAAAGGAAAGTGTAAGATAGGTGCGGTGGTTAGCTTCTCCTTTAATGTCTCAAAATATTTCTATTACGCATCACCCTAATAGAAATTTCCCTTAGATTTTAACAATTATTCCAGTGGCATAGAAATCTTTGCATACCCCTTGATAAATTTCTGGTAGTAGCCAATGTGTCCCAAGAATATGCACACCTTGCTCCGATTATTTGGTTCTTCCACCCCAAAGTAACTACAATCTTGGTTTGGATCTACAAATAATACCTCCTTAAAAATGATGTGCCAAAGTAAAGTGCCAAAAGGTGTTGCAAATATACACTTTTTGATGTTTAAGTAGATACTAGGTTGTTTGTATCTTTCAAACATTAGTCTTAAATAGTCACAATGATCTTTAACCAGACATACACCGTCCAATCATCCAAGTAAACCTGAAGAAATTTATGAATAAAGTCTTGAAATTCTTGCACAACAATTCATGAGAATATTGTTGGTGTATTCTTCAATCCAAAGGGAATAACTATGAAGGAAAAATATCCCCATTTGGTTACAAAAGTGGTCTTTTCCTTGTCTTCATGTGCGATCCTCACCTGGTGGTAACCTAAAAAATCCATCTGTAAAGGAGTAAATCTCATGCCCGAACACTCCGTCCAAGATCTCCTTAGTGAATGGCATGGGAAAAGGATCGATAACACATAGTATTTATAACTCTATAGTCAACATAGATCCTTATTCGGCCATCCTTCTTAATGTTGATCATCATGGGGCTTATCCATTTAGATTCCTCAATAGGCTCAATAATGCCTGACTTGAGCATTTTATCAATTTCTTCTTTTACCTTGACACACAGATTAGGATCATCCAATAAGACCTCTTTTGACTAGTCATGCACCCTCCTTAAGCTTGATTTTCATTTCTCCTAATGATGGATGTATGCCCTTCAATTCATGATATCCCTTGGGAAATAGATCTTGAAATTCGCGCAATAACTTAATTATCTTTGCAACCTCAGTTCAAACCAATAATCACCTTCTTTGGCACATCCTTAGTCCCAATGTTTACTTGTCTTAGTCTTTAATAACACATGGTATGCGTGCACTTTATCATCTATGGGGTCCAACACCTCACGTGCACGTTATGTATGTTTGGTATCCAAACCTTCTACTTCCTCATCATCTATGAGGTAAACAATCTTTCCTTTTTCTTTTTCTCTCCAAGCACTTCCCAACTGTATCTCTTCTATTTCTACTAATTCCTCATGTACTTTAATATCAGCATCACCAAACAATTAAATCATAAGCTCCTCAGCCTTCACGTTATCCCCTAAAATTAATGTTCCTCATAATCTATAGAGCTTCATGAATAGGTGGCTTAGTAGAAAAATAATCAAAAGTATGAACAATACCTTCAAAGTCAGTCGTGTCAACTTTGTATTTCCCGCTTCAAATCAACATGTGTACATACCGAGCATGCGTGCACCTATGTAAAGTAGAATAAAACTTATGTACCCATAGAGATGGTGGTAAAGCATCTTTCCCTTGTGTTAAATTCCTTTCACAAATTTTAACATGTAATATGGGAGAATTCTTCCCATCGCAATCCTACACCACTGAAGGGAGATTACTCCTGGAAAACCTTGCAAGAATGTCACTCGATATCATGCCAACTAAGTAAGATATCTATGTGCATAGCCCACCAGCAGGTTTCAGTCCCC
This sequence comes from Taxus wallichiana var. yunnanensis, assembly GCA_018340775.1. Classification (NCBI taxonomy): domain Eukaryota; kingdom Viridiplantae; phylum Streptophyta; class Pinopsida; order Cupressales; family Taxaceae; genus Taxus; species Taxus wallichiana. The sequence continues at coordinate 693,410,314 of CM031235.1, read as the reverse complement.
ACATAATGTGTATACCATCATGTTTCTCTTATCCCCTTCATTGCGCCATTGTTCTTCCATCACGCAAGAATGACTTGGGCTTCTCCTCTCCAGTATACTTCGGCAAGCTGGTTTTACCCAACTACCTAACACATTGCGACCTAACCATCCTTGTCACTCATCCTCGTACTTCGCAACCAAGCATTTCATATGTTTCGTGGGCATAATTATCACAAGCCATGCTAGTGGTATCACTTATGGACTACATGTCTTCCCAATGAAGCATGCCCTCATTTGATGGCTCCACATTCTCAAGGTCACACACCGTATGCACATAAATTATGTTGAGATATTCCTTGTTGATGGGATCGATATAAGGGGAAATTTTTATATCATCCCATGGTATCACTACACACTCATGCTTGTTCTCAAAACTTATGTAATGCTTGTTGAAGTGTAATGTTGCATTTTTGGCATAACACCAAGGAGGTCCGAGCAACGTGGGGAAGTTATTTGCTTCACCAGCTCTCAATACATCAAAATCACAAGTGAATTTGGCCCCTTGAATGGTGATCAGTAGAATCCTTTAGTACCCCAATAGGATGGCCCTTGTCTTGTTAACCATACACAACACATTTGAAGATGGCTGCAATGGCAGCCTTCCCATTTGGTTCCAAGCATCAAGGGTGAGAACATTGACTTTCGCACTTGTATCAATGAGAATATTACTTACCATCCATCCATTAATCACTACATATAGTGTGATTTCCTTGTCATATTCATGATCTTCTGGTGGTAAATTAGTGTGTAGGATTTGGCACTCCCTTTTGCGCATGTGTGCAACATTGTATCTCGCAACCATTCTCCCAAAAATGGTATGATGTTCTCCTACCTAAGAATTTTGCATACCTCTCTAAGTTCATCAACATCCTTTTTTGGGAGCTTAGTACTCCTTGCATGCTCCCTCTTGCATGCTTTCTCTTTCGACACTATGTTTCTCCCGACAACTCCCTAATGACACCCATGGTCTCCTGATAAACTTCCTTCTATTGGGATATATCTAGATACTTCACATGGATAACTTCTTCCCTTATGATAAGTGCTCTTGCCTTCCCTTTCTCACACGTGTGCTACCTTTGTACATGTAGTGACCAAGAAAATTGAGGTTTAGCTACAACTAGCTCCTTAAGCATTCATTTCTTTTGCTTATCCCATTCAACCTTAATCATAGTTGCACCATTTTCCTTCTTATTACTCTTACATGTGTGGGCATATAAGTCCAGAAATCTTCAACCTTATGCACCTTGCCACGGTATGCACAAACCTACTTCTTCTGGACACTGGTTTTGATAATGATCATGCATCCCACAAGTATAACATGTCCCTCATGCAAACCCTCCACAAATGCCACGACCTCTACTTCTATATCCACCTCTAAAACCTCCATTCCCATTATTTCACACTTCATTATTATGTCCTTCTTGCACTGCGAGCTACTATCCACATATGTCTGGTGCAACCCTATTTCACATGCCTCATGAATCTAATCAATCAAACAACAATTGGTTGTGTCATGAGTATGCACATCATATATTTTACAATACATAAAGACATTCTTTTATGCTACACGCTGCAAAAGTGGACAATTACATACATCATGATTCTTATGAAATATTTCACAAGTTGTTAGTAATGCACCCATATTCCTTCACAGAAATTTATCATTTGAATGTCTTTCCACCTCACAATCATTACACCATAGTCCACTAGACATCTCATGAGCTGAATTTGGGGGATAATTTCTCTAACTAAGTAGCTATTGCTGCAATCTAGGATTCAAGGAATGGACTCACTCTAATATCCACACTTCCAACCACTTCTGTGTGCAGTGTTGCTTCTAAGACTTCACACAGATTAGTAAATGTCTTGTGTGATAGCGCCCTTCGAAATTGTGTTAACAAGCATCCTCCAAACCACTGTGCATGTTGGCTCTGATGGATGTGATAGGAAATCTTGGAAAACAAGGTTTTGAAATACACATCATATTCTCTAACACTCTCATATAAGTCCCGCTTAATGTCCTTTAGTGTGTTAATGTTTTGTTGCTCAAACTCAAGTATGTGAAATTGAACTAAAAAGGCAATGCACAACACATCATATTCCACTGATATCTAATGTGGATCATACTTCCTATACCAACTATGTGTGTGGCCCTAAAGTGTTTTTGCAAATTGATTAGCCTTCCGATATGGAGTTGTTATTCTTTTGGATCTCCATAATAACTCACACTTATGCACATGTTCTGTTGCATCTTCCACACCTTTGTACTTTGGAAAGTTAAGGGATATCTCAAAGAAGATCTAAGGAGTTTTTTGTTCTGTTATTGAGGCTATTGTACTGGTTGTTGTGGTCCTTGTCCTGGAATGGGGCCGTAACCTGAGCCTAAACCTCCACATGGATTTTCTCCACACAAAGGAGGACTCAAGCTCCTAATCCTCCCCGCCATGACCTAAGTACTGTGAGATGTACTACCTTACATCCCCTTAGTATTGTTGAAATGCACACCATCTATCATATTACTCCACCTATAGTACTTCCTCCAATGGGTAGGATGCCACCACTTTTTCTTGAACGCACCTACCAAATTGTTTCTAAAAAGGTCTATCCAAACATGAGAACTTGTTGCGGTGCCATATACACACCTTAATCCGTTGTGCCTCTTGTGTTAATACCAATACATGCCTACTTGTATCTCCAACCCAACGTGGTGATCCTTGATTACCTTCCTACTCACCTTCATTATGATGATCTTCTACAACAACTTCTAGATTCCGAACACCATGCATAAAGGCTAGGTGTCCATGCTAGTTCTCATTCTCTCCTCGACTTTATCTCGATGCCAAAGGGGTCCTTCTATTGTTCTTCCCTAATACTAGAAAGACATGATCTTGTAGTCACTACCACCTTACATCATTCCCTTTGGTCTCGCGCCTCTTCAATTTCCTCTCCCATGCATCATTATACATGTGCGTATTTCTTTTCTCTCTCTCTTTTGCTTGGACCAATTTCATCATTCCTGTAGACATAAAATCATGCACATTAGACATTATTTAGTCTCGGTATCATACTACTATTTAGAAGGTTTTGAGTGAAAAAGTACTAATTAACCCCGTCTTTTGGCCATCTTACTTTATTTTCTTTCGTCATTCTCGACCTCTTACACCCACACGCCCAATCAAATTTTGTCATTTCATGTTATTTTAGTGTTGACTGGGCACCCAATTGGGGCACCCATGGGCGCCCTGGTCCCACCAGGGGTGCCCCAATCCTTTTTGAACTTTCTCACCACTTTTTCGGCACTTTCTAGTCGTTTTATCTTCTTATCTTATTGGTGGTTGGCCATTTCAAGGTTAATTACGAAATTAGATCAAGAGAACCCTATAAACATAAAGTTATGAGACCATAATGATGGACCAAGCACTAGTCACTACTATCATCCACCTAGGGTTGCATTCATATAAGGCATTTAGAGTCATTTGCATACATTTAGTTCCATCACAAACGACAAGATTGGTTCATCTTCATCACACAAGAATAGGAGGAGATTCTATTATATTTCATCTACCATTCTACTATATTTTTACATCTCGTTATTGTTTGTTACTTCACAAAGTGTGAGTGGAACAAGAGCACCTAGGGCACATGATTCACACACACACTAGAAGTACATTTGGGTTTAGAATGTGGTGCAATGCTTAGTTAGTAAGTCCATTGTTGTGGTAGCTAAGGTCAGTCTGACTTATTCATTTACATTCTTCTTTTTTAGGGTTTTGATACTTCTTGTGGTCTTTTGTAGGTCTTCTATTCATCTTGTGTTATCAACAACATCTAAATAAGTGCAACAAATCTAATACGAAACACAGGGAGAGTTTCGGACTACCTAACAAACCTATGAAACTCAATTTTGGACCTTTTGCACATACCAAAGCACCCATACTACAAACCAAGGCACCCACATGTGCCCCAATCCAAATTTTCCTTTTTAGGACCTCTGCATAGTTGTTCCTACTTCCATATTATTCTATTTATTTTGTGACATAGTCCAGTGAGCTCCTCTTATCAGCTGAGTCACTTCCTCACTCTTCTTACATATTAGGGTTTTTATTTACATTAGATTAGTTTCTTGGGTCATTTTCTATAGTCATTTACTGCATTTATTTATTGTATTTACATGTTGTTCTAGATTAGATTAACTATCATATATCCACATTTTTAGTTAATCACTTCACAAACTCCGCTTCATGCCCCTACGCGTGGTGGAGTTTTAGCATTCCATATGTAATTTCTCCATTCTAAGCTCAATCATCAATATCTTCTTTGTTAAAGGTAGCGTGCATAAGTATGATCCCCTAGGTTTGTGCAGAAACCAGAACTCTAATTCTTTCTAGGCATAAGTAGGTCAAAATCACGTATTCCAAGGTATAATTGTGTAACACACCTTCCCACCAGTGATCTACAGCTCTTGTCCACGCACATCCAAATCAAAAATTTCTTGATACTTATCCTGGCTCCACACTTGCTTCTTACCTAGCTGGACACCCTTTTTTGTGTGTAAGTTGTTAACCACTAGTATAATTCTACTAGGAAGAAACTAAAGAATGTCTCATACAAAAATTCATATAAGTTCTCTTCTACTCATTTACGTGCATTAAATTCTAGTCCTGGGTGATGTATCTCTCGAGAAAATTAATCTTGGTTTTCATCCACCTAACACTCAATAGTCTCCAATGATATTAGGAATGTCATACATATGCCACATCCTGATGAGCAGAAAGAAAAGAGGTCCCAACAAAAAAAATCAAAATGTAGTCTTTTTGTTAACTAATGCTTAGTTGGGCACACTGGCACTTCATCCAGATAAGATCTGAATTCTCATCCAAATTGCACGCAATCACCAGGTCCCTCCTTTGTGCACTTATCAAGATGTGGTTAGAGCATACATGATCATCTTAACATAAATGAAGATACAACATAACAAGTAGAAACTAATGGCAACACATATAATAAGGAGATCAATCAACATATACAATCATTACTAATATTTGATTCCCTTTACATTATACTTAGATCTAATAATCATTGAACCCAAATACAATTGTCCATTATAACAACAATTCATTATATAATGCACTTATTACATCCATGGCTACTTACAACTATGTGTCAACCATGCACGCATATAGAATTCACTTACAGACTTTAGCATCGACCTTTTCTTAAACACACATCAAAATTTCTCATTCATTACATCAAAAACTATCACTATTACAAAGAGTCTAGAAACTTATTTATACACATTGGGGACTTGCCCTTCACCGCTTACATGCATTTTTTCCTAATAATAGATGTGTTAATAATAGGCTACATGCCTTTACAACTTACTTTAACTATAGATCAAACTATAAATAGGTCATCCTCACCCATGCTTTAATCCTATAATTAGAGTGTTTTTACCTCTTTGTTCACCTATTTATGGATTTTTCTTGCATATCACGTCATCTTGTTTTCTTTCCTATTTTTAGCCTCTACTAGAAAATGGATAAGTCCTGAACTCTGTTTGTGCACAAACCTCCTTGCACGCTAACTTTCTCCTCTCGTGTCATGTGCACCTTCGCATATTAACTTGCATTTCACCGCATGTTCTCACGTGCATACTTCCACACATTGACTGTATTGTCCTTCTTCTTTCATGCTTACTTTCGCACAATCCCTTATGATCCTTAGATTTTTTCCCTTTATCTACACACGCCTTCCCGCATGTGGTCCTCCATACATGGTTAATTCATAGCCATTTATTCTCGACCAACAACTACATACCTATGTGGTAAAGTCATCACCATTGTGTCGATCCTACGGTTAAGACTATATTGATTCTGAATTATCTTATAGAATGCCACAACAAATGGATAACCATCTTCCAAGAGTTTGACTTAGAGATTCATCTCGATGAATATACTCATAGGTATGGGCCTAAGATGCATAATGAAGAAGGTTGATCCAAAGTAGGTTTTCCAACAATATACGGTTGAATCACTCGACTTAATGAATAGTACCAAGACATATTTCATTATTTTCTCCACCAAAGATGATGTGCACACATGAACCATACACAAAGTAGAGCACTTCACTTCAAATTTAGTAATTTCATGATAAAAGAAGGAATTTTCTATCAAATAAAGTGTGAAGGCATCTATTTTTATGCCTACCCAAAGAAGAAGCTCTTGTAGTATTACACAATTTCCATGAAAAGTATGGCACTAGCCATAGATTGGGCACTTTTACTACACACAAGATTCTAAGAGCAAGATACCATTAGCCTTGTTTATTTAAATATGTGCACTCTCATGTTATAATTTGTCACATTTTTTAGACTATCTCCTTAAGAAAGTGCAATCTTATCATGCCCTTAGGACCTATTATTGAGGCAACCCTTTTACAAAATGAGCAATGGATTTTGTTGGCGTTATCAATGAAAACACTTTAGCTACCCACAAGTTCATCCTCACTGCAGTCAACTATTGTACACACTAGGAAAAGGTACAATCATTCAATAAATGAACCACAAGTGTCATCACTAACCGTATAGAGGACCACATCATCACCAAGTTTAGTATACCCTTCATGCTAGTATGTGATGATGGTCCTACTTTTATTTTGCATAATTCCTTGAATGGGTTTATGATCATAAAATTATTCTGATATTTTCTTCTAATTACTATCCATAGGAGAATGCTCTTGTAGAATCAACTAACAATAAATTGTTGGATGTTGTCAAGAAGATCTTGGATAGCAATATGAGATATTGGAATAATCATCTCAAGTATTCCCTCTAGCCAAACAGAACCTGAATTAAGTTTGCACTAGGCACCACACCTTATCATTTAGTATATGGCCTAGACCCTATCTTTCTAGTGAACCTAAAAATCCCCAAGCTCAAATTCATGTAGTAATACTTAGGGTAAGATGATAAAGTGTAGGCTAGACTCATCAACCTCATATAATTAGATAAGAAACATGATGAAGCCCTTGTTCACTTTAGTAAGCACCAAGAAGTTGTCAAATGTTGGTTTGATAAGAAAACTAAGTTCAAATCCTTCATAATATCGGTGCTACTTTAGGACAAAGCACGCGAGAAGAAGGAGAAACATAACAATTTTGACAAGTTTTGGCTTGTCCATTCTAAATTTTAGAAATTCAAGGTGAAAATACCTTTCGGATCAAGAACCTCAATGGTGAGGATGTTCCATTACCGCTTAATTTCCATTTCCTCAAGCATTACTTATATACATGAGTCACTCCTAAGACGGAACCTCAATGCACTTCACTTTGTAATCCTACACCATGTACATAAATTTTCCTTACTTTCCGTGGTTATCTCTTCTTTTTATTTTCACTCTTCTTTTGTAGTTTACTTTGGGTAGTTGTTAAAAACTCATGCATACTTCCGCAATCCTTAGTCTAGGATGCTCCTCTCAACAATCTATTTCTTGTGTATTGTCATTCTAAATGTTCTTATTTCACTTGTTAAATTTTAAACATTTGTTATGTTGAGTTAAAAATGGTTAACGATGCTCCATTTTAATGAGTGTGCATTTTTGGAAAATCGCTAAGCCATGCAATATAATTGGTAAGTTACTTGATTATTTTTTGTTTTCAATTTGAGACCTTAATTTTTATTTTAAAGTTTTCACGTGGATTTAGAAAGATTGAGGTACTCCAAAAAAATCACACACTAATATTCACAATAATGTTGCCTTCCATTAATATGTGACACTAAAGACTCATGTGTGTGTTGCTTGTTTCCACCCATCCTCTCAACTAACTACATTGGTTCCCAACCCATGTGCAATCCTTTATGTACGTATTAAAAAAATGAAGAAAAGAAGATAATCAAATTTAAAAATGTTTCAAAAAAAATATTTGCATAAGGGTTTTTATAGTAATCTCCATCGGGCTATAGACACTTAATTAGAAATGGAGCAAGGTTGTGGTTGGAACCAAATGTATCTCTATCATGGCTATGGATGCTTGGATGGAAGTAGAGAAATGCTTCATCCTTACCCATTAAAAACCATAAAAATGAAAAAATATAATAATCTCACACAAATAATGCACGTGTCATGAGAATTCCTTGTCTTAAGAAGAAAATACCTAAGGTAAGGTAATTAACTTCATTTTCACACACCAAACTCTTTAAAGTGTTCTCAATTCAGTATGTCGCATTGAAGAGTTAAAGTATTAGATTATGCTTTTTTTTATAACACAAAATCTTTGAGTGTGCTTGAATATTTTATTACAAGTGAACCAAAGATCTTGAGTTTGATTGAATACTCTGGGAGCATTGCTTAGTAGAGATGCCATTTTTGTTGTGTCCATAACACACCCCTAATTTTATAAGTGAAATCAAGGAACCTCTTGACCTTCACAGGGTAGTCTAGAATTATGCACCCATGTTTTGGATGCATCTTACGCGCAATCCCTTCTTCCAAGCATCATACACCTTAGTCATCCTTACATAAGGCCTTCCTACAACTACTTTATCCCATTCCTCCGTAAGGATGATTACTTCCTATTAAACAAAATTCTTTTACACTCCCGCATAGTCCTTGAGTGCACACATTCACCTTCATGTAATAGATTTCTAATGTGCATCATTGTGCAGACATAATATGCAATATATTTACATATTTTTGTGCACCCTAAACCCCTCATGTTTAGTCTGGAGTCATTACCTGGTCTCCTTCATGTTCAAAACCACTTATGCATAGCTTTAACCCGACTCATGTAAACCCCTTAATTCTTGGTCGCACTCACTCATCCTAAGCCATGAAAATTGGTATAACTTTTGTGCATTCCCAACACACAACCAATGTCCCATCTACATAATCTAAGCTAAGATATTTTCCACTCGTGTTAAAATAAAGTGTGGCGGATTGAATGAAGAATTACACACTCGCTTATACACGTGTATGTGATTATTTCTCCCCGTAACTTAATTCATTGCGCCCTATGCTAAATTAATTAATTTCCCATTTTAATGTATACAAGACCGTGAAGGGGAACTAAGGATAAAAGCATGCCAAGAAAAGATATGTGCATCAGTCAAGTGTGAAGGAGATATTATGTAAAACAATCCTGCACCATGTTAAATAATTCATCATTGTGCAAGACTGTACATGCACTGAGAAAGCTATAACATGCACTCCTATTACGTAAACCTTTTGCATGCACCATTTCCCACCTCAATAAAAAATGCACAAAATGACAAAATTTCAAATAGGGAGAGGACCCTATAACCGTGCACTTAACTTTAGGGGCACATAGATATATGTAGGTATGTCGGTAGCATAAAAAAATTATATCATCGTGTAGCGTATGATCGTGCCATATCAACATTTTCATTTTGTGTGTTTATTTAGAGGGAAAAGTAGTTTTTGAATTGATTTAATATGAAGAAAATTAATATAAAGCATTTGAAAGAGGGACCAATGACTGAGCGCCCTATGTGTCACATTCTCATTGACTCTTAAAAAGTGTCATTAACCAAAAAGTGAACAACTATTGGTACTTTTGTCAACAACCTATGGTGAAAAGAGATGTACATGTTTTGGTGCATGCTTGGTACTTTTGTCAAAGGATCTCATACCATATACATGTCATGTCGAGGAAATTGGATTCCTTAAATGAATAATCTGAATTATGCAACTAGGGACACCATATCGCCTTAATGAATATCTTGCGATAGAAGTTTTCTAATGTAATAGACCTTATAGATGGCCAACTTGGCATTCAATGTAATTTGACTATGCATCTACCATGTAATATTATATTTCTAGATCCATGCTATGAAGATCCTACCACCATTAATGTTTGTAAAGCACTGCTCCTCCGGGTTTTTATAAATCTCCATATGTCCTGCAATTTGAATAGAAAAGATTCTGCGAATATTATTTACCCTTGCTTTTTCTCACCCTACTATCCATATTATTTCCCCAAGTTAGCTTCTAATTTTGTCTTGTTTTAATTGAACAAGAGTTGAGGATTACTTTGTTGATTGAATGTAATATCTTCACTCAAAGGCTAGAAGATCGATAATGCATCATGTGCATCCAACAAATTCATGCAATCCTCTTGGTGTTTTAAGTCTTTTCCTCTCAACCTCTCACACATGTTTGTGTCTTGATTGAGTACATATTGGTTTGAGCAGCATGGGCATGGTTTTCGTTATCCTTGAATTCAAATAATTCAAAGCAAGTGACACATATTTGATACTCATTCTATTTATGCCCCACCTTTCTATCTTTTGCACTTTTTTAACTACTATGTTAGCACTAGGACTAAACCTTGTGACCCATAATCACCGCATAATTTATATATTTATGTTATAAGTAATACTCGAGTTGAATATTGGTTTATTGGATTTTTTCCAATCATTAGGATATGATTGAATTCTACTTAGTTGTTTTACTTACATAAACCCCCAAACTTATAACATTGTGATAATTCCCCAAGCTAATAGTTTTTGAATTGGCTAGAAATAGTAAAGAACCAATAAATACCAATAAAGCTAATCTCCTTTTATCTTGATATATTCCATAGCACATATCATTTGGACACCTAGATATGGTAAAAGATTAAAGAAACCTTGAGAAGTACATTCCATGCCCGAGTTGAACTACCTATTGCGCCTTCCCACATGTGTGTATTCTATTCAAAAGAGGTAGAGCCTCACATGTTTTTACGAGACTCTATCTAAGTTATTTTCACATGCATGCACCCCCGACTACCTTCTCAAAACATTGACATCCTTGGTGTTTTGGGAGGGGAATCGAGTGCATCACTCTTAGATATCAACACCGTCTTGCATTCTCCATTATGATTTTGTTATTTATACGCTTGGGCCTACCTCAAAATATATGAATATTCTCTCATCCATAAGTTATAACCATGTTATTTTCTAAAAATAATCTCCAAAACATAATTCATAATTTATTATGACCCCATTACAATACTAGGTTGTTATTTTTGTAATTCTTATGTATAAGTCATTACATACAATCGAAGAATTATTTAATGTTCCACTTGGTAGTGGTGACGATAAATTCATATTCTTCACATTCATATGGTATAGGATTGATGTATTCTAGAATACCATGTGGTTGGTAAGGTTCCTAGAGAAATTGAGTGCCCATAAATTCATGTATATCACTTCCCCTCTCGAAATCTTCTCCTTCATTTTATAGTATGTTTTCTTGTTCAATATTTTGATCCTTTAGGGCTTATCCATATGTGCAATCAATTAGCTCTAAATTCCCTAGATCTCTTATATAACTATGTGTTGGTACCATATATTCAAACTTAACAATCCTATAAAAAGACTCAAGAATAATATATCTACAATAAGGGAAAGCTCTTGTGGCAATCAAATTCTTGACAATGCAATATAAATGAAACATGTGATCACATCCCAACTTGTACCCACCACTAATATCAAACATTATTTTGTATACATGAAGACAATAATACACCACATTCATTGGGGGGAAAAACCAAAAGCATGTGATTTGACAGGGGGAATAATGACATATTAAAATAATTTTTCTTTCTTTTTAGTTTTGAATAAAGTTGTTCATATAATTAAAATAGCTTGAACAAGTTATAATATTGTCGTAGAAATTTGATGGCTAGAGGTTTTAATTAATATTGAATTTGTTTGATCTGCCAAATAAAAGCCCAAATTGAATATGTTTGTTCTTCCAAATAAAAGGCCAAATTGAATATGCTTGTTATGCCAAATTTAATGTTCTTGATGTTGATATTGAAGAAAAATATAAAACCATGTTATATTGAAGATTATTTCCATTCTAAGTAATGACAAATAGCCACATAGGATTTCCAAATGGATCTAATAGTAAAGGAAACTCTAATATGAAAGAATGGTGCACAAAGAATCTTTTTTAAATAATTAACATTCAACCATTTCCCCTTAAATAGTGTCGTTAGTGATTCATTATTGATATAAAACTTTAGATTGTTAATCACCCTTAACAACTCTAGTGATCCATTTAGTAGCTAAACATAAAACACACACGCACACAAACAAAATAAAATTAAGCCATAAGCAAAATTGACATTATTTATTTTTATATGCAAAAAATTATAACTGATTTTAGCCTTGCAAAATATTTTTTTAGGCTACTATGTTTCCCAATTGATATATATCATTTCGTGAAGGAAGAACTATTTTTTTATGACCCTTACTAATTTTAATCTAAGGTCAATTTTAATTTCTTCTCCCAATCATTATACTTAGAGGCCATTGTAGCATTTTGAAATAGAATGTGTCGTTGGTCACATATGACATACGCTAGATTTGTTAAAAATCATAACAGTTGATGGTAAAAAATATTATTGTTAGCGTCCAAGACCAAGAATATATTAAATTACGAGTTAGGGTCTTCTAAATTGGATTACTTGTCATCAAAATTAATTGATCTAAGAGACTCATGTTTTTGTAAGGTTCTAAATCTTTAATTGTTGGGGGATCATTTTGGTCTAGGAGATCAAATGAAATTCATGAAGGAATAAAAACTTTCAAAGTGACATTTGTTTTTTCCTTGCGTTCTTGGGCTATATGAAGCATGTTTGTAGACCGATAAAGAGGCATGTCTACCTCCATTTATGTACCCAATTGTATCACATGGCCTTCATTGGGGAATTTATGGTATAAACTAACATAATAATATAATTCATTTGAGATATTTTCCATAAATATTGTACATTATATTTTTAATAGGAAATAGGTTTCCAAACAATTCAAGTGATCGCTTATGCCAACATCCCAAAGTATACTCCCTAGATGAATCAATTTTTTGGTTGTAATGGCACCAATGTACCAATTTTACCAGTTTATTTATAATTGAAAATATTTCCATTAGTACTAGAAAAAGATTACAAGAATTAGAATATTAAATAGTACAAATAGATGTGGAGCCAAACTGGGAACAAGAAAATTTTGAACGAAGTGACTGGTGACTCAAAACAGCTTCTGAGATAGATAATGATAGGCTAAGACAATATTAGTAGAAACATATAGCTAAATTATGCATCATAACAAAACATATAGTTGGGTCTTGATAATCAAGTGTATTCTCTCTTTCTAGAGAGAACCAATAATTTTACAAGTAGTTTTACTTGACTATTATTTTGGTCATTTCGATTATAACTTATGAGAACTCAAAACTATATATTCACAAAATTATTTAATTACTAGTTGAATTAAAAATTCATGGCTTGACATTTTACATACCCGTATACCCCACATTTTCCGAAGTCTACATTCACCTTTGTAAGTGCTTCTATGTACTAGGGGTTTCTAGTCCAAATAGGATTGACATGTTTTAGTATCCCTTTTTATAAATGTTAGTTTTCTTCTAATCATGTTGCACATGTGCTTAGTTATCTTGAATCTCAACTTCGACTATGTGTTCTCCTTTCTAATGCCATTGGTAGTAGCTATCTCATCCATATTATATTGAGTAGAGTCTCCTTATTTAGGTATTGCATGGCATTATCCATCAAAATTTCAAGCTCAACCCTTAACCTTTCTAATTTGTGTGTTATTTCCTATAATTCATCATCGTGCCTTGATGATCGAATCTTTTCAACCTTACATGATGAGATGAATGGTGGTTGAGGAAAAAATCCTCACTCATTCATCATGCCATAATTTTATTATCCCTTAGTAAGTCACTTTAGTCTTGAAATATCCCACCTCCCTTCCCCACACAAAGCTTGATTGAGCAAAGAGTTAACCCGCTTCATTGCACCACCTCTCTATATAGCTATGCAAAGAAAAATTTGTGTGTTTATATGTGATTAGGAGCATCTCCATATGTTTGAAAGTGTTAAAGGTAATTTATGCATCAAATTTAGAGTATACCATTTAGTCTCTTTCACATCTCCTTCCCTAGTTCCATATTTAGCCATAAGAGCATCCTTCTACCCATGCACTATTTTCTTAACCTCGTCATCATTAAAATTGCTAGTGAGAATGAGAAAACCACCAACATGCTTTAATTGAAATAATTGATCCATATCATTTTCCCCATCTCTCATTTTTCTCATACTATCCAAGACCAACTCAATTGCTTTAAGAAGGCAGCCATAATGTTTATTACTTCATCTTTTCTTAATGTCATCCTCAAGGTACTTGTAATTATTATCTATATTTTCAAGAATAATAATTATCTCAACCCGCTCAAGATTGATGGTGCATTATTTTCCATATTTGAAATATCATCTCGGTGTTGGAATATCATCTCGGTGTTGGATCATTTATATGCAACAAGGATGAATCACCTCCTTACTCATGCCTATATTCTTGAGAGGTGGTTGCAATGCATGTCACCTAATTGACTATTGTGCTCAATTCACCCTATTATTTTACCTCCCAAACATATTCATTTCTAACTTCTACTATGAAGTAGAAAGCATCCACGATTGATGATACCTAGTAAGAATCCATGGACTTCTCGAGCATCATGACCCTCCTCCAAATGGTGCCTTGTCGAATGTACCATCTATTTGGATACCTCATAATTTTTGAAAACATTACCCTAGATTAGGACATGGTTGAACTAGATGGTGAATTACATAATGTATGCTCAATTTGGATTTCTAATATATTTTTGAATATCTTACCCTTGATTTGGAGTTGATTAAAAATATATAAGAATGAAAATGTGTAGTAAACCTTAGATTTAGTGGGGTTATCTAACTACAAAATGTGGTTCTCATTGATTGTCTCAATTGTAATCATGTGGATCCTACATGTATTCTTAGGGATTCATGTGGATCTCACGTATATCATGGATATCCCGTGTATATCAATGGGTATCCCATAAAAATCCATGAAAATTCATTAGGTCGCACTATCCTTTATGTATATCCCATGTATAATCATGAGTATCCCATGCCTCATTAACTATTATGTTGCAACTTACAATCATCTTGATCCTACAAACAATCATTAGGATCTAACGAGAAATTGTGGGTATCCCTCACATAATCTCAATGTCCCAAAAATATTTGCAATGAGATTTTTCTAAAAATAAAGAAGAAAATAAAAAGCAATGTGAAAAAATGAAGAAACTTGATTTATTTTTCCAACTTGTATAAAAGGAAAGATTCAAAATAAACTCTTGCAAGTAATAAAGCAATATACTAATTTTATGAATTAAATGTTTATTTTTATTTTTATTTCTTTATTGTAATATGAAAAGAGATAAAATCTTGAAATATGAATTGAAAACACATATATTAGCTTAAGTTCCAAATTGAATAAAAATCATTCATTCTAATATAAAAGAATTAGTTACTAATTTTTTTATTAGATTAGGTAAAAGTAGGGATCGGCTCCTAGAGGCCTTACAAAAGAGAGTACATCATGAAAGCACACAAAAATATGCAAAAGGAGAGATAAGACTAGAATGAGTTAAACAGGCTTAACTCAAGAGAAAGAAGGTCTAGAAACCACACCATAAAAAGAGACAAAAAAAAACATCTGCTACTGCACTGCAGTTCGCCAAAAGATAGCAAGAAGTTTGAGAATAGAAACAAAGAAAACTAGTTTATCTTTTGACATTTGGGGGCTTTCATGAGGTGCTAACAAAGATCCTCTTGATTGTGCTCATGCTCTAGCTCCTTTTGTGTTTTCCCTCCATCATCTTCATCCTCGAAGCTGCATTAATACGAAGTTGGAATTTTCTTTTCTTCAAACCCTCTTCCACTGCCTCCAACCGAGCCCGCATATCTTTCACTAGTTTATCCAACTTTGTAACTTCCCCCTTATGTTCCTTTGAGACATACAAATATGCTTAGTGGCCTCAATGTTGTCTATCATCCCTTCCCTCATATCAGAATTAGCTTCTTCCATAACATGCACGACCATCTCCATTTGTTGCATTCTTTTATTTAGGTCCTCATAGTTTTGATCCTCTTCCTCAATAATTTTTCCTTTCCCTTTGGAGGGACCTTCACCGCCATTATCATGCCTCGGCCCTAATCTACTAATCATTCTCCTATTCAACCCCGTTATAGAGCTCCTTGCCCGCTCACATCTTAGTAAGGCACTCTACTAGGGTGATATCATCATCCTCCTCATTAGGAGCCACCATCTTGGCCAGAACAAGTTTTCCATTCTGGAACAAAAGGAGGATGAGACCTTCATGAATGGGGGACTCCACCTTCCCCCGAAAATCCCTCATAGAGGCTGAAAGAGACATATATAAAAATAAAGGGATACTCATCATAATTTTGTGCATGAACATGTTCAACAGAGACAAATGGTGTGTATATATCTTACAATACTTGCCTTCGAGAGTAATATACTTCATAATATGAAGGATAACCTCTTTCCAAACCCCAGGAATATAGAACCTAGCAATGTCATCCCTGTAATAATGAACTTTTTTCTTACCTACGAAGAAAGTGTTGATTTCAACTTCCCTGCGATTCCTATCCTTGAAAATCTTGAGGCCTTTCATCTCTATTTCTGTGACCTAGGAAATGAAATGCTCTGAAACCTCTAGCTCCATTCCCTAAACCACAAACTTGCCCTCATTCCATGCAACACCAAAATACTTGGTGAGAGAGGTATCATGCCCATGCAGATTGGTAATGTACTTTTTAAAACCCCCAATTTTGAGCATATGCCACATAAAAGGATTGTGACAATGCTCCCATGGCTCAATGGTTCAACTCAAACTCTATCTTCTCCCATGATTTCTCTATTACCTTCCCAATGTAAAACTAGTCGCACGCTATAAAGCAAGTTAGACTCAAATTGGATGATCTTGGAAATGAAACTACAACACTCAAGATTTTTGCCTTGACAAACGTGACACATAAAGTCACTCATGTGAGGATAAGGAAAATCATTTTGATCGAGAGAGGAAAATGGGTGAGTTAGGGTCTTGGATAGAGCAGTAGTGTGTGCCTGCAATGTCAATGGAGCTAAGCAGTGGGAGCTGGTGAAGGAGTGCAATGAGGTGGTTCAACTAGATTTCCTCAGCCTTTGTCTGGCTAAACATTGTATGGAGAGTCTGTTGCTTCGTTCAGGACCACTGAATGATAGCTTGGTTAAAGGACTTTTCGAGGAAGCCAGGAGGTTCACTGGGTTCCTCCTCAGCTAGGACGTGAAGGCCTTCTTGGCCCTCAAGAGGTTTCCTAGCCCCATTTCACTCACTCCTTTTCGGTGGAGAATCTGGTATCAACCTTTTTCAGCTCTTCTCGCACTTCCATCATCCCCCAGATGTCCCAAATCTGGAGCCCTTGCGTACTGAGTCTACCCTGATTTCTCTAGCTATTCCTTTCATGGCTGAACCCGAGAAGGAGACAAAGGTTTTTCTGCCACCCGATCCTTTCTTTGGAGTGGTCGTTATCGATCTCGGTGGTCTTAGAGGGTCTCCCAGAGCCTCCCGGTCACATTTTTCCGTGTGTTCCGTCTTTGAGAGTGGTTTTCTCGGGCATTGGAGAGTCAGTTGTGGGGGCTGCCTTCTTCTCTCTCCATGTCTTCAGGTTTTCACTTTTTTTCTGGGTCGGGAATAGAGAAGGGTGGGGTGCCATATGCTGGTCGAGTTTGTGTTCTTTGGACCTATTTCAGCTTAGTCGCTTTTATTTCTTCTTCCTTCTCTCGGCGCGATAGGTTTGGTTCCCAAACACCATATAAGAAAACGTCCTAGGTCTCTGTCCCCCGAGTTTGATTTATTTTTCTGCCAGTATTAGGGTATATAGTTTCGACCCATTTCATTTTCTTGTGGTTCGAAGATTTCGCTGGTTTTGGTTTTTTGGGTTTCATTCAGGTGCCATGTTGTTGTGGGTGGTTATGAGGGTTCTGGGTTTTTCATTTTGGCTGGAGCGGTTTTGTGGTCTCACGAGATTGGTGCGGTTAGGGTTTTTCCATGGCCTCTTTGAGCCTAAATCATTGTAGTGTTTGGTTGGCTCTGGGATGTTGCCTCCGTCTTGTTCTGTTTTTTTATTGGGCTTGTGTGTGGTTTCCTTCTCGCTCGGGTGCACTTTCACTCGCCTTTTGGTCTTGTGTGTTTTTGGTCTCCACATGCCTCTTTTGCCCTGTTGCACTATTCCTGTTCGGGGTGGTATTCGTGAGGAGTATGGTAGCTTTCGTCTTCACGTCTCCCGTTCGGGTTGCACTTTGGTTGTCCATTAGATGTGCGTTACGCCATTTGTCATTGTATTTAGTTTTTTAGGGCCCGCTTTGTTTCTGGTCTTTCTTCATCTTTTTCTTTGTTATGGGTGGGGTCCCATCAACCCCCCGGTTCATAGCTCCACTCAAACTCATTTATCAATAAAAAAAAATTCATTTTGATCTGTCATGTTGTATAATATCATTAATAGATGAGGGGATGACATCTCCTTTCATCCAAACATTAAAATCATGACTATACACCCCTAAGTTAGCTAGCTTTTCCACACATTTATTGCCAAGACAAGGGGTATGATTGATATTAAACGTTTCAAAGGCTTTAAGGTGTTCCTTAACATCTTGAAGAATATTGCTCAATGCCTAATTTTGAAAGTGATTCCTATTGAGAGAATTAATAATAATAAGAGAGTCACCCTCAATTTGAATGTGTTTAATCCCCTTTTCCCTAGCTAAGTTGACTCCCCATAACAAGGCTCTAGCCTCCACCACATTATTGCTTTGAATTCCCAAGGGGCCAACATAAGCTAAGAGCCAATCACCCTCTTGATTTATGATGATACCCCCTCCACAAAACTCGACTGGATTCCCTTTTGACGTGTCATCAAAGCTCGCCAAATAGTTCCCTTCTGGTTTGGACCATTTAATCATAGATCAAGGAATTTTAACCGGAGGAGGACTAAAGGTGAATTGTTTGAGAACTTCCTCTTCCACCCTAGGACAAGTAGCTTTTATCTTGCCTTTAAAGAGTTTATTGTTTTCTTTAATGGAAGAGACCAACCAAGCACTGACCTTTTTGATGTTTGTTTTTAGTTTCTGAAGATAAGAGGATTCCTTTCCTTTCACAACCACCACAAGAAATGAGGAAGTTTCATCCTCTGTGTTTCCACTAGACAGGGAGTCTAAAAGGACATCCCATCGCAGACTAAAATCCTCTATTGTGTTAGGTTACATCCACTCGAACTTTGAACAGTGCATCACCACACATAGAAAACCGCCTGAGAGAAAGGGCATAATAAAAAAGGTGGTTTACACTTTCCTCCTCTTTGCCATAGAGAGAGCATCTACTGGGAATGACCATGCCACACTTCCTCAAATTATCCACCATGAGAATTTTATTTTGTGCAACCAACCAGTAAAAAATGTTCACCTTGGGAAGGATATCTTTCACCTAAAGTCTGCTCTAATACTCCTTTTGAACAAAATATTTGAATTTCAGGAGATAGGCGGATTTAACCGAATACTCTCCAGATTCCTCTTCTTTCCAAATAATTGAGTCCTCTTGGTGTTGGAATCTATGAATGTGAAAATTCCTTAATTTACAGTTGAGTTTTGTGAAGGGTTGGTAGTCACTAATGAAATTGGGAGGAGGGGTTAGCACAACCCATTTAGGACCTTCTCTGGTAGCCTCTTAATAGTCCTGGATCCAGACTTTACCAATTTCCTCGAAGTGTAGTGCCACAGTTTTCTAGGTCTCTTCCTCAGCTAAAGGTTTCTCTTCTAACCAGTAGTCCTGCCAAAAATGGATATCATTTCCCTTTCCGATGTTCTCGTTTAATGCCCTTAATATATCCTTGGAGGCAAAAAAATATCTCCAAAAGGTAGACCCATTAGGTAGGTCATTTTGCATAAAGAAATTCTCTATTATGTCTACATTCCTTAATTATTTCTTCCTAATGATGTCCACCCAAAGGACAATCTCCTTGATCACCCTCCAACCAGCTTTGGCCACCAAGGCTTCATTCATAAGTTTGATATTCTTCAGTCCCAATCCTCCACAAATTTTAGGTCTGGTGACTTTTTCCCAAGCCACAAGGGGAAATTTGAACTTTTCCTCCACCCCATCCCATAAGAACCTTTTTTGGAATCCTTTCTAAAGAATCAATAATTTTTGCAGGTAATTTAAAGAGGGACATAACATAAATAAATAAACCTTGGAGTGAACTTTGGAGAAGTTGGATTTTTCCACCTGGGTGAGGAGGGTCCCCTTCTAAGTTGTGAGCTTTATATTAACTCTCTCCAACAGGTTATTCTAGATAGAAAGATTTGGTCTCTTGTGAACAAGAGGCATCCCTAAGTAAGAATCGGGAAGGTTTTAATCCTGCACCCAAGGATGCGAGCCAATCGACTTGAAACTGCTCCTCCACATTTATGAAAAAAATAGCACTTTTATGAAAATTGACAAGTTTTCCAGAAACTATCTCATAATCATTCAACACCTTCTTGTAGTTAGAAGCTTCATGGATAGAATCTTTCCCAACAGTAAAATTATCATCCACAAATTGATTAAGACATATGGGAGGTAAACCATTAGAGACTTTAATCCCCGAATAAGGTCAAGAGTCAAGGCCTGGTTAAAAATTTTACTCAAAGAAAGAAAGGGAGAGAGGGGATCCTCTTGTCTCAAACCACGACCAGCTTGAAAAAAACCTTCAGGTTTACCATTAACAATAACAAAAAAACTAGTTGAGGATATGCAAGTCATAACCATATTGATAAAGAAATCACTAAAGCCTACCTTGACCATAATATCTCTGAGGAAATACCATGAAATCTTGTCATAGGCTTTGTGCATATCTAACTTGACCAACATAGCATATCTACTTGAGTTTTCAACGGAGTAGATGGCCTCTTGTTTGACAATGATGTTATCCATGATTTGTCTCGCCAAGAACAAAGGCCGATATGAAATTTGTAAGCAACTTCCTGATCCTGAAAGAAAGGATTTTGGTAATCAGTTTATAGCTAGTATTACATAAGATGATTAGTCTAAAATCTTTTACATCCTTAGATCCTATCATTTTGGGAATGAGAACCAGAAGTTTATTATTAGTTTATTTTAGGAGGTTCCGTTTCGAAAAAATATTGTACCATTTCAACAACCTCTTTCTTAATCACCTTCCAAAATTATTGGAAAAAGGTGGAAACCCATCGGACTGGAGATTTATCTCGTTCCATATCAAAAACAACAAATATGATTGCTTCCTTGTTGGGTATGACAAATGACCGGATTAATTGACAACACACACACACGCCGCAAGCTTGGCCATCATACAAACATATACAAAAAGGAAAGAAATGGTTGTAGCCATTGAAAGGACTCGTTAAAACAAACAAATGTGAAAAATAAAATGCTTTTCAAATGGTTTATTTTAATAGTTCATATTTTTCTATCAATCGTGTACGAGACTTTTCCTATTGATTACCATTGCATAGATAAGTTATACCTCTTGATCTATTTTCTTCAAAAGAAGCTATTTTGTGCCACTTACATTCCATGGATAAATAACCTTATAAATCCACCATATCGAATACCCTTCATGATGAATCTTACTTTGGGGGTACTAAGGATATGCCCCAAAGTGAGACTAGGGATCTCCCATCCTTGATCACCTGGATGATGTATCACATGTAATTATTGAGGAAACCATTGAAGTAAATATTATCATGCCTAAAGAACCTCACATTAAGTTACTTGGTAAATTCCTATCTCGAAAAGAAAATGTTGAATACACATCACTTTTCTTGAATTCATCAATTTTTTCACATGGTCCTATGCTAACGTGTTGGGAATGGATTTAGACATTGTCCTACACAATCTAGCGCTTGAACCCGATGTAAATATTGTTAAGAAAAAAACTACAAAAAAATCACCCACACATCACAATGTTTGTAAAAGATGAATTAAAAAAACTTCTCGATGTTGGTTTGATTCAACCCATCGATTATCTAGAGTGGGTCTCTAATATTGTCCCAGTAAGAAAGAAAACCAAGGGTATATGCACATTTATATTGACTTCAAGGATGTCAATAAGGTGTGTCCCAAAGATGACATCCCTTTACCCAACATTGATATTATCATTGAAAAATTATTGGTCATGAGATTTTTTCATTTATATATGACTTTTGAGATAAAACCAAATCAAAATAACACCAAAAGATCAAAAAGAAGACTACATGTACTATAATTTGAGATACCTTTTGTTGCAAGGTCATACCCTTTGGTCTAAAAATAACTTATGCTACTTATCAACATACCATAACCTATGTGATCCATGATTACATACATGACATTGTAGAATACTACATTGATTATCTACTTGTGAAATCCAAACTACATGTTAACTATATAGGCGTACCCCATAAAATCATTTTACACCTTCTTGAATACAAAATATATCTCAAACCTAAGAAATATGTCTTTCAAAGTTACATCCGGAAAATTACTTTGCTCCATTGTATCACATTGTGGTATCAAGGTGGATCCATATAAGGTCAAGTCCATTGTATATGTAGACACCTAAATCTAGCTATGTAGTTTTAACAATAAAATTACACTTTGTATCCTATTTTCTATCATTTGGTTATAATTAGCGTCTTTTTTACTAATTATCTAACACTCCCTTCACCTCGGTCAATTAATGACACTTCATTAATTAAGTAGTCTCCTCCTTCATTCTGGATGTAAATTAACACTACTTTGTTAGTTATAATCCTATTCTAATTAATTAATTAATTGACCAATATTGATTAATTAATCCTCTAAACAATAATTTACCCTCCTATTGGGTCATCCTCCCTCTCTCGACCCTTCGAATCCATCAACATATCTCCAATTGGCTTTTACAATCCTAACTTGGTCTATTAATCAATACTAATTGATTAATTTAAATCACACCCAACTCATTTAAAATGGAAAAATCTAATTAACTTTCCTTAATCATAGTTAATTGTTGATGACCCTATTTAGCACTTTCTAATCCTAAAATTTCTTTTATCCCACATTCATGAGGATGATAGTTTCTCCATTTTGGAAAAATATATAAAGAACCCTACCCCATCCCTTACATTTTTACACCTCATGTCCTTGGTAAGACATTAGCATAAGATAAGAGCATTTCCCAATTGAAAAGCTTATTGATCTAGCAACCCTTTTCCATTTTCTACTTGGCAAGAGTAGTAAGAGGATAACCAAAATGGAAATTAAGCCATATTGGTGAGACCTCTTCCTTGGAGAAATCTTTTTGATAACACATGGCTACATACTGACTCACCAAAGGAGGTGTCTACAATCCAAAGCCCATCAAAAACATCAAAGGATGGCTTAGCATTTCATGTTTTTAATGTTAGATGCATTAGATTAGCTTCCTCTTTTATGGATTTATCTTGATGTTATGATTAATTAGCTTAGTTATTAGATATACTTGGTGTTAGGTCTTGTTAATTAATTTAGCTTCTTTATCATGCATACATATGGCATGCCCGGTGGGACACCCCTTTGTCTTACACACATTTTTTTATGTTAGGTTTTCATTTTTGCACACTAACCCTCTCTTTTTGCATATTTTTAGTTAACTAATGTTTCTTAACATTTTGTGTTGAGTTGGCATGTGCTAAGTGTCTATCATGCGAGTGGAAAGGAGGTAAGGTACTACCAAATTTGGAGCTTAACATAAAAAAACTCAAATTTTTCCGTATTTTTTGAAGAGACACAAACTTGTTGCGTTAGTGCATGGACTTCCATGTGTCTACATTAATTTTTTTATGTCTACATTGAGGTTCACGCACTATCGCTTTGTTGCACTCTCGCGTTGGTCTTCACGCACTACCATCCTGTAATTGTTCTAGTGTTCTCTAGAATTGCGCTAGCGTTCTGTGTATTTTTTATATTTTTCTCGTGTGCATAAATTTCACATGCTACCATTTTCTTGCACACACTACCATCTTTGTTCACATACTAGTGTAGCCTCTCGCCTACGTATGCACATTCTTTTTCGTGCATTTCGCTTGTCTACATTTGTGTTAGCCTTTCACGCCATAGCATATACTTCACGTGCTAGCGTCACTACGTCATGTGCTAGCATACAGTTGTAGTTTTTGGCTCAAAATTAGAGATTTTCATAATCTAATTTTTGGATTTCTTGTTGTGTTATAGGTTTTTCTAACTCCTAGCTTACAGGTTTTATGTAGAAAAATAGTTTTTGGGGTTAAAAAACTTATGAATATTTGATTAAGTTTTATCTTTCCATTTTATTAAAGTGGGATTAATTGTCATGTATGCTCTTCTCTTGTGCTTTTGAGTGACCTTGAGAATCAAAAATGAATTTTGATCCTCATTCTAACATTTGGTTTATGTGGATTTAAAATTTTCCATTTTAAAAGTAAAATTTTGAAGGCATTTTATTTGTTTTTAGTAAAAATTTCCCATTTTCTAACTTAGATTCAAAGATGTGTATGCTCTTCTCTTGCACTTTCAAGTGACCTTGAGACTCAAAATCAACCACGATCCTCTTTTGTATGGAAAAACTAATAAACATTTATGTGTAGGACCAAATCGCTCATCAAAGAAAGGAATCAAAACAAAAGTAACTACATTGTGTACAGGTTGCCAATGGCATGCAAAACCACATTAAGATCAAGATAAAAAAACACCATTCATTCACATTGTATTTGCAGTGTGAATGAGAAGGCTAAGGCCCAATCGCTTTAACTGTGGGAAGTATCTTAGCATAAGCCATAAAACACATTGTGAGGATTACCAAAGGAACCTAAAGTAGTCAACACATTGAGGGAATTGGTTGATGAAATGGGAAGTGCCCCACTACCTACTTGACTAGAAATTCCCGTGAGGAGTGTTAAATGTTGTTTGTATGAGGCCTCTTTCATTAATTTGATTGTGGGGTAATGGTCATTTGTCTAGGATTTATTCTAGAAAATCATACCTCTCTTAGAAAAGTTATTAGCGAGTGTTGAGAACAAAATCTTAGGGAGCCATTTGGCATTGGGGCCAACTTGACCATATCCATAGTCGTGTTTCAAAGAACTATTACAAAGTAAGATTTCCTTGAGTCATAACCTTGTTTTTCAAACAAGGCGAGAGTCAATCAAAGTTGTGCCTTGTATATATTTCATCACAAATCGTACTTAGCCAAACTTCCTCAAATTTAAAATTGTAGACACAAAATCACGCACTTACTACTATTTTATTATACTACCAAGTATGTTGTTTTATATATGGATCTTGCATAAGAAAAGTATTCACTAGTGACACATTGTCTAGTCTATCTTCTTACTTCTTCTTGCTTTGAGTGTCTCTATTATTTTTATCTCTCACCTCTCTCACTTATCCACCCATTTTTGTCAGGTCAAAGGGATCCTTGTCTATCATTATTCACATATTTGTCATCAGCTTTCTTTACAACACCAAAGGCCCATGACTAGACACTAGCACCCAGTGTGCTCCCATCCATCCTAGGTGTCTATGTCCTCTTTGTTATTGTTCACTTTTTGACATTTGTGGTTGGCCTTTTCATTTTTTTACTCCTATTATGAGGTCCTCGTTGGCATGTTGGGTCACTAGTGTTGAAATTCAAGAAAGAGATCCCTATATAAACACAACGTCATGCACCATTATAATGGTAGGAAATTTATATCAAGGGATATCTATATACATATCAAAGGGACTACATATTGGGCTTGTTACTCTACATACACACTGCATAGGAAGGGAAGTTCATTTTTCCATCCACTTAGTTACATCTATCTAGCTATCACCCGTTATTTTTGTGTCATCGGTGTGAGGGAAACCTAGGAGCACTATTACACACATAAGCACATATAACTACACGGGTTCTAAGATATAGTACAATGTTCAGTTGTAAGTTCACTTTTTTAACAGTCGAGGACAGTCCAACCTCCTATTTTGCATCTTTCATTTTTAGGATTTGATGTAGTTTAGAGGTCTTACAAGAGACTATTTGTGTTGAAGTTTTATAGGTACCTCAGTGATCCAAGTATGACATACATGCGATCATCAGCGAAAAAGTGTGAAACCCGAGCAACATTGAAGAAATCGGTTTCGACCTTTTTGCACTCCAATGCCCCACAGAGGTCTCGTGTCCCAGCGTCCTCGCCCCTACCTAAGTGCCTATGTCTAGGACAGGTTTGTAGATTTTAGAATTCATATTAATCAGTTCTAATATTTTACCTATCATTTTCATCATTCGTCTAGTTTAGATATATTTTGGGATAAGCAAAAATCATATAAGTTTCATGTCTCTCTCATTCGCTTTCATAGTTGCATCTCTAAAAATTGCTTAGCATTTTGTATCTTATTGTACATCATTGTGGCGCTTTCTAAATTTAGATTTTAATAAAATATATCGATATTATTGAATCAAAACCTTGTTCGAACAAGGTGAAAATTTACCAAAGTTACGCCAAGTACTTTTCATCACCACTCATACATTGCTTTGTTGTTATTTTGGCATTATTTGGTCAAAAGAGAACACCTCAAAGTGTTGCCAAAATTGTGTCCACCACTTTTGCACCCACTTAAATCAATTTTTCCTTAAAATCTTCATATTTTTGTGGTAGTCTTAAACCAACATTGGGACATTTCACCCCTAGGATAGTTTCCTTTTTTATTCATTATGTTGCTCACATTGTACCAATCCCTTTTCGATACTTACATCTTGTTTCTTTGAAACTTGATCTAGGTATTGGCATTGTATTGTTACGTTGCTCGCATTATATCGACCCTTTTTGTGTACTTAAACCTTGTTTTCCTAAAAACTTAATTTGAGTCTTAAAAGTGTGTTGTTACGCTACCCACATTGGCATAGATCTCTTTAGATATTCCTTGATTGTATATCCCATACACTTAGAGATTTATCACTTTAGCATCGTCATGCTGCCCATTTTTGTCTTAGATTCCTTATAACACTTGTTTTTTCCAAGCTTGCTTGTTATTAAAATCACGTCGTTATGATATTTGTTTCTCTTAAGTTTCCTTTCGAGACCTATATCGAACCCCCATCCTTGCACGATGTCTAGTTTGTAGTCGTTATAATGCTCAAATCGAAATAGAGTTGCCTTCCATTTGAAGGAGTTCAATCAAACAATCTAGGTCTAGGCATTCAAATCCAATGATGTCAACAATGACTATATATCATATGGTTCCTCGCACTTTTATGACAATAGGGGACCCAGCTATCTTCCACTTGTCTACCTTTATCTCCTAAACCGTTCTATTATTCTCGCTTCTTCTCAAGAACCTAAGCCTCATCCAATCAACTTTCTTCTTAGGAATAATTATTCGCCTAAATGACATTTTCCTCTAAAGATTTTTGTCAACACAAATTCTCCCCATCATTCATCTAATTTGACTCCCGATTTGTTGTCCTCCCTTTCTAGGCAAGACCCCTTCATCAATCGCCTCAATGACATCTTCCTCCATTAAAGATCTGGGTCAAATTGTATTCCTCTAATCAATCATCCAAGTCAACCCCTACGTCACAATCCACTAACTTGCTACATAATCCCCTTCTTTTATCTACACTAAACAATCTTCTAGGCAACCCAATGCCAAACTATCCCAAAGCTAAATTCAATTCAACTCTCGAGACTTCCGAATCCAAATCTACTTCATCTCTTGAGTCATCTTCTTCTATCAACTTCCAATATCCTCATCTATGTCATTAGACATATTCTAAATTTTCAACATGTGTTGGATCTATTCCATTAACCCAATCTTCTATCAGCAATTCACTACACTTTCTAATTAATCTACTTTAGAATGAAGAAGCAATCAACAAGTTCATGGACTTACATGATGACATTCCTCTAGAAGATCACAAACAAGGATTCAATTTTGACCTTGATGTATATGCACATCTTAGGGAGGAAGTTGAGTCTTATGTTCCACAAATAGAGGAAGATCCTAATATCATCAAACTTGATCCTCCTCTTGTTCTTCCATCTTCATCTTTCCCATTGCATGACGAGAAAATTGGGTTTATCCTTGATCCATCTTCTACGCTATCATCACTCTACCAATCCTTACATATCAAAATTCCTCAATCACAATCTCTCCTTGGGTCACCTCCTGGTATCCCATTATCTTTTATCTGATGGGTCACCTCCCAATATCCCATTATCACCTATATGTCGTTCACCTCCTGGTAGACCATTATATTCTATCCTTGGGCTTCCTTCTAGCCAATTATCTTCTCTCATTGGGTCACCATCGAGTAGCCCATTATCTTCTATTCATAGGTCACTACCATGTCACCCATTATCTTCTATTTATGGGACACCTTTGGGTAGTCCTTCATCTTCTATATATGGGTCACCTCTTGGTAGCCCTTTACCTTCTATTCTTGGGTCACGTCCTAGTAGCCCATCATTATCTATTTATGGGACACCTTCGGGTAGCCCATCCTCTTCTATCTATGGGACACCTCCGGGTAGCCCATCATCTTCAATCATTGGGCTTCCTTCTAGTCCATCATCCTCTATCAATGGGACACCTCTAGGTAGCCCATCATTTTCTCCCCTTAGGATTTCTTCTAGCCCATTACCGTCTATCCTGGGTCCACCTCCTAGTGGCCTATTACCTTCTATTCTTGGGCCTCCTCCTATCCCAATTCCTTCAATCCTTAGACCTTATCCTCTTCGTTCATCATCATATCATCCCTCTATCAATAATTGTGGTAATCCCACCATCATCCATAACACCAATCCTCAACATCCTTCTTCTTCTCCCACTTTTAGGGATTAAAAAAATCATGTATTATCTTATATGAAACCCCCGCAGTTTCTTCATCAAGATAACATCAAAAATACGAAGAGCTCCAAAGATCCAAAAAATCCAACACCCACAAATCTAAAATTCAAACGTGATTCAAGAATGCACACCAATGCAACCATCAAGTATGGCAAAAAGTACAAAAATATATGGATAGGGAACTCAAGCTCCCACATATAAAATCCATGTTTCAAGATAAGTCACAGTCACTTATCGAGTATGATCTCACAACAATCATCAATATTGGAGATAATATCACTCTTGATAATAAAAAACTCCTAGTCTCCCTCATCAAAGAAATCGCAAACATTGTTGTTGGATCATATCACACAGAGTGACATTGTTGGTCCCAAATTTCCTATCCATCCTATCATATTCTTCCTACCCTATCATGGATATTTTTCCTCCTATATATTCACATTGGCATCTTCTCTCTGTGTGGTTTTTCCCTTCACAAAACCGTCAAAATTTTATAAAAAATCAAAACCATCAAAAAGTTATAAAAAAACATAAAACATTACAAAAAAAATAAAAGGTACAAAGATCAAACATTGCAATTAGGTATTACATACACATGGATGTTCTTTCCTTTCTTTTCATCTTGATTTGCAAATCTCATGCCATGTTCATCCCTTCGATGATATTTTGGTTAGTATGTTCATGCTCATTGTGTGGAATTTATCTATATTGTATCTGTTTGACCTTAGCCCTTCATTACCTTAGTAAATTAAAGAATGACTGACCTCTTAGAGATCCTCTCACTATCACACATTTAATAAACTTGTTGTGAAGACCTTTGGACGTATTTTTGACACTAGCCAATTTCATCATCATAATCACTTCCACATCCTTCCATCAAGCCATCGGTGGTTATTAACCCCTTATTACAACAATCGAGAGAGCTGAAATATTTTTTTGAAAGAAAAAAATCAATCAAAAGTAAATTAATATATAACTCTCTCTTGGGGTATTTCCAATATCTCTACGAGGCTATGGACGCTTGGTTGGTAGTAGAACAATGTTATGATTAGAATCAAATACATCTTCGTTGGGGCTATGGATGCACAGGCTAACAGTGGAGAAAGGTACAACTCTCTTTCCACCGTCCATTAACAAATCACCTTTCAAAATAAATCATTCCTACACATTGGCTAGTTTTTCTTCACTTGTTGTCTATCAAATCTTCCCTTCAATATGTAATTAATTTCCGCGTGCACACAATAGATCTCGATGAGTAAAAAGATTAGTATGTTACCGAGTGTTGTTTAGACCTTGTTCAAACTCTTACTTTAGTCCTTATTTTGTCTCATGATTTGTGCCTATTGGCTCATCAAATTTTCATTGCAAGGCTTCTAGATAAATTTTATATATCTATCCATAGAATTCATGTTATTATTCTATCTCGTTCATAATATCCATGAGTATAGGATTACCTTTTACCATGTTTGAGGGAAACTTTGTCCCTTATTTCAATAAACAATATTCTACTTCTTTTATATCATATATTTATTGGCTAGCTTGCACTTTGGGGACACATTTGCTCCTTCTTAACTTTTATTGGCTTGAGTTCATCATATTGTTGAACTTGTCCGTCTTGGCCTTGATCCGATTGATCCTCTTCTTGTATATATGCATGGGATTCTCCCTTCTACATTTTCACCTATCACTGGGG
The DNA here is from genome assembly GCA_018340775.1 of Taxus wallichiana var. yunnanensis. Classification (NCBI taxonomy): domain Eukaryota; kingdom Viridiplantae; phylum Streptophyta; class Pinopsida; order Cupressales; family Taxaceae; genus Taxus; species Taxus wallichiana. The sequence continues at coordinate 693,379,792 of CM031235.1, read as the reverse complement.
CATCTTGGCGCTTGGTTCTTCCTATACATAGTTTGAAAAACCTTCTAAAAATACAAAAACATTCACAAAACCCTTGAAAATCCTAAACATACAAAATCACAAAATCCAAAAATAGTGAAAAAATCAAAAACACTAAACATTGGAAACTATCTTATAAAACATCTTACTTCAAGTGCTTGCTTGTTCTAGCACACGACATGTGGATCATCTTGATATTCCTTCATTAACAAAGTCGGTTTGTTTACTATGTTTATCTTCCCTTACATATATCATTGCTCGTGGCAGTTTCATAGTGCATGTTGTTTTTCATGAGACTTATATGTCCTCTCGTATGCTCCCTTGCATGTATCCTTGCTTGGGGAATCATTTCAACTCGTGTTGTATAACTTGAACACTTGGGAATTGAAGTTGGATAACAAAAAAATTGGTACAACTTTCTTACACATTGCTTGTTTAAGTTTATATGTATCTTCTTGTTTATTTGTTGGTTTATTTGTTTAATTTCTCGTACTGCATTGCTTTATGTATTTTTCTTTGAGTCGGTTCTTTAACATGGAACAAAAATCAGTATTATGGCTTTTCATGTCATTTTACACTTTTATTGTGTGCTTATATCAAATAAATAGCTAGTTTTGAGATAGATGGTATGTCAGCTATGTCGCAATCTCCCCATTCCCAATCTACCTTCTCTTCCATTCTAATTCACTTTCTCGCCTATCATTTCCCCCCATCCCTTGTTTCTTCAACACGAAGCGGTCTAAGATCCATTCTTTTCTAATCAATCAGTTTGAACAATGGCCAACTAGGCCCAATTCAACTCGCAGTCACTATAATATCTTATTCTTCTATTGTGATTGTTATCTTTTCTTATTTTTGAGCATCCATCGACCTCTTCTATCACCCCATCGACACTCGAGGGGGCATCCTCCATCCTACTAATTTTTCTTCTACCATTACAAAATTTAATTGTCTACTATATTTGAAGTGGCGTTGCTCATACTACACCACATCAAAGAGGGAAAAATATAGACACCGATGTAGTTTTAACACTAAAATTGCACTTCTTATCCTATTTTCTATCATTTGGTTATAATTAGTGTCTTTCTCGCTAATTAGCTAACACTCCCTTCATCTTGGTCAATTAACGACACTTCGTTAATTAACTAGTCTCCCCCTTCATTCTGGATGCAAATTAACACTACTTTGTTAGTTATAATCCTATTCTAATTAATTACTTATTGATCAATATTGATTAATTAATCCTCTAAATGAGAATTTACCCTCCTATTGGGTCATTCCCCCTCTCCGATCCTTCAGAATCCATCAACTTCTCTCCAATTGGATTTTACAAGCCTAACTTGGTCTATTAATCAATCTAATTGATTAATTTAAATCACACCCAACTCACTTAAGTTGGAAAATATAATTAACTTTCCCTAATCATACTTAACCATTTCTAAGCCTATTTATCACTTTCTAATCCTAAAAGTTCTTTTATCCCACATTCATGAGGATGATAGTTTCTCCATTTTGGAAAACTATATAAAGAACCCTACCCCCTCCCTTACATTTTTACACCTCGTGTCCTTGGTAAGACATTAGCATATTTCCCAGTTAAAAAGCTTATTGATCTAGCAAACCCCCTTTTCCATTTTCTACTTGGTAAGAGTAGTAAGAGGATAACCAAAAATGGAAATTAAGCCATATTGGTGAGACCTCTTCCTCTTCCTTAGAGAAATACTTTTGATTGCACATGGCTATGTACTCTCACCAAAGGAGGTGTCTACAATCCAAAGCCCATCAAAAACATCAAAAGATGGCTTAGCATTTCATGTTTTTAATGTTAGATGCATTAGATTAGCTTCCCCTTTTAATGGCTTTATCTTGATGTTAATGATTAATTAGCTTAATTATTGGATCTACTTGGTGTTAGGTCTTATTAATTAATTTATCTTCTTTATCATGCATATAGAATACATCCATCCACCTAGAAATATCAAACAATTACGTAGTCTCCAATTTAAAATCCAAGTCATTTGATGCTTTATTACAAAATTTATAATTATTTTCAATCATTCAATCACCTTCTTAAGAAGGGTTTCATGTTTGACTGGTGGATGAGTGTCATACTACATTTAAAAATATCAAACACTATCTCCTCATGCTTCATGTATTTTTACAATCAGTAACCATATTTTTGTTTTACATGTATAACTACTAGTGAATTCACTCTAGAAATTATGTTTGGTCAACGTAATGTGGCCAATCAAGAATATGCTATCTATTATATCATTTGTACACTTGTCACTTATGATCTCAACTACACACATATCAAGAATATTTTCTTATTCATCACCTTATCTACACAAAAACTATAACACCACATGTTTAATCACATGACTTATATTGTGTCAAAATCATATCCACTCCACTACATGATGAGAAGAACATATCACAATAGTTGTACACATAAATGGATTATATTGCTCACCGAATTTGACCTAAATTTCATCTCCCAAAATGCCATTAAGGGAAAATTAGTCACCGATCAATTTGATAAAGCACCACTCACGGATAAACAACTCCTCAATCTTGACCTTCAAGATTATTCTATATTTATTGTCTCTAAATTTTAATAACATGTCGATACCAACAATGATTTTGACATGACCCTATATTTTGATAGTTCAAAAATATAACAAGGGGTGGTAAAGGCATTTCCTTTACATGTCCGTGGGTTCCCCATTCCCATTGCATTTAAGCGATATTTTTATGCACTAACAACATGGTTGAGTATGAAGTACTTGTTATTGATATGTAATTATCTATCTCCCTTAAAATCAAATGCCTACACATATTTTATTACTTGTAACTAGTTGTCAAACAAATTCAAGGGTCATATTAGTTTCATAATGACACATTACAACAATACAAAACCTTCACATATTCATTCCTCACCCAATTCACACATTTTGAAATTGAGTCTACCGATGATCTTCCAATAGGTTTACAAATAACATAGATTCATTAGTTTTTAATATAACTTTGGAAAAAGAGACTAATATTCTCTACATTCCCATTCATTTCCTATCATAACCATTTTTTATCACACAAACATGGTCAACAATTTCAATATCGAGATCACACATGCCCCCTTTTATTTGGTATGAGGAGCTTGTCTCCTACTTGAAATTTAATACATTACAACATGGCCTCGGTAAAGCGGGATGACATACTTTCTTACAAAAGGCCACTCACTTTGACCTTCCAGGGAATCTCCTCTACAAATGTAGATACGATGGTATACTTTTGTGTTGTATATTACTAGGCCATTTGTCTATTTATAGAAGGTCCATGTAGAGTATTTCCAAAATTAAGTTGAATGTTGGCACAACTAATAGAATTCAAACTAGCTAAATATCTTAATTCTATAATATAGACAAGGATTCCTTGTTTAACATTTTTAGGTTTTTCCACGGGTTGAGTAGTAAATTATGGTTGGTTAACCTGCTCTATTTGAGCTTTTTGAGTATTATTTCTAAAAATGAAGCCTTGTTACATATTTTGATTTCAAATTTAACCCTATAATTGTTTATTGTAATTTTATTAAGGTCCTCATCGCAATTGAAATTCCTGAGATATCCATTGTTATTGGTATTGTTTAGACCATGGTTGGTTATTCCATTTTTAAGAGACATATTAACCCCAAGGTTATGGACTAGACTATGGGGTAGTTTATTGATTCATAGGCCAAGGAGTTCTTAGAACAAATAGGTTAGAATTTTGGATAGAAGGAAAGTTACCACCTTGTTTTTGCCCTATATATTTATGTCTTGCTTCTTGGTAGAACTTTTCTTCATATCATCTTTGATTGTTGGAAGTAAGTCACACTGATTAGTGGAGTGATTTCGGTCACAAATACCACATATGTCTACCTTTTCCAGAGGGAAATATTTAAGTGCATGTTTGTCTCTGCATTTAGGACAATAAATAGATAAAGGTTTAGTAGCCTTGGCCTTTGCTTGAATCACATCCAAAAATGTGTTCAAGTGCACTAATATGTTTATTTTAAGGTTTGAAAACTCCTCTATAAGTTGGATTACTTAACCACTTACTTTCTTGTGTTTATTCCACTAAGTTTTAGGTCCGGTTCTTGAATAATTCCTACAAAGATCAAAAATGGCAATGAGTCCCAACTTATTTATACCACCTTTTTGCATAAGACTAAGAGCATCCCTAGATTCATCATCCAGTCCCTCAAAATATAGTTTTACTTAATTCTTGGTCCATCCCATTGCCACAACACTTATGAAAAAGGAACCTATCAAGATAATCTTCAAGGCTTTCATCCTCCTTTCAAGTCATCCTAGGGAGTTCTTCTTTGAGGTCATGAACCCTACAATATTCTTGGTACTTATTTAGAAATTATGTTTCCATTTCAACCCAATTATGGATGGAATTATGAGCCAATACCATAAAGTAGTGCATGGTTGTGTCTTTAAGTGTACAGGGAACAATTTTGACTTTTGGTTGTCAACTATATAATCATATGTTTGGTAAAGAACATTGAATTAAAAAAATGATCGTGGGTACTCGAATATATACACCTAAAAGTATGCAATATAGATTGGGATATATTCTTCATATGAGCTTGTTCCTAATTGTCTATCACTATATGATAGGTGAAATCTATGTATTATACATGACCTACATTTTCTACTCTTTACATGTTTTCTTGTGGTTCAACCTCAATTGATGAACATATGGTTTGATATTGGTTTTGGGGGATTTTGTTTAGTGATTTTTTCTTGTGAATCTCTAATATTACGCGTGAAATATAAAAGTGTATTTGAAATCCTAACTATAACTATGAGTATTGATAAAGCAATATTTTCTATAAACAAAGAAGTTGTGAGAGATTTCTAGTTTCACATACTTCAAAAAGCTCATTAAGTATTCTACATACAAGTTATTTACATCATCAAAGGAAGTAAGAAATTTTAAAATTCTTAAATGGAAACTTACAAGAACTTCTTCCACAACACTTAGATCCACAAATTTCCTATTGACACCTGAAATTCCTTAGCAATGATGCTAAAAAGTGATGAGGGTCATTGTTCCTTCACTTTAATTCATCATTTATCAAACAAAGGCGACATATAATGGCTATATGTTAGAGGAAAGACAAGGAATAATTTCTCCAAGAGTTCTTCTTCCTAGATACAAAGCAAACAAACATTTAATTAACAACTATACTATGAATTTGAAGAACAATTCTAAGCCACTCAACTAAAATAAACAACAATATATAATGATGAAAACTAAATTATATGATCTATTAGCTTTATAGATTTAACAACAAGAAAAATAAAATTCTTAAAATTGGTCTATGAAAATACCGTAAGTGTCCTCCTCCTTGGGTGAGAGTGGCCATTTCTCTTCCCTTGGATTTGGATCCTAAAATTTATCAAACTACCACTAACATTGATATATAATCAACTAGTGAATGGTTCTTCTCATTACCACTAGCATCCACTACCTCATATAGGAAATTAAAGAAAATCTTATTCACAAATATATGCCAATTAGAGACATATGACCCATATTTCAAACCATTGATTCATATATGCTAAGAGAAAACATAGAGTGTTTCTAACTACGTTGACAAATTCAATACGGTGATCGTTACTCTTATATCAAAAATCAATTGACACAAGTGATATTACATCAACCACCACCTAATGCCACATCTTATGCATCATTTTCACACTCTCAATTTTATATCCTTTACAATATGATGTATTGAAGCTATTAAATATGAAAAAATATAATTGCATCTTGTTCCCTTACTATTAATATTGAGATACAACATACTCCTTCAAACCTTGAGATACTTCAACCACCACCTAATACCACATTTTGTGCATCATTTTCATCATATAATTCAACACACTCCAAGTCAAACCTTGATATTACTTCAACCACAACCTAATACCACATCTTATGCATCATTTTCACGCTCTCAATTTTAAATCCTCTATGACATGATGTATTGAAGCTATTAAATATGAAAAATAGATAATTGCATCTTGTTCCCTTACTATTAAGGTTGAGATGCAACATATTCCTTCAAACCTTGAGATATTGATACCTGAAAGAAGAGAGCCCCGTATTATGATTCTTTTACCTACCAAAGTGATCAACCATTAAAACCATGAGATATCACACTCACATGTAGTCAACTTCATATTATCCTTAAACCATATGATATTGTGAATCATACATGAGTACTTGTTACATTTCACACACCCAAGTTGCAAACCAATGTTTCCCACTCCATGAGGCCATCAAAATGTATAAAGGTCAAATCACATCCACTAGAATTGTTACAACATATAATTGATAAGATAATTTTCTCGCACCCATCTATATGAAATTGCCAAAATCCTCACTAAAAATTTAATGGTTAACCATTTTTAAATTTTCATGACGTTATGGGCCACAAAATCAGCACATGTACTACATTACAAGAAGAGATTGGTCGACTCCAAAACAAAGGAATCTTGGCCAATATTGAAAAAACCCATGACACTCCACAAGAACCAACCATACCTAGGAATCACATGTTCCTCACCACCTCAATTAATGTAGTCACTAAACCACACACTTACTACATACATCTAGACTCTACATATTTCATTCATATGCATGATTCCTGTGCAAGAGAATTAGTCATTAACAAGAATTGTTTTGATTTGATATTACTTTTATCCTTCTTATCTTTGTTATTTGTCTTTTTGGACTTACACCTTTCAGTTTTTACACACTATCCGACGTCCTATTCAGCTTTGATTCCATGGTTTTAGATTTTTAGCACCACTGTATAGAACCACCCATTAGGTACAGGAGCACGCGGGCACTACTATCCCCTCTCGCACTTTTATCCTCTATTTTTCTTATTTTTCATATGTTAATTCTTTCTTATCTTTGTTTATCACCCTTATTTGGCCTTTCACTTGTTAAAGAAAAAAACTTAAGCAAAGGAATCATATATATACATGTCTTATTTAACCTCGTTAAAAGGGGGCAAACATTCAAGAGGCACATACTAGTACAAGGAGACAATATGTTTTATTTACTACATCAAGTACTATATTTTGGGACTTACATACTTCAATGCAAGGGAGGGTTTATTATGAATTCCATACCACACATTCATTGTTGGGATAAAGTAGTTGTAGTCTATTATTTTTTGTGCAGGCAACTAACACTAGGGAATCCTAGCTCAAGGGACACTATTCTAATCACACATACACTAGAACTACATTGATTCTGAAATGTAGTGAAACACTTAGTGACAATCACATTGGGGTGACCTTCGAGGTCATTCTAACTCAAGCATATGCATATTTTTATTCATCTAATGTGTATTTGAGTATTGTGCGGTATCCATGGTTTCTAGGTGATTAAGCAAATATAAGATTTATAAATGCCTAAATCTGATTGCAGTGTAGTAGTAAATGAATAAGTAATTAAATATAAAATAGACCCAAGCAAATAAACAATTAATATTTAAACCCCTAAGTTTAAGTGAGGATATAAAATGATTTAGTTGTTTCGTTATGATCCCGAAGGTGTGCGTAATTAAAGAATTAGAAAATCCAAAATGCAAACCGTGCATGTATGGCCCAAAAAAATGCGTATGTCGAATATGCTGGAATGGGGCACCTATGAAGGGTGCAGGGCATTGTAGACCTATTCTAGGCACTCATGAAATGCTCGAAGCTCAAAACTAGTTTCACTAGGTCACGCGATGTTTAATGTCCTTCGTTTCTTGTCTCTAGTATGTCACACCAAATTCACAGATGTCACATGTAACCTATAATGAAGAAATGACCTACAAAACCCTAAAAACACATCAAATTCCAAAAATAAAATAATGAAAATGAGGGGTCAGACTATCCTCAGATGTCAAACAAGTGATCTTACAATTGAGCATTGCACTACATCTCGGACTCCAATGTAGTTCTATTTGTGTGTACTGCAATTGCCCTAGTGGCTCTTATGTGTGTCACACTTGATAGAGAACAAGTAACTATATGTAAGAAATGTAAATATATGTGTGTATGAAAGAATGAACTTCCCCTCCTATGCATGTATGCAGAAGTATCATTCCCTTGTCCTTGTGTGTGGATGCTAGATGGATGCTTGAATGTTTTGATAATGACCTTTGAATGTAACCTTAGGTGATGATTGCTAATGCTTAGTGCTTTATCCTTTATTATGATCACATAACTTTATATTTATATGATTCCCTTGCTTGAATTTCGTAATTAACCCTCGAAAAGGCTGACTACCAAAAAGATAAGATGCCCAAATGGATAGAAAGGACCCAAAAGATGTGAACAAAATATAAAGAGGTCGGGGTGCCCAAAGGGGACAAGGGCACTGACGCCGCATCCTGGATGAGAAATACCGAAGAATAAAATAGATAGGCTAGGAAATAAAGAGTATAAGACCAAAAGTGGTTACGAGAAGCATGCAAAGATGGCCAAAGACATGGGTTAATTAGTACTTTTCTTACTTAGGAATCATATGAATTCTTTATGTACCTTGGGATATGATAATATAATATATATGGGTTGATGGAGATGCCGACATGTGGCACACATCCCCTTAGTTATATGTATGGGTTCACATGGGATATAATATTATAATGTATATGGGTTGATGGAGATGCCGACATGTGGCACACATCCCCTTAGTTAGTTATATGGGCTCACATAGGAATTAATTATATTGGGTAATGGGTCGGCCTACATTGGGATTAGGTGTTACCCATCCTATTTAAAGGATGTGAGTATCATTATGAGGAAGGTATGTATGATTTGATTCTTCTACTTGGTAGAGGTATATTGGAGGTGTCCCCCTCGAAGTGGATTCCCATCTTGGGAGATTGTGGAGTTACTCCTTCCTTAAGGAGCATTGTATGGTGTTGCCCTACCTTAAGGGTATTATTCTGCATATATTGATATTAGGGCATCTTGGCCCCCATATCTCTTGTGTTTTATTATCTTCTGTAATTTATTGATTTATTATATGCAAGGTTCTTATCATGAATAGTAGTATGTGATCGGGACTTGATGGATACCTAAAGTGTGTGCTTTAGTGTCTATATTTGCCCCCACTTTATGTTGTTGAGCGAAAGCTTGATAAAATGAAGTAGATATAGGATGTGTACCTAATAACCACATAGATTGATGGTGAAACATGTTCCAAGAGAAAAGGAAAAGTGTGGACTAATAAAAATGTGAAGCATGGAAGCTAGAGAAGAGGAAGTGAAAAAGTGATGATGATGATGATGACCCAGTAGGGCGGAGCGCATGTGTAGATGTCACTATAGTACTTGTTGTTAGTGTCGATGTTGATGTAATTGATGATGTTGTTGATGATGTACTTGATGTGATGTGACTACCGCTTCCCATAAGGATAGACCTATAAAAGATAAGAATGATCAAGTAGTTAAATACGTGTGTATATGATCAAACGAGTAAAACTTATGTAAAGAAACATGTGAAAATGCAAAAAGGAACATGTGCACCTGATCCATGATGAGTGAATGAGATAGAAAGGATCCTATAGATGATGTAAAAGACCAGGTTTTTGGGCAATCTCACGCCATTTGTGTTGTATGTGAGTTTTTAGGCAATCTCACGCCAAGACATGAAATAAGTGTAAGGAGAAAATTTTGTTGTCATCCTCCAACCTTTAATTACTTCCCGTAATGTGAACACCATTGTAGATGGTGTGTAAAAATTTGATCCATTTCGAACAATTTTGATCCAACGTGAAAAGTAGAAAAGAGAGTGTAGTGCATGCATGTCGAGTGTTAGAGGATTGTTATCCTGTAAAATTTGTTGTGTGAAGTGTTCAAAAATGTGTTGAATTGAAAAATTTTGTGTGATCGCCCCGGTCATAGGCATCTCGTAAGGGTCAAGGGTGCTCAAGTGCTACTATTTGGGTTTGGGCACCGGTGTATGTGTTGTCTTTGAGGACCCAAGTCGATCTGGGGCCGTTGTTGTGAATGATGACTAGGTTATACCAGATCTTGAATTGTGTTGTGTGATGATTGTGAACTCTTCCGTGGGGGTGATTGGTTCACCCAAATGATGCCCCCTCTTTTTGGGGTACATGCGATGTCACCGAGGAGTATGCAACCCAAATGAGGACCAACTGCATGTTTGTAATTGATGCCTCATAGGGGGAATGTGTTTGCGTAAACCAAGGTGTATGCAAAAACAAAGTGGCTAGAAAAAACAAATTTTAGTACAAACAAGACAAACATGTATGTAAAAGATAATGTGTAAGCTAAGACATGGGAAGACAATGTAAACACGTAAAAAGACAAAGCATGCTGTAAAAAGTGGGTTTCAAACATGGGACATAACTCACAACATTACAAGACAATCAAGGATGTGGTGGATGTAAAAAATTAGAGAACAAGTAAGACATAGGGCAAAGCCCGCAAACAATGGCATACAATGACAAGTAGAGGTAGACAATAACAAACAATGTGATAGAAAATCATAAGAACATAGGGTTCCTCCAAGATAAATGTTGCACATGAAGCCCCATTATCATGTCGAAAGATAGAAAGTATGTCAAAGTGTGTATAATTCAATACAATAGTTTTCTATGAAAAATGAAATAATAACACCTGTAGTGTACAAAAGTGGATGCCCCCAGGGGTTGTTGTGGGACTGGTAAGAGGTATTACACTAAGCATATGTGTTACGTGTACGTGTATCGAGTTGTAGAAGTTATGATCACAACTAGAAGGAAAGTGAATGTGCATGTGTATATAGAAAGATAATGACATATAATGTATTTGTCTAGCATGTGTAAAAGTGTACATGTAAGCATAAGTAAGCAAGAGTAAATACGACCAAGATATGTAGTATGTTATGGATGAGATGGAATGGAATGCAATATGAGTGTGATAGGAGCAACATGCCCCCTAAGCGAATATGTATGCATGAATTGAGTTTCATTTATACATACCCCCTCAACAAATCGAAGAATGAACCATAGAACAAGAGTGCGTCATCAAGAAATGGTTTGAATGTGTGCGCTAAAGAGATGCAATCATCAAAGCATAGAGCGTAGAGTGTAAAGATTACGAGTGAGTATGGTGAGCTTCATTTTAGATTGATACCACAACATCCGAGTATGGACCAAGGAACTAGAGTGTGTCATAGGGTAATGACCACAAAGTGTGTAAGTAGATACCGAAAGATATCTCATGAATGTGTAGAGTAAATTTTATGTAGAAAGAGAGGAATGTGCAAAATGTGAAGTGTGTAGTGTGTAATGTGTAGTATGCAACATGTAGTGTAGTGTGGTTAATTTCTATAGTATGCCCTCAATATTCAAGTGTAAACCAAATCACGAGAGTGTGTCATCGGATAATGAGGATAAGTTGTATAAGATGTATGTGAAAGACTAGATGTGAGGTTGTGATAGTGCAAGACGTGTAGTAATGTTAGGGAGGGGGAATACGTATGATGCCCCCAAGTGAATGCTAATGAATGTTCTATCCGATGATAGTGAAACACAAGGGTCCTTCATCCAATGCTTGTGAAGATAAAGGTGTGTGACCATACTAAGATTGGTGATGTATGAGAGAGACACTATGCGAGTAAATGAAGCCTATGTGCATGCGACCAATGGGGATGATGCGGAGGCGATGGACACCTATGTGAAGCGAACGCAAAGGTGATGAACACCTATGTGACACAAAATGGGGTGGTGATGTATACCGATGTGAAGGAGTTGTCTCGAGTGGTAGACATACATATATGTAATGGACTAGAAGACCGAGAGACCGATGAGACCGTGTAGGTTGTGTACAAACATGCAAGTAAGGAGTCGATTTTGCTTTAGGTTCGAGAGATCATAGGGACCTAGATGCTTTAGTAAGTGCAATGGAAACCTCAAGGGGAGGTTGTGGCCATGGAGTGGATGGTGAAACACCATTGATAGTAATGACTTTCCTGTTGTGAATGAACTTTAGACATAAGTGATGCATGGAGATGATAGCCTTAGTTGCATGTAGCCAAGGAAGACCTAAAAGCATGTCACACCCTTTGATGAAGGTGCCATAAGAATAGGCACAAGTAGGGTCGAGGAATGACTATTACTAGAATCTTAACATATCCATATGAATTAGGAACTGGATACAAAATCTATGAGATTGATAGCAAATAATGACAAGCAAAGGTGCAATAAAACATGTGCTAATGCAAATCGAAGGATCGACCAAAGGTGTTATTGATAGAATTATATCCAATAGAAGCACTTCTTGAGTTGTGGAGCTCAATTACTTCAGTTTAGCATGCAATATGAAACTTGCAGAAAACAAAGTAACTGGCATCGGTTAAGGCTAACCAAAGATCGGTTACCCGTGTGCGTTGATGTTTTAATTAACTCATGAGAATTAGATCTAATTTTAGCATTAAAGTAGATATATTGATTGTAATTGCATGGCTAAGTGCCCTAAGTTTGTATATGCCTATATAAGCATGAAAGCTAGGGTTTAGAAGTAAGAATTGAAGAAGTTGATGATTATTGTGAGAATAATTGTGAGAGAGAAAATTATTGGAGAAAAAGGAGAAGCTTGAGAGAAAGAAAGTATTATACATTTGAGAGGTGTGGAAGATTGTAGATCTTTAATTGTATATCTTGTGAAAGCTTTGAATAATAGATTGACTTATTTCTTGGTAGATGTAGCCCACACTGGGTGAACCACATTAAATTTGGTGTTGATTTATATCTCTTGTTTTGTATATTTCTTCTAGTAGAATATCTGCTTTTATTTGCATGTATGTTTAGATCTGATATATTATCTGTACAACCTTGTGCTAACCCCAACAACTGGTATCAGAGCTTTGTTTGAGGGTTTTGTGTGTTGACAGATTTACTCATAGAGGGTTTTCTAATTGAGTGGGAGCTACAACAATGGCAGAAGAAAACAAATACAAGGTAGAGAAGTTTGATGGCTGAAATTATCAATTATGGAAGATGCAGATTGAGGATTATTTGTATCAAAGAGATTTGTACTTACCGTTGGATGAAAATTCTAGACCTACGAAGATGACTGATGAAGAATGGAAGATTCTTGACAGAAAAGCTTTAGGATCTATAAGATTGAACCTGGTAGCATCTGTGGCTTCTAATATTACAGAAGCGACATCTATAGTAGAGTTAATGAAATCTATTGCTAATTTATATGAAAAACTAGTGCTTAAAATAAATTTTATTTGATGAAGAAACTATTTAGTTCAAAGATGCATGAAGGTGGATCTGCATCTAGTCATTTGAATGATTTCAAATCTATTTTAAATTAGTTGATATTCTGTTTGATGATGAAGTGAAAGCACTTTTATTCTTATGTTCTTTGCCTGATAGTTGGGATAACTTGGTAATGGTTGTTAGTAATACAACATCTACTAATAATATTTTGAAGTTTGATGATGTGGTTAGTATAATCTTGAATGAAGAAATTCATAGGAAAAGTATAGAGGAATCATTATTAGGGATTGTTTTCAATATGGAAAGCAGAGGCAAGAAGAAGGAGAGATCCAAGAGTAAGAATAATGGGAAATCAAAGTCAAGGGATGAAGATCTAAATCTAGAGGTAAGGGAATTACCTGTTGGAAATGTGGAAAGAAAGGACATACAAAGAAATATTGTTGGTCAAAGGATAAAGAGAACCAACACCCAGAAAAAGGTAAAGAGTCAAATAAAGAGGCAAATATTGCATCGTAGGTAATACAACATGTTATTATTCTTTCTTTGGATAATAGAATAGAATCATGTGTTTTAGATTCAAGAGCTTATTTCCATGCAACCCCTAATAAGGGTTATTTCAAAGATTATTTCTAGAGCAATTTTGGGCATGTTTATTTAGGTGATGATGAACCTTGCAGTATTACTAGTAAAGGGAAGTTCATCTAAAATTACAGAATGGAAATACATGGGTATTGAAAGATGTGAGACATGTGTCAAGCCTCAGGAGGAATCTTATTTCTACAGGGAAACTAGGTGAAGTTGGTTGCATGGTTACATTCACAGACTCTTGGAAAGTCACCAAGGGTGTTTTTGTTGTGGTAAGAGGCAATAAGGTAGGAACGTTATATTTATCTACCTGTGTTACTGATTCATTTTCTTTGTGTTATCTACTTCAGATTCAAATGCATACATGTGGCATAATCGGTTAGACCATATGAGTCAAAAAGGAATGTAGATCTTAAAGGCTAAGGGTAAGTTATCAGATTTGAAATATTTAGATCTTGATTTCTGTGAGCATTGTGTCTTTGGAAAGAAAAAGAGAGTGAGATTTCTCAAAGTTGGGGTAACTAAGGAGCAGAAATTAGAACTTGTACACTCGGATGTGTGGGGCCACTCAAATAGCTTCTTATGGAGGATCCCAGATTATGTTATTTTCATTGATGATGCTATAAGAAAGGTATGGGTTTATTGCATTAAGCATAAATCGATGTTTTTGAGAATTTTAAAAGATGGAAAGCCCTTGTTAAGAATGAATCAAATTCAAAGTTAAAGTGCCTTAGATCCGACAATGGTGGTGACTATTGTAGAAGGATTTCAATTATTATTATTCAAAGTGAATAAAATATGTAGAGAAAGGACAGTTCCAAGAACACCACAAGAGAATGGTGTTATAGAAAGAATGAACAAGACAATCATGGAACGTGCTAGAAGTATGAGGATACATGTTGGATTTCCCTTTGTATTTTGGGCAAAAGCGGTTGATACAATGGTTTATTTGATTAACCATGGGCCTTCAAGTTCACTAGATGGAGGAATACCGAGAGGAAGCTTGGACCTGAAAATAGGTAGATCTTTATTTTCTTAAAGTTTTTAGTTCGAAGCTTTTGTGCATATTGATAAGGAAAATAGGAAAAATTGAATGCAAAATCCAAAAGATGCAATTTTTTGATTAGTGGTAAAAAGAGGGTTAAGGGGACCCTACCCCGTACATCAAGAAAGCTCCATGAGAGCAGATTAAGCCAAATTATAATAACATCAAAACACCATAGTATAAAAGTTCATAGTAATAAGGGCACTTAGGAGCCCATATAGTGAAACTAACAAAGAAAAAAAAAACCATAGTGAAACTAACAACATCGAAGGAACTAACAGCCAAAAGACAGAGATAGTGAAAAATAGAACACCCCGCACCAAAGTCATTTGTAGGCTTTTTCAAGCCCCTCCAACACCTTAGCCCATGCTTTTGCAAGAGCGTCAATATTAACAGCCGAGAGCCCAGGTCTAAACCATCTAGGGTCACCTTCCGTTTCCTTCCTTGACTATCCACAAAGACAATAAGAATTGGCAAGCTACCCCAAAGTTTGAAGGTGTAGCAGGTCGACTTAATGATCCACAATAAGAGATGCACTTTCATTAGTTATGGATCTAGTGATTTCGGATTCCGTTTTTGGGATTTGGATAATTCTAACATTATTAGGAGTCATGACATTGAATGGAATGAAAACGAATGTACAAGGATCAAATTTTGGTACCCAAGAATGAACCCGTTGAGAATTTTGTGAATAAAAACAAACTCTCGATTTAAAAATAATACCCACAAGGTTACACAAGAATCGGTGTCGATTAACCCCTAACCATCATCGGTCACATGAATCGGTATCGGTTATAGAAGAGCCAAACTAGCATCGCTATTATGTAATCGATGTCACACCGATGCATTTGGATACAAATGTCCAGGAGGTCTAGAATGAGCCTTCGGTACTCCAAACTTCTATGAGAAGGTCTTAAAGGGTAAGTAAACCTCTAGAAATATTTACACCTCTCTTTTATTTATTATTTACTGATAATGGTGAACCAGAAAGTTTTGAAGGAGAAATGCAGGATAATACCCACGTGCAGTGGGAGCATGACATGGATGAGGAGATGGACTCCTTGGAACATAACCAGACTTGGGATTTGGTTAAGTTGTCAGCGTATAAGAGAGGACATTGTAGAACAAATGGGTTTACATGATCAAGGAAGAAGAGGGTGGACAGAAAAGGTATAAGGCAAGGCTTGTAGTAAAGGGATTTGCACAAAAAGAAGGTATTGACTTTGGTGAAATATTTTCTCCGTAAAGATGACTTCTATTCGTATTGTATTGAGTTTAGTTGTAGTACATGATTTGCATTTAGAGCAACTAGATGTGAAGATGGATTTCCTTCATGGTGATTTGGATGAAGAGATTTATATGCAGCAGCCGCTTGGGTATGAAGTCAAGGGTAAGGAGAAATTAGTGTGTAGGTTGAAAAAGAGTCTATATGGGCTCAAGAAAGCTCCAAGGAAATGGTACATGAGGTTTGATAGTTTCATGCATGAGCATGGTTATTTGAGATGTGAATCTGACCATTGTGTTTATTTCAAAAGGCTTGAAAATGGGAGCTATATTATTTTGTTATTGTATGTGGATGATATGTTTATTGCAGGATCTAGTATGCAGGACATTAGTGAGCTTAAGGAAAGCTAGCTCACACATTTGCTATGAAGGATTTAGGAGCTGCAAAAAGAATCCTTGGCATGTAAATACACAGAGACAAGAAATTGTATTTGTCTCGAAAGCTTATATCAATAAGGTGTTGGAAAGGTTTAACATGCAAGATTCAAAACCTGTAAGTACACCTATGGTAGGAAACTTCAAATTAAGCAAAGATCAATGTCCTTCATCACATGAGGAGGTCAAATACATGACACAAGTACCATATGCTTCAACAGTTGGGAGTCTTAAGTATGTTATGATTTGTACCAAACCAAACATTGCACAAGCAGGTGGGCGTTGTGAGTAGATTTAGGGCTAATCCAAGTAAAGAGTATTGGAAAGCATCAATGGATACTCGGTGTTTAAGAGGGACATCTAGCATGCAGTTATGCTATGGAGGTCTAGAATATTTCTTTATGTGGCTATGTTGATTCAAAAATGGCTGGAGATCTGGATGGTAGAAGGAGCACTACTTGATATATTTTCACAGTAGGTGGGATGCTAGTTAGCTAGATTTCAAGATTGTAGAAGGTTATGGCTTTGTCTACTACAAAGGTAGAGTTTGTTGCAGCTACAAAGGCTAGCAAGGAGATGATATGGATGAGCAGGTTAATGGAAGAGTTGGGAAAGGAGCAAGATGATTGCAAATTATTCAGTGACATTCAAAGTGTAATTCATTTAGAAAAGAGCTCAGTGTTTCATTCTAGAATGAAACACATTCAATTAAGGTATCACTTCATATGGTAGGTATTGGAGGATGGGCAATCTGAAATCTGGAGAAGATTCATATGAGTGAAAACCCCGAGATATGCTAACAAATTCATTAATAAAAGAGAAGTTGGAGCTACACTCTACTTCTATTGGTCTTCGAGTTTGAGACTTGAAGAGGAAGAAAGATAGATATAGAAGGATCCAAGGATGATGTTGTACAAGTATAGTGCAGTAATTTATCTCCAAGTGGGAGATTGTTGAGTTGTGGAGCTCGCCATTTCTTGGTTTAGCATGCACTATGAAACTTGCAGAAAACACAAAGCAACTGGCATCGGTTAAGGAGGGACTAGCATCGATTAGGAAAGGAGGAACCGACGTCGCTTAAGGCTAACCAAGTGTCGATTACTGTGTGTGGATGTTTTAATTAACTCGGGGAATTAGATCTAATTTTAGCATTAAAGCAGATCTATTGATTGTAATTACATGGCTAAGTGCCCTAAGTTTGTATATGTCTATATAAGCATGAAAGCTAGGGTTTAGAAGTAATAATTGAAGAATTTGATGATTATTGTGAGAATAGTTATGAGAGAGAAAATTCTTGGAGAAGGAAAAGCTTAAGAGAAAGAAAGTACTTACATCTGAGAGGTGTGGAAGATTCTAGATCTTCAATTGTATATCTTGTGAAAGCTTTGGATAATAAATAGGCTTGTTTCTTGGTATATGTAGCCGACACTAGGTGAACCATGCTAAATCTGGTGTTGATTTATATATCTTGTTTTGTATATTTATTATGGTAGAATATCTCGCTTTTATTTGCATGTATGCTTAGATCGATATATTATCCGTACAACCTTGTGCTAACTCCAACAACACTAATGTGCAAGCGATCAAAAAGAATGTATCATGATATTCATGATCGAGAAAATGTAATAATCGATGGGGATGTCTCAGTATGAGCAACTAGAAAACCAAGAGCCCCTGATGCAAGAGGAGGCATTGTGCGATATGTATGATTGGACAAGTAATTAACCACTTGTTTATCATGTTTCAGAAGAGGATTGTTGAAGATCTTGAACTTATGATTTTCATTGATAGGTGTCAAAGTCATAGGCTCATAAATCTCAATTACAATATTATCAATAAGATCTTGAATGAGATTGTGAAGTTTGAAACAATGATCTGTAGAATGTCCATCACTATTTGCATCTGAAATTTTAATTGTAATTATGATCTTTTGGATGAGAAGGGTCCAAATTCAGTAAAGGAGGAAGCGCAATAAGATTGCTCTCAACAAGTAGTGGTAATAGAAGATGTGAAGCGATAGTCAATTTTGTATATGTACGCTTAAGTGATTGCCATTGAAGTTCTTTAGTGTTAGATACCGCATTGACAATAGCTTTAGCTTCAGTAGGTTTTGGATATGGCTTGAAAGTTGATTTAATTTGAAAGTGCATAGAAGATGAAGTTTGTTCCTAATACTTAAGCTTTCCTATAGATAAGAGTTTAGTTTCATGTAGCTTAATAATATGACACAATTGATCAAATGATGGAGAGGTCTCAAAGATGAAACTCTCATGTAGATGTGGTAATAGACTACACAAATAGATCTTGAAGCTTAGAGTCTGCAAACACATTAGACATCTTAGCTAAGTTATTTTTATATCACAAGACATAATCTGCTAGATGTTTGTTAGATCCTTGTTTAAGTTGTGCAAGTTGAGCATATGAGATCTTAGATCCGATATTGATAGAAAAGTGAGCAAGAAAAGCATCAACGAGATGCGTAAAAGATGTTACTGAGTGGATAGGTAGATCATAGAACTAACGCATCGCATAATCGTGAAGATTGTGAGGAAAGAGCTTAGCCAGGAGAGCATGGTCATCCGCAAAATCTAGACATCCCACATGAAATGCTTGGAGATGTTCTTACGGGTCACCATGGCCATTGATAATGGGCATCTTGTGAGTGGAAAAATTAGGTTAAAGCATATAAGCAGAAATGGCAGTTGCAAAAGGGGAATGAAGTAGAAAAGTGGAATCTAAAGATGGAGATGCACATGAAGTTGCATGTTACAATTAATGGATTTGAACTTGGAGGTCCTTCTAAAGAGAGGTTAAATCTTGAGTGCCAACAAGAAACTTACCGTGTATGAGAAACAAGAGGCAGAGTGAAATGATTGGTAGGATTAGGGACAAAAACATGAACATTAGAAGTAGGTAAAAGGGTTGAAAGGGGTGGTTAAGTAACAATGGAGGTGGGGATAGTGGCGAAAGCATTAAACTCTACAAGATTGGTGGCCTCCTCATGAGCAGCGAATAAAATCATGTCTAGATCTTGAGGATGCACAACAAGATGATCATTAAGCTCTTGGAGATGGGCCTCAAATTCACCATAGGATTGAGCCATAATGAAAGAAAGGATAAAATCCCTAGAAGAAAAATGTGTTCAAGCAACGAGTTCACTAAATGATTAAACAAATATAGGATTTATACATGCCTAAATTTGATTGCGATAGATAGCAGAAAGAAATGAATAGGTAATTAAGTATAAAATAGACCCAAGCAAATAAAAAATTAAGATTTAAAACCCTAAGTGTAAGTGAGGAGATAAAATGACTTAGTTGTTTCATTATAATCCCGAAGGAGTGCAAAATTAAAGAACTAGAAAATTTGAAGTGTAGATTGTCGCATGAAGCCCGGAAAATGTAGAAGTGTCGAATATGCTTTGGATGGGGCACCTATGGAGGGTTAGAGGCACATGGGGTGTTGTAGACCTATTTTGGGTGCTGTGACTTCTAAGAAGCTTTGAAAACAAATTTCATTGGGTCATAAGATGTTTGTTGTCCTTCGCTTCTTGTTGCTAGTATGTTGCACCAAGCTCGCAGATGTCACATGTAACTCTGCAATGAAGAAATGACCTACAAAACCCTCAAAAGCGCATCAAATACCAAAAATAAAATAATGAAAATGAGGGTTGGACTATCCTCAGTTGTCAAACAAGTGATCTTACGACTGATCGTTGCACTACATCTCAGACCCAATGTATTTTTATGTGTGTCCGAAATTTTTCCATAGGTGGCTCTTTTACATGTCACACTTGATAGCGAGAAAGTAACTAGATGTAAGAAATGTAAATAGATGTGTGCATGAAAGAATGAACTTCCCCTCCTATGCGTGTATGCAGAAGTATCAGTCCCTTTCCCTTATGTGTGGATGCTAGATGGATGCTTGAATGCTCTTGATAATGGCCTTTGAATGCAACCTTAGGTGGTGATAGATAATGCTTAGTGTTTGGTCCTTTATTATGATCACATAAATTTATATTTATATGATTCCCTTGCTTGAATTTTGTAATCAACCCCAAAAATTTTGACTACTAAAAAGATAAGATGCCAAAACGGCTAGAAAGGACCCAAAATATGTGAACAAAGTATAAAGAGGTCGGGCGCGTGGCATCTGGCCGGGAGCTAGTGTCCAAGATGAGAAATACAAAAGTATAAAAAGACAGGCTAGGCAAGAAACAAAGTGTAAGACTAAAAGTGGCAACAGAAAGCAAGTAAAGATGGCCAAAGACATGGGTTAATTAGTACTTTTCTTACTTAGGAATCATATGAATAGTGGTATGTGATCAGGACTAGATAGATACCCAAAGTGCGTGATTTAGTGTCTACACTAGGTACATGTGCGACTAAGAAAACTTGTGTGCGAACCTAACTCGACCTATAGCAAACAAGAAGTGGCACATGAAGAACCTCGGATCACAACTATCCCGCATACACCAATGCCCATAATCGACACTATCACGTAGGTGGCCTTGTCCCATTCCGACACACTCCTATCCCTAAGACCGTCACATTGCAGAATCAAACACAAAGCTTATACAGTCCATAATCTATCTTTCTAGCTTTTTCATCATCTTAGGATCAGTCCACCTACAGTTACAAGATGAGTTGTCTTATCTCTTAAAATTCACTCTTGTTTGTATTTCTTGTTTGTATTTATCCGAACAACAATGTCCTTACTTAGATTTATTTATTTTTAAATCGATTAACTCATTGGGAGAGTTTCATCATACATGATAATACCAATTATAACAAATGCACTATTGATATGTACTACAAGTTAAAATACTCCTCACTTTTATAACATGTATTATTGCAACAAAATGGTTTAAAAGGATACATTGGGGCACAAATCTACTTTCTTATTCTAACACAATAATGGTTAACACAATTAGTTGTTATAATGGATTACTGATCCAAAAATGGATCTATAAATACCCAATTCTATGTATTCTCCTTATCGAGACTTATAAAACATAAGCTTATCATATTCATTATTCTAGGAAAATGGTTAATTCAAGCTGATGGTGATCCGAACACCTTCGAATGACAAAAGAGAACATTTATTGTTCTATTTTGTGTATTAACTATGTGATCGCCATGTAATCTGCTGTGAAACCGCCACGACTTCGTTGAGTAAATGTTACGTAATTATTACACCGTTTTGTCCCAATAGCACCAAAATGAGGAATCAATGAACAGTTAAAAATGTTTAGGCTTCTCAAAATGGTTCATTTCACCTTCCTTCCATCCTTGGGCAGAGAAACTATAAATATAAGTGCATTTATTCATTCTAAGCAAGTGATTTGAGTGAATTCAAGTGTGAGCAAAGGAGGAAGTTGGAATTGTTCTTGTTTTGTTCATAAAGATTTGAGTTCTTTCTTGTTGAGGATTTTAAGAAAGTAATACAAGTAGAAGGAGATTGAATCCTTCTTAAAGGTTATAGTTTGACAATAAACTTGTATTGTACTGAGAGATTTACATAGTGAAGGGAAGCAATTGCTTACCCGATGGAGTTATTTTCCCACATTGGGTTTCTTCAGGATAAAATTGTTGTCTCCTTGTCTTGCATCTTTCATTTTCAGTATTGTGTGAATAATTATTGCATAATAAATTGGATATTAAGAGCTTATTCAAATTGTTCATTCATTATCACAACATAGGATTTGTTTATTGTTTAAAAAGGCATTTTACAAATCAAATTGGTATCGAGCAATTCGAGATCAAATCATTTTTGTGTGGTTTAATTTGTGTTGACATGCTCAGTTAGACGGCCCTTACCCAAAAGGGAAGTGAAAGTGGTGAAGGTATCCTCATTCCTTTTGAAGTATATATTTCCACCAAGAAGTGGAAGCAAGGAATCTGAAACATGGCTTGTAATGAAGATGCATGTGAGACTAAAGAAGAACATTTCTACAAGTTGGAGGTGGATGTGGCAAGTTTGTCCAAAGATGTGGGAAATATTTCCTTGTCTATGGGAAAGTTGAAGTCCATCATGGGATTTCTCATGGATAAGCTTTGTGTTCCAAAAAGAGGCACTAGGAGACCATAAAGAAGACCCTCATGAGTATGAGGAAGAACAACCCCATGCCAACCTTACTCCTCCTCCATTCAATGCAAAGTCAAAGATAGAGATTTAGCCTTATGATGGGGATGTAAATTCCAAGAAGCTAGACCATTGGCTAGCTCAAATTCAGGTATATTTCAGTTTGCATCAAATCAAATGAGAGTCAACAGATTTCATTTGCAAGGTTAAAATTAACCGATCATGTTTTAACTTGGTTTAAAAGCTATGTTCATTCTTTGGTTGTTAAGAAGCTTCCTCCTATTACTAAGTGGGATGAATTTAAGAGGATAATAAAAAATCAATTATATCCTATTTGTTATGAGGAAGAGAGGTCTGTGTATTGGTAATATCTCAAGCATAAACAAGGCCAAAATGTGTAAGAGTACACCAGTGAGTTTTGGAAGAAATCTGTCCAAATTGGCAAAGATGTAGCAGACCGGGAATCTTAATGAATTACATCGGTGGACTCCATAGCCACTTGAGGAGATCAATCTCTTGGCTAAGTTGGTGAATGTAGACAAGGCTTGTTCTCAAGCCCACTATCTAGAGATGGACAAGAAGAAGAGTTCATCTACCTCTCAACATGCTTCAAACAAACAAGGTGACACCAAGAAAAAGGAGAAAGGAAAAGGGAAAGGAAGAATGCTACTTCCATTTCTAAGAAGGATACTAAAGTTCATTGTGGTCCTTGTAATGTTGACACTCATTTCGAGGAAAATGTTGGAAGCTCCACCCAAAATTACACCCCTTCAAAAATAAGAAGAAAAAAAAGAAGGTCATGGATTCCCTCCAAGGAGAGGAGATATTTTATAGTGAAGAGGTGGATGAAACAATGTGAGGTACCTTTGTCCATAGATAGGTATGTTTGGGTAGTAATAATGTTATTCGAGAAAATGAGCTTACTAAGATTTTTCATATAAAAATCCAAGTGAAGAAAACCAAAGTGGATGCTCTTTTTGATACTTGTTCTCAAGCTAATTTGATAAGTAAGGAGTTAGTTGATAAGATGAAATTAGAAACTTATAATCATTTGAATTTGTATTCATTGGGTTGGGTGAAGAAATGTGTAGACATCAAGGTTACCAAGTAATACAAAATTATGTTTGGTATTGATAAGAAGTTTATTAATGAAACTAGTTTATATATTGTTCTGCTTGATGTGTGTGGCGTAATGTTTGGAAGCCCATGCTTGTATAACGGGGATGTCGTCTTCATGAGAAGAGCCAACCAATACTAGTGAAGTTACATCAAAGATCTCTTTGGTAAGTGCCTCTAAAGTTAAGAATCTTATTAATACTGGTGAAAAAATTGCATTACTTCATTTGAGAGATATATAAGAAGAGGAAGTAATTGCATGTAAAACCACTTATAGCATGTTTATTAATAAAGAGTAGAATTAGATGAAAGATTTGGTTTATCGTTCAAGGAATTTTTCCAAGAGCCTTTGGGGCTACCTTCGGTCAAGAAAAATGAGCATGAGATACACTTATTACCCGATAGTCCACTTCCAAACTTGGGATTGTATAGGTAATATTTGAAGGATGTCAATGAGGTAAAATAATAGTTGCATTATTTGATTAAGTAAGGTATAATCCATCCTATCACTTCTCCATGTGGTTCTCCTATTGTTTTAGTACCTAAGAAATATGGTTCATGGAGAATGTGTGTTGATTACAAATCATTAAATAAAATAACCATCAAGAATAGGTACCCTCTTCCTTACATTGATGATTTGTTGGATCAATTACAACATGCTAAATATTTTACTAAGCTTGACTTGAAATTTAGGTATCACCAAGTGTGGATCAAGGAAGAGGACATCTAGAAAATAACATTCAAGACTAGGCAAGGATTGTATGAATGGTTGGTTTTACCATTTGGGCTATGTAATGCACTAACTACCCTTATGAGGTTGATGAATGAGGTAATGAGGAGCATATTAACCATTTGCATCAAGTTTTGCAAGTTTTTAAGGAGAACCAGTTAGTGTTGAATGAGAAGAAGTGTGAGTTTTCTCAACAGTCACTTGTCTTTTTGGGGCATGTGGTTGGAGATAAAGAGTTGAGGATTGATCCGACAAAGATAGAGGTCATTTTGAATTGGCCTACACCATCCAATTTGACTGAGACCAGGATTTTTATTTGTGCAATTCAATATTTGAGGAAGTTCATCAAGAACTTCTCATTAAATGTGATGCCTTTACATTCAATGACAACAGGGGGTAAGGATTTTGATTGGGGTAAGAAACAACATAATACTTTTGAGTCATTTAAATACAATATTAGTCATGCTCCAATTTTAGCAATATATAACTTATAGTTGCCTTTGAAAGTGAAAATTGATGTCAGTGACTATATTATGGGGGTTGTCCTACTTCAAGGAGGTAGGCACGTATGTTATCATTCTGAATTATTTCATGGTGTAGTTTTGAATTATTGTACATATTGCAAGGAATAGTATGTTCTTGTGCAAGTGGTCAAGAAATGGAAACATTACCTGATCGGTAAATAAACTATCATACACATGGATCAAACCTCTTCAATATTTGTAAGCTCAAAATAAACTTCAGTAGGCTAGACACTATAAGTGGATGGGTTTCTATCAATAGTTTCACTTGATTATAAAATATAAGACATGTGCGACAAAAAAATTAGCTGATATGTTATCTAGACCTCCTTTACTTTCAGCTATGAGCGTTAACTCTTCTTGAGCCTTTTGTGTGTGAAGCATATTAGAAAGGTTATGAGCAAGATCCAAATTTTGGAGAAATATTTCAGCAAAAACCTCCAAGTGAGGGCTTTGCACCTAGGGGAGAATACTACTTCTAGGATGGGTTGCTCTACAAGAACAAAAAGCTTTGTGTGCCTAAGGGGGAAAGAGTTCAGTTGATGAGGGAAGCACACACTTCTAAGATGGTTGGTCACTTTGGTGTGACAAAATTGTAGTGTACTTACAGAGGTATGTTTATTGTCCAAACATGCAAGTATAAGTTGCTAAATTCATCGAGGTTATGTTTTATGTAGTACAAGCAAGCCTAATAACAGAAAGTTGGGGTTATATATGCCATTACTAATTCCTTCCCAACCATGGGAAAGCATCTCCATGGATTTTGTGGGTGGTTTTCCTACTTCCAAGAAAGGGTATGATTACATCTTTGTGGTAGTGGACCAATTTAGTAAAATGTGTATTCTCATTCCTTACAAGAAGACCATCAAGGCCGAGATGCAATTGAGTTATTTTTGCTAATGTGTGGGTTAATTTTGGTTTTCTGTTTCTATTATATCAGATAAGGACTTGCAGTTTATTGAGAAATTTTGGTCTACATTGTGGGAAAAGATGGATACTAAGTTGAAAAGGTCTATTGATTTTCATCTACAGATTGATGGGAAAACAAAAGTGGTAAATTGTACCTTGGTCCAGCTCTTGAGAGGGTACAACAAGAAACATCCTAGGACTTGGGATGAGAATTTGGTATATCCAACATTCTTATAACAAGGCAATTCATGCTTCTACTAGTAAGACTCCTTTTGAGACATGTTTTGGTTATTTTCCTAAGAGTGAATTTGATGTTGTTTTGAGATTACCATGCAGAAACGATGGAAAAGTGGATCTGGAGACCCACAAAGCTAAAAGGTTCATTGATAAAATTCATTAGATACACCTCCAGTAAAAGAGAGGTTGAAAGAGTCACAGGTTAAGTACAAAGCATGACATGATCAACATAGAATTGAGAATTCTTTCCTTGTTGGTGACAAGGTATGGTTGTACTTGAGTAGAGAAAGGATACAAGGTAAAGCTAAGAAACTCAAACCTCTTCGTTATAATGTGTAAGATTGCATTTTGAATAGATTTTCCTCTTTATATGAGAATATATTTAGTTGTGAATGTTGAGAATTTATGTCTCTTTGAGCCCTCCATGTTGGATCAGGAAGAAGAGGGATTATTGCTACCATTTATTGAGGATATTTCTCTAGACAGTTAGCTGGAATTGGAGGAAGATGTGGTATTATAACAGAAAGAGAGGACAACACAGTGGGGAGTGCAAGACAGGTGGTTGATCGGGTTGAAAGTTCGATTACGCACCAATGCTAAGTGGTATTCCAGAAGATGTGGGGAAGAATTTTCCGCACATCATCAATCCTTGAAAATTTCAGGGGACTTAAAAGCCTCAAGTTGAGGAGGTATGATTCAAAAATAGATATGGAAATACCCAATTCTATGTATTCTCCTTATTGAGACTTATAAAACATACCCTCAACATGTTCATTGTTCTAGGAAAATGGTTAAGTTGGTTGATGGTGATCTGGACACCTTCAAATGAAAAAAAAAGAGACCATTTCTTGTTCTATTTTGTGTATTAACTATGTGAATGCCATGAAACCGTAGTGACTTTACTTGAGTAAAGGTTGCTTAACTACCACATAGTTCTGTCTCAATAATGCCAAAATGAGGAATCTAAATAGTTGTAAATGTTTAGGCTTCTCAAAACGGTTCATTTCACCTTCCTTCCATCCTTTAGTAGAGAAACTATAAATATAAGTGCATTTATTCATTTTAAGTAAGTGATTTGAGTGAATTCAAGTGTGAGCAAAGGAGGAAGTTGGAATTGTTCTTGTTTTTTCATAACGGGTTGAGTTCTTTCTTGTTGAGGATTGTAAGAAAGTAATGCAAGCAGAAGGAGCTTGAATCCTTCTTAAAGGTCATAGTTTGACAGTAAACTTGTATTGCATTATAGAATTACATAGTGAGGGGAAACAATTGCTTACCCAACTTGAGTTATTTTCCCACATTGGGTTTCTCCAGGATAAAATTGTTGTCTCCTTGTCTTGCATCTTTCATTTTCAATATTGTGTGAATAATTCTTGCATAATAAACTAGATATTAAGAGCTTATTCAAATGGTTCATTCATTATCACAATATAGGTTTTGTTTATTTTTTAAAAGAGGTAGTTTACGGATCAATTGTACCACTAAACATATTACATATATTACTCGTGGGGACACCCATTGAATTATAACTAATGGTCATTTTAAAATCCTTAATAGTTCATTATAATCCAAATTATTGATCAGTTAATAGATGGCATGTCACCTAAACCTAATACAAATCCTCTATATAGACATCTATTGGATAACATCCCCTTTTAACACAAACAACAACTTGTAAATAATACCTCACACGCGCACACTATACCACCTATAACAATCATTTGATACCTTCTTCCATAGTTTTAAAATAGGTCATTATATGATGATGCAACACATTCTCACGAGGTTGATGTGATTATTAAAAGGAAAATACTTACCCAAGACCCCACCTCACCTTTTACACTATCTTTGGCCACCACCCTAAGGCCATTAATCTCTCACATTTTCTTTTCACGTCTACTATTCCAAAAAAACAAAAACAATATAACATCAAGAAAATACAAAATTAGGACTTGCATGTGACATGTGTTGGTCGTTACATAGATGTGAGCCTTTTGATAGTTTGCACTCAAGAATCTACACTACTTTAGCACTCATACTCAATCAAATGAATTACACAATTAAAAACCATATACATTAACCATGTTACCACCCTGGAGGAGTATCCACATTGGGGCACCCTACATATTGAGCTTACTTTGATCACATATTTAACATGTTATGGATTCTTACATACTTCTATATTGGAGGATACCTATCACATTAGGGAATATTTTTATTAGGTGAATCTATACATACAAATTTTATCACAATATCAAATTTTTGCATTGATCATTTACACACACCATACTACCTTACTACTTACAACACATGTTATCCCATGTTTTATTTGATGATTGAATTTCTTACTTCTAGATATTGAATCAACTATGATCCATGCTTACTTATTTTACTAGACCACTAATATGGCTTTGGGATCTTGTTTTGGCTATCATTGCTTGTTTACACACTACACTACATATTTACACCATTGATTGCTTACATTACATCACTTGATTTTATCATTGATTGTTTACACTATATTTCTTACTTTCACCGTTGATTGTTTCCTAACATTGATTCACTTGATTGATTTGTGCACTTTGTATTCCTTGATCATTGTATGACATTGAATGACTTGAATTATCCATGCACTTGCATGTTGTATTACTTGAATGTTGTATGATATTCATTTTCATTGACTACTTTGTGTACTTGTATGATGTACTCTATTGATCGCTTCCCGACATTGATTGACTTGACTACTTCATGCATTGCATGTTACATTACTCGACTAATGTATGATATTGACTGATCTTAACTACTTTGTGTACTTGCATGTTGTATTCCTTGATTGTTGCATGATATAGATTGGCATTGATGCTTTGTGCAATTGTGTGATTATTATGTAATATTTTTTGAATGATTTAGACACGTGTTTGAGGTGTAATGTTGTTTGATTTGGATAATCTATTTGATTGCAGGATATATGTCGTGTTTTCTTCATGCTCATACATTACATACCATGTTTATTTTGTACACTTGTGTGCTTTATGTTATGTATGCTTGATAAAATTGTATGCTCTATGATTTATTTTCTCATATATTATGGATGTCTATGTGTGATTTCCATTTCTTGTTTTCTTTGTTATTATTTCACATTAGGGACATATATTACCCTCCTAATTCCTATGATACATCACTCACTTTGTATCCTTACAATGAAGAACACATCCTTCGATGCATTACTTTATATATATTTGATAAGATCACACATCTTGTGACATATTGCTTATTGGCTAGATTTATTGTTGTTAGATACACACGACTATGACATACATTTCTTTTGTACACAATACATGTATACATTGATTGACGCGTACACATTATTCACATATTTTCTTGACACACATTGTTTGATGGCACTTTTGGCTTTAGGCCCTATGGTTGGTATACACTATGGTTCTTGCATATTGAAATTGATTCTTACACATTGGATTTTATCATTTAAAGTGATAGATAATTGGTTATTTGATGCAAGGTCATACCTCCAATCCTACCAATTACATGCATGATCATACATTTTTGTAGCTTTTATTACTTGACAATTTGACAATCCTTGGAACCTTGACAATTTTTACAAATTTTGGTCTTGGGATTGATGCGAGAGAAGGATCGTCCACAATTCAAACATTCATGAACCATGAGTTAGCTATCAAGGATCAATCCAAGATTGGTTTTCTCATAAAGCCAAAACTTCCTCAAATACTAAAAATGTCCCAAAACACAAAGTGCCACGGTCAAGATCATTCCTCATATGCTTAAATACATCAAGTAAACATGTTCATGCACTTCCCAAAGTTACATACCTTCATCTTCTATCATTCTCCTCATAGACCTCCAATATGGCTTGCACCTCTGCAAACTCGCAATTATTCTTTAAATTGACAAAATATGAGGAATCTTCCTTGACTATCAAGGTTTTCTAATACCCTTTATGCCTCCCAAGAAGACTACAAAGTTTCATAATCCATCTCTAATCCAATTTGATTTTATTCCCACAATATCATTCAAGAAAACCCTCAAAATTTCAGACAAAGATGGTTACCTTTTTAAATACCAATTTGGGCCTTCTAGCTTCATTCACCTTCCTTAACTAGACAATTAGGGATTTATGGCTTACCTTTGTTTCTCAACCTTTGAAACACATTTCTTCATCTAAACCCACTTTTATCATATTATTTGCAATGTTCAATCACCCTTTTATATCTAAATATGCTCTTTTCTCGAGTTTGTCCTCGTGTCTTATCTTGTTCTTAAGCCTTCTTTGTCATCTTTGCCAACTAAACTCATGTCCCGATTATTTTCTTAACTCTTCACAATTATTTGCAACTCATCTTCTCTATGTACTTCTTACTTCCTATCAATCCACCTCAAGGTACGTAGCTTCCTCCTTCAAAACACCTAATATCAAGTGAAACATGCTCCTTCAAAGCTACTCGCTAGATTGTGACAGACAAAAAAAGACATTTTTTTAGTTTGATAGTTTCACATAGTACCTTCACTCTTTTCAAGGCTTAATTAAGGATACATCACCTTCTCAAAGTCCCTTGCTTACATGTTTCTTTTAATTTATTTGTCTCTCAAAAATTTCACCACCTAGACTCGATAATAATAGCTACTAAGAGACGGGGTTTGAACCGAGTTTGAAGCTTTCCACCTTTTAAACACCTGAGATTCCTTCTAGATATTTTTTCAGACTTCAAATAGACTCCCACAAAACTATTGTGACATGTTTGAGAATATTACATAATGTTATGATGTCTTGTAACTTACTTATTCAAGGAAAACCCTCCAAGACTAGTAAATTGGCCAATAAAGACTGAGCTTCAATTTTCTTGGTCTCTTATCACTCATTGCCTTGATTCCTTTTATCATATTCTAATAGAATTTATGCACCTTTCGTAAGACCTAACTCCATTTGGACAAATTTTATTACTCTATACTTCTTCTCAAACCCAATTCTAGGTACGTTATGTACAATCTTCATCAAGTCAAACAGAGTTATGCAATCTGTCAACATAATTATGCTTCTTAAGGTTTTGGCATACCTTATCCTTCCTATAACTTCAAACTAATACTTTTGAATTGCCTATCCTTTCATTCCAATCATTCCATTATTATCTTGGACTCTAGAAAAATTTTCCACTAAAGACTGTCACAAATTGGGATAGGGTACTATATAGGTCTAAAACTTGTTTCTTTCCTCCTTAGTCACTTTTTGGAACTTAAACACTCTTGAAATAATTTTATCTCCTTACCTCATTCATTACATCAACATGAATTGTGTGAAATAACATGATTGTAAACCTTTTGATTAATTTGAGCACAAATCCCTCAAACAGGTGTCTAAGATTGAAAAGACAATATTCTTGTACCTTAGGCTTATCAAATATCCTTTACATGAAACCTAAATTTGTAAGAATATTCATCATGCCTATCTCCAACTCTTTCACAAGGAGTTTTTAGATTTCAATGCATGTATATTGATAATTGTCCTTTTCTCTCTTAACACAAACCCTAGCTCTCTTTCTCGGACTAAGAGCTCTTGTTTGGCATTTAACATTCATTTCCCTTCTTTAACAACTTATTCATTGTTCCAAGGCCTTCTAGTGGTTCTATTCCAAGGTTATATACCTTCTTCAAATGTCAATAAATCTCTTATGCTATAAACATAACCTAGACCCCCTCAAATTGTCTTGATTCTTGTTAAAACCCTTGTACAACAAACTTACATGTGACCACCCTTCAAATGACCTAAACCTAGACCCCCTCAAATGACCTCTTTCATTACAAATAGTGTTAACATTTACACTAAACTTCTCCTATGAATTCAAATTTGCAAGGAAGGGGTTTTGGAGGGAAAGTGTGAAACCAACCTTTTATGCACATGGAAGTTCCAACAAGGTGGAGAACCTCTTTAAACTAACTAGATATGACCTCTAGGACATAATTCACTCCATAATTATACAAGATACAAAATTTTGTTACTTCCTTAGTGATGCTCCTACATCAAGGACCGTAGGTTGATGTTTCCAACCAATGGCACATTCTCTTGTGTCCTTCTTTGTTTAACTCCTCCTTCCACCTTTGGTTAAAAGGTGTTTGGGTTCTCTTCAAGTGATCGTGGACTACTTCTTGTCCATATTACTCCTCTTCATGCTATCACCATTAAATTCTCATCCTTTTCTTAAATGCACTATCCACTATGACACTTTTCATTCTTATTACCTGCATAGCTTCTAACAATCATGAAAAACTAAATAAGAGTACTAATCTTATACTTTACTATGTTCTTAATTACTTAACTATGTCTTTTCTTAGGACTTGACTATTGACATCATCATGATATAAAGATGTTATTCACCAACATACTTATCCTTACCAAGTATCTACCTACACCATTTATGATATTCATCTCTCCGCTCCATAAATACACCCAAAATGCTTCTAGGTCATCTTAAGACTAGTTTAAGGTGTACACGGCCTAACTCATTCAAACCGATTCTTAACTCAATAGACACATACCAATGATTTAAAGAATACATCTATCATAAAAGAAGATGTATTATACTTCTCGAGATCTTTGAATTTCTTGAAAACACAAATAAGTTCAAGGAAAACTTTATCTTGACCCTTTCACCTATTAACTAGGCTTTCTAACCAAGCAATCCCTTATTTTCATTGATAAAAATAATAGAAAAATTTCAAGATGAACTATAATAATTTTTGTATACCCATTTGGCTTTTAAAAATGAAGGTAAAGACTCTCGAGATGGTTTATTAAGATAAAATGCACAATTTTCACTTTGACCAAGCTCTAATTAGGTCTCAAACTAGGCCTAACTAGACTATCGTCGTTTTCTTCATCTATACATCTCCAAACACCATGAAACTGATTAAATGTGTTATATAGTCTTATTCAATCCTCATCTATCAAATTTCAATAATTTTCATTTGATAAAACGTGACATATAAGCAAATTTCCCTCCAAACCCTAGATCAGGGTTTTACCAAAGCCGAGAAGGATAATTTTTCATATCTTGAGCAAATTTTCATTTCAATACCTAATTCCAAGTACTACAGATCTGTAAGAACATTTTCTACCTTTTTCTTTTTGGCTTCACCATGTGATAATACATAGTTTATTCCTAACAATAAGCTTTTCTTATTTTCTAGTGCTCATAACTTTTTTTGGGTTAAGATCATATTATAGCATGAAAATTAACATCTTAACTTATGTAAATATGTTTCAAAACACATAATAAAAACTCATACATACTAAAGATCCATTCCAAAAATAAAATCCAATAGCTCATTTCCTTAATTCATTCTTACATGTTTTAACAATCCTCTTTCTTATAAGTCATCCACTACCGGTTTATCAATCAAAACTCATTCACAACCATGCATTGAGATTGGAGAACTATTAAGAACATAACTTACCCATTATTTATAGATTTAACTTCTATGCACTCAACAAAACATCAATTTCAATCTATATTACAACCATCCTATATTTGACACTCCTTACCACAACTTCCTCAACCTCGTATAACAAAACAAGAACATGTTATTTTGGGATTCCTCTAATGTTTGAGGTACGTGTTTAGACTTATTCTAGGATGGAATTGCATTTACAAACAAATATTAGGATCTTGATGATCCTTTACACACCACTAACATGACCTTATAACTCACTTACATAGCATTATGCTCTCTAGATCATAATTGGTATCTCTCAATTTTACAATGGTCTTTCAAGTGAACATACACCTATAAGAGATGATTTCAACCTTAAAATCCTTTAATGACATCAAAGATTCCTTATTATAATTCAAATTGATTTTTGGAGGGAAACTCCTAAATACTCCTTATTGAGCTATTACAAGCAAGTTGAAGCCCCGGAGATTCTTATTACAAAAAGAACTCTATTTACATCCTGGTGGAGGATGTTCCTGCATCATTATTACATATTTCTTACAAAACTTTGGATGGTTCCACATCATGATTACAATATTACTTGTTACACATTACTCTATCTACATCGTTTGTTATATTACATGATTATGACATTTATCGGTACATATTGCTCCATACACATTGATTGTTTCTTTCAATACTTATGACACATTGATTTTGAGTTGTGTACAATTTTACTTTACACCACTACTTTTTTCATGTTTGATATTGCACAAACTAATAACCAACACTACTATCACTAGTTAAGTCTATCATGTCTTGTTAGTTATGTTTATTCGTGATGGGCTTGTCATGTCATGCCATGTTATGTTGTGTCATGGGTCATTATGTATCCTTTATGAATTAATTCATGTGTTGTTATCATTCTAATAATCACATCACTACTATAATAATACCTCATAAGGATGTATTGTTAGAAGAATGAAAAAAAAACCTAGGTCATTCTTTGAAAGCGCTTGTAGTTGCACTGATGATTTTACTCGGTGTTAGCTCGGATGCCGGACCCCTCTGGTCCGGATCAGGGGTCCCTCATGTCAGGGGCCCTCTCTCCAAAGCCACCCGATGCCTGGAATAAAATCATGGAGGGTTCCACCTCCGCTCCTAGTTCGGAAAATCTCTCTCCTTCGCTATCAGATGGGTCCCTCTCACTGTGCATTCCCTCTCACATCACGGAGGCTATTGCTACTTCTCGTGATCTTTCCTTGGTGGGTAAACTGATGGGTCCTAGACCCCCTTTGGAGGATATCAAAAAATGGGCACGGTTGAAATGGCAACCATGTGGAGCGCTTGAAATAGCAGCAATGCCTAATGGTTTCATGTTATTCTCCTTCAGCATGAAAGAGGATTTCGCGAGAGTTCTTCTCGGTGGCCCTTGGTTTTTTGGCAGACATGGCTTCTACCTTAGGAAATGGTCTCCAGGTTTCAACCCACACACTTGAATCCATGACCCAAGCCCCAATATGGGTTCACCTCTCGGGGCTCCCCCTAGAGTTCTGGCATCCAGTGGTTATTGAAGGTATTGCCCTCTCCATAGGATCTTTAATTGCTATTGATCAAGCAACTAAAGCTAAAACTAGATTCATCCATGCTCGTTTTTGTGTTAATGTTGATGTAAGTTGTCCCCTCCCAAAAGAGATAGAGCTAATATCGATCTTGGGAACTGGAAATAGAATATTGACTATGAATATATTCCTCAAGCATGCTCCTTCTGCAAAAGCATTGGCCATCGGGCCTCTAGTTGCCCCTCCAAACCTCAGCCAAAACCCAAAACCCAAAACCTTTCCCCAAAAACTAAGAGAAGATTTATTCCTAAACCATCCTCTATTGAGATCCCTATCATCCCCACCTCTAATTCCTTTGCTCTCCTGGAAGAAGGAGAAATAAACACTTCCTCTTATCCTTTTTCCAAGGTTGTTCCCCCCTCTCTAGCCCTCCTATCCCCCATCATCCCTTTGTCTCCCTCGGCTCTCCCCCTTTCCTCTGAGGAGGTTAACCTCTCCTTGGCTATTTCCTCCTCCCCCTCCACCCATGTCTTCTCCTCTATCCCTCCCCATCCCCCCTTCCCACTTCTGGTCCCCTTTCCTCGGAACCCCCTTCCTTGAGTCTCCCCCTGTCTCCCCTCCCTTGGACTCTGTCATCTCCCCCTTGGTCCATTCTTCTAATGATAGCTTTAACCTCCGATGTATAAGGAGCAGCAGCAAGAAACCTAATATTGGCACTGAAAAAGTAAGGGGAAGGATTCCGAGCAATATCAAACTCCAGCAAGAAGTTGCTCTCAATGTCGCTCAAGGAACATAGAGCACAATCCCCATGGTGGTGGGGAGCAAATCCAAATCAAAGAAATGAAGATCATCTCTTGGAATATAAGAGGGCTCAACTCTCTTCAAAAGTAAAGAGTCATCAAAGATATCAAATTCCAGAACTCTCCTGATATCATAATGTTGCAGGAAACTAAACTAAAAAAGACGATTGACTCCTAAAAATTTGGCCGGTTGCTTCTTTTGAATCTCAACCTTCAGCAGGGAACTCGGGTGGACTTTGTACCCTATGGGATCCCAGAAACTTCAAAGGGGATTGTTTGTTCAAGCATCCTAACTTTCTATACATCCTCTTCCAAGAGGTTGGATCCGACTCCACTTGGATTGCCATCAATGTTTACGCCCCCAACTTAGAGACTCAACGTGGGAAATTATGGAAAGATATCACAAACTTCATCAACACTTGTGGTAAAATTCCCATATTAATAATGGGGGATTTTAATTGTCCCCTTTTTCCTTCGGAAAAACAGGGAGGAGTTCCTGCCATGACCGCCAACATGGAAGCTCTTGCTAACTTCATCAGGGAGAATTCACTACTTGACATGGAACTTCACGGTTCCTCCTTTATGTGGTCAAACCGCAGATTGGGTAGGAACCATATTCAAAGCAGATTGGATAGATCTCTGGGCTCTCTGGACTAGATCTCTCTATTTCCTGACTTCTACCTCAAATCCCTCCCCCAGGTGCCTCTGTAACCACAACCCTCTCCTGCTTGAGTGCAAATCACAATCTGAATACCAAGAATCCTCCCTTCAGGTTCGAGCTTTCCTGGCTTGAGAATAATCACCTAAACCCTCTTGTTGCCAAATGGTGGAATATCAATATTGAGGGCACTGACATGTTTAGATTTTCCAGCAAGCTCAAAGAAATTAAAAAATAGCTCAAAATATGGAAGTCTACGGTCTTCGGCAACATCAAGCTCTGCAAACAGAAGCTATCTCAGGATTTGGCTAAAGTCTCTACTCAAATGGAGATTGAGGGGAGATTGGATCACCTTCACCAAAAAGAAACCTCCCTCCTCAGTGATTACCACAACACGCTTCAAGAAGAGGAGACCTATTGGAGGCAACGCTCTTGAGCCCTTTGGCTCGAGCAGGGGGATCGTAACACCAAATTCTTCCACATCACTACTTCCAAGCATAAGAGCAGAGACAAGATCAGAGAGCTGGTGTCGTCCTCGGGTACCCTGTTAACATCTGAGGCTGATATCTCCAATGAGCTTGTCTCCTTCTATTCTAACCTCCTCCAGGTAGATCAGCCTCCTTCGAGCAATCAATGGCCTCCATGCTCCAACATATCCCACATCTTGTGTCTTCTGAGATGAACAATAATCTGATCAAACCTTTTGCTATGGAGGAAATTCACAAAGCGGTCTTCGCCATGAAAAGGGACAAAGCTCCGGGCCCGGATGGTTTTCCTGCTGCTTTCTTCCAAGTGTTTTGGGAAACCATCAAGCAGGATCTCTTCAAAGCGGTTAATGAGTTCCATATCAGTAACAATCTTCTAAAAGAATTGAATACCACCTTCCTTGCCCTGACCCTAAAAGTGCATAGTTCAAAAGATGTCTCCATCTTTAGGCCAATCAGTTTATGCAACACCGCTTACAAGATTATCACTAAGATGTTGGCCTCCAGGCTTAAACCCCTAATGAATGCTCTCATGTCGTAAAACTAGAATGGTTTTATTAAGGGGTGGCTTATCCAAGGCGTATCATTACGATTCATGAAGCTATCCACTCGGCGTATCACTCAAATCCCTGGAATGATCCTAAAGCTTGATATGCAAAAAGCATTTGACAAAGTCAGCTAGCCTTTTTAATTAGGGTCCTGGAAAAATATGGTTTCGATAAAAGATGGTGTAGTTGGGTCTTCTCTTGTATTGCGACTCCTTGCTTCTCTATTCTTATCAATGGCATTCTGGCAGGATTCTTCAAAAGTAGCAGAGGTATCAGGAAAGGTGACCCCCTGTCACCCTTCCTCTTTGTTCTTATGGCGGACTCCCTTTGCAAAGCGCTGGAGGTAGCGAAAATTCAGTCAGTCATTTTGGGTCCGAAAATCACCTCCAGCTTCCCTTTTGCCACTCACAGCCAGTTTGTTGATGACACTTTGCTATTAAGTGTTGCCTCTGTGATTGAAGCCCAAGCTATCATGGATATCCTATCTCTTTACCAAGCAGCTTCTCAGCAAATAATCAACTTCAACAAGAGTAGCATCTCCTTCATCAACACTACTCCTAGGACTCAGAGAAAGATTGCGGATATTTTTGGGTGCAATATTGTGGACCTCCCTACCTCTTATCTTGGCATCCCCCTCTTCCATGGTAAGAAATCTAAAAATCTTTGGAATCCAGTCATTGAAAGATACCAAAAAAATGCTCACTTGCCTGAAAGGGGCTCTGCTCAGTCAGGTTGGAAAACTCCAACTGGTTAAAGCCACCCTCCAAAGTCTTCCTACTTACTTCATGTCCCTTCTCAAAGTTCCCAACTCGGTGAAGGAGGTGGTGGAAAAAATCCAAAAGCACTTCCTGTGGTCTGGGATAGAAGAAAGGAAGAGGATCCATCTTGTCTCATGGAAGGAAGTGTGTAAGCCGACTTCTCAGGGTGGGCTCGGTCTAAGAAGGATGGCTGACATGAATGTGGCCCTCCTGGCCAAACTTGGTTGGGACGTGGCTAAAGGTAACTCTCATTGGGCTCAGCTTCTCAGAGCTAAGTACCTTGCTAATAATGAAGATTTCCTCACTTCAAATCCAATTCGAGGTTCAGCCATTTGGAATTCTGTTATTAGTTCCCTCCCCATTATCTGGGCTGGCACTAAATGGAGATTTGGAAATGGTAGACTTATTGACTTCTAGTGGGATCATTAGATTGGGGACGAGCCGCTTGATCGCAATCCCTCATGGGATCCTGTGAAAAGAAGCCTCATTAATAAGTAGGGAAGGTTAGTTTCGGGCTATTGGAAGGTGGTGAATTCCATTCCCTCCTGGAATATTCAGGTTTGGGATGATATAAGTGAACAATAGAGCATGCTCCTGACTTCACTTAGAACTATGCTCTCATCCATCTATATCCCCTTCTCCCAACATGAAGATGAGCTAATTTGGCCCCTCTCCCGTCTGGCTCTTTCTCGGTTAAGGCTGCTTATCTCTCAATGCATTGTGTTGACTCTGGTCCCCCTCACCAAATTTTGGTGAAGGAGATCATCCCCAAAATTGGTTTTTTTCCTGGCTCTCTTCTAAGAATGCTTTCCTCTCTGGAGAAAATCTGAAAAGGAGGGGTTTCTCTCTTCCCACTAGATGTGTGCTTTGTACTAAGGAGGTG
Source organism: Taxus wallichiana var. yunnanensis (assembly GCA_018340775.1). Classification (NCBI taxonomy): domain Eukaryota; kingdom Viridiplantae; phylum Streptophyta; class Pinopsida; order Cupressales; family Taxaceae; genus Taxus; species Taxus wallichiana. The sequence goes on along the minus strand of CM031235.1, from coordinate 693,340,443 downwards.
GAATCCTCTGCCCATCTTTTGATCCACTGTCCCTTTTTGCAAGTTATCTGGCATTGGTTCTTATCAAGGATGGGTGTGTTCTGGACCTTCCCTAAGTCCATTCAAGACACCCTCTCTCAATGGAGTTCCCCTTCACTCACCCGGCTCTGGTTCTAGCCTGGAAACTTCTCCTCCCACATGGCATATGGGGCATCTAGAAAGAAAGGAACAGAAGAATATTCAAAGACCAGAGTCTTGAACCTGATCGGGTGGCTACCCAGATTGCTCTAACTTTCCAGGATAATCTCAACTCTCACCTCTGGTCCAAATATCAACAAAAAATCCAAATCTGTAACTCTCGGGAGTGGCAGCGGTTGTTGGCTATTCATCCTGTAAGTAAGGCACTTCCTCTGCTCGGGGATTAGTTCGATGGCTTCCTCCCCCTCCGGGTTGGAGAAAACTTAATACGGATGGGGCCTCGAAAGGAAATCCTGGTAAATCAGGTGGAGGAGCCATTCTTCGTTGCTCCTCGGGTTCCATCATTGTTGCCTCTGCTCATAATCTTAACTATGGCACCAACCATCGTGTGGAAGCCATGGCCATCCTCAAAGGCCTTGAGCTGGCTATCAAATTTGGCGACGATCCTCTCCAAGTTGAAAGTGACTCCCTCAACATCATCAATCTCCTGCAATCTGTTGATTCTAGTCAATGGTCAATCCAAAATATCATAGCTGATATCAGAATTCTACAAAGAAATTTCTAGCAAATTTAGTTCCAGCACATCTTCCGGGAGTGGAATAAAGCGGCGGACCACCTAGCTAACATTGGAGTCCTCCTTGAGAGTCAACAAAGTTGGACGGACAACTTCTCGGTTGATCTCTTCCAAATTACTCAAAATGATCTATCCCAATGCTGACTGGTTGAAGGGGGAGCTGATATGGGTTTTAGCAATGCCTTTATGGCCTCCTCAAAAGGTGGCAGCATTTATGTTTGATTTACTTTGAAAAGGCCTTTGGCACAGAACCATTTGATGAGGGAGATGTGTTATGATGTGGAGGATTTCCGCACGCATGGGGTAATTCCTCCCCTTAATCATATGATGATCTGGCAAAAGGAAAATGATGGCGAAGCCAACGGCTCCCACGCCCTGGGCGGGCTTTTAAAGTACCCCCATCACTCTCTCTTCTGCACTTTTCCAAAATTCTCAACAATGGGTGGTCAACTCAAGCAGATTGACCTGCTTACTGTGACTCGAGTTAAAGAAGATGTGGAGGTATGGAACATTTCTACTGGAAAATGGCATCATGACTTTCCTGGAGAGGATGGCGGGATACTCGGCCCTAGTCTCGTACACAGTTATGGCTTCTGGTCAACGGGGAGGGTATAGATTGGTAACACGCATTTTACTATCTCCACCAATGCTATCGTTGATGCCACGGGTCTTCCTACCATAGTGACATCTATTTCAAGCGCTCGTTGCATGCTGAAATGTAGGATTTCATCACTCCAGGGGCCAAGCCGGTTAAATATCTCTCTGGCTACACACGCGATTCCTGCCTCCGCCATGGAACAGAGTCGTTGAAGTTGTAATGCATTATTTCACCATTGATGGCCATTATCGTCTAGTCTACGACCCTCACTTCTTCATCCTTTCTCATCTACATTGGGGAAAAAAGATTAATCTTGCGGCTTTCCTCTATCAATCTCTAGAGCACTCTATTCAGCTGGCTCATGATGGGGAAGGGGCTATTCTCCACCAGGGCTTACTGTACTTTCTTTTTCTAATGTTGCTTGACATGCCGACTTAATCCACTTCCCCCAAAACTGGTCACCATCATCATTCTCCTTCACCTTCCCCACCCCTCCTCCACCTCCCTCCACTCTTCTCGGCGCCACCATCGTTTGCACCTTTCCTCGACTTCGACTCGGACGTCACCATTCTTAGCCCTCCCCTCATTATTTTCGAGCCCTCTTCTCCCCCTGGTTTCCCTCGCACCTTTTGTGCCTGTTACTGGAAGGCACTGACACCAGTTTTAAAGTTGTCTCCCTGGTCTCAAGCCTCGATACCTCCCTTGCCGAAGACATTCTGGGCCTCGCCAAACTCTATCCTGACTCCCGGCCTTAGAGTAGTTGGAGACGAACCAACATGTGGACGACCCCACTTCTTAGACTGTTGGAGACAATCCGCTCTTTGACGACAGCGAACCTCCTACTGACACTATGAAATCTTCTCTGAATTTGAACTCAACTCCTACCAAGCATGCGATTGTTGACTCTCAGAGGGAGGAGCAGAGTCGATTTGGTGTCATCTATTTTAAACAAGCTCCAACGTGCCTTCACTGCCTTGAAGGCCTGGGAGGCCTTCACTGATTCTACCAGGAGCGCCATTGCCAAAGATTGCTCGGAGCTCATCACCCTTGCGGAACAACTTGCGGAGGACTCGGGTTCCCCCAGAGCTAGAACTACTGTCTCTGAGCTGAAAAAGCTCTTCTGATGTTATCTTCTTTCCTCTGCTGTATCTTTTTCGTTTTCCTTTTTTTGGAATCTCCATGGGTACTTTTTTGCTATGTTCTAAATTGCTAAATCTGGCCTGATGGGATTCTTTGTATAAGGTTGTGGGACCTTCTAAAACCCTCTTTTTACCCTATATATTCCAAAAATAATCACATCACTACTAGGTTATCATATTAAATCTTGCTATAACACTTTCATGATATGTTTCACTCTTTTAATGATACATAGATATTATTGAGCGTGAACTTAATTTATCCTATGACTTCTACACATTTTCTTGTGCTTAAATGTCAACTCTATTGTGAACATTATCATGACATGTTTACTCTTATGATCATATGCATCCATATATTGTATTACTTTATTTGTAAAATTCTACAAAGATACTTGTGGTAAAAAAATCTATCTTACGGTTTATACACATTATACCATGTTAGTTGATACACTAATTTTGGTTTATATCATTCATTGTGTTGCTTTTTAAGTATTTCATGACTAACACTTTCTCTTTTGAGTTAATTTATCCTTTGCAACATCCCTTATCTCAAAAGGGGTAAATATTATGGGGTTTTCTAGCACATTCATGTAGATATCATATATAGTGCTTAAAATGCCATTGTATGATGATATGCACACAATTATTACATCGTGACATATACACAACTATTACATCATGAAAAATACACATATTCACTTAACATGCCTAATCATTGCATATGGTTTTGCATGGCTTCACACAACAAGCATAATTTCTATGGTTATATTTATGCTTAAACTATTTTTTTGTCACATACAACTCAAACGAAAAAATTTGCACATATTTCATGTTTTTACTTTTCATTTTTTCTTAATTATTGATTTTGTATAAGCATCTTGATTGGACTTTAATACATGCTTTTACATGTGGCATGCAAGCTCGCATGTAAATGTATACACATGGAAGAGAAAACAAAACACATATTCCAATCTCACATGGTCCTTATCCTGGTGGGAGGTTTTGTTTCACATTCATTTTATTTTAATCAAGTGATTTCCAATTACTAGATTAAAGTGGGGGAAATTATAGCTACTTAAATCTATACCAATGACATTTGAAAATTAATCCTCAACATTTATCTCATCCCATTAATCCTTGTGTACTTAAATGACAAACTCTTATACACATCTTTCATAACTAGCACTACTGGCCACGAGTCATACATATTATCCATCATTGACTAGTCAAAGTATAATTATCGAATATAGATCACATCTTCAAACATTCAACCAACATCTTGTACACTTAACCTTGATGAAGCTAGACATGACAAAAAAAAACCACTTGGGTGACTTTGTCCTCAGGGCGATGACTTTATCCTCCAAAGCTCTAATGATTATATTTTCAATTTCACAAGCTACTCCTATTGGCCTAGTGTCATTTGAGTGAGAAATCTTGTCACAATATTGACCTATAAATTTGTATTCACATAATCCATTCTAAGGGCCTCACATCTCACATATTTGGGCTACCTAAGAGATAACAATAGACCACCCAATTAATATATCAATCTCTTAAGCATATTCAACCAACTCTAAGTTTGCACGCATCCTACAAGGCTACATTGGGCTAATTTGTAAAGTTGAATATCACACACCAAATAACATTATTGATTTTCGATGTCTTATTAGCTTCTTCATTTCCAAACACACTGCTTTGTGACATACATCTTGCACACATACATCGGTGTGGAAATGTGAGGGTTTTATGTCTCTTAAGATTATTTCTACATAGAATTACTGAGTGGGGTCACTCAATCCAATTGGACTAACCCTTTTTAGGTCCCCAAGAAAATAAGAAGAAAAAATAGTAATAATCCACTACACATTTTCAATCACTTTGAATGTAAAACATTGGAAAAAGATAATTACATAGAAGATCACAGTCCTAAAAGTAAAATTCGACAAAAAAACTACACAAGAAAAATCCATTCATATAGGATGAATCCATCTAGATTTGACGGTTTTGTCCTCCTCTCGATTTTAGAGTCCCAAATTTTTAGGACAACTCAACAACATTTTGCACATCCTTCTTGCAAACTCTCACATCACTTTCAATTTGTCTCGTTAAAAAAATTGTGTAATATCATCTAACCCTAACTTGTAATTTCTTTAGTTAGGTCACATATGCTAGTGTAATTGTCGTTCATATTTAGACACGATTTAGGATCTATATGTTGATTGTAATTTACTTTATCTGGTCTTGTGCCATATTTGCATAATTATTTAATGTGTTAAATATATTAAACCCCCGCATTTTATTACTACAATCACTTTACATCTACATTATCCTTTAACACTCGAGATTTGTCGGAAAATCGAGAGATTATAACTTATGAAAACTACATGCCTTACATATTGGGCAACCTAACACCTTGGGGATTCTCTACATCAATGGAATTTTACATATCGAGCTTGGTTAGAATATATCTTTAGTATATTGTGAATTATTAGAGTTTTTATCTAGGGGATGACTACCACACGAGGGGCATACTAACATTGAGGGCATCTAGCCAAATACGATAATAATGGTCATATTCCTTACACACAAGTCTAATGTGGGCACTACATTGTTATTGTTTATCTTACACTACTGTATTCCTTACAAGGCGTGTTATATCATTCTTTGTCTGATGACCACATTGCTTATGTCTATACATCAACTTGACCATACTCCATGCTTAATTGCATTTTTCATTTACTAATTTTAGTTACTTTATTGCATATTTCTATACTAGTTGATTACTATTGGTCATGAGTTCATGTTTTGGCTATCTAATTTTTTTGTTTATATAGTTCATTTCCTTTTTACTTATATACTTAGTTTTCTTGCACGACTTGAACGATCTAGGAACTTGTTGCATACTTTGTGTATTATCTTATTTTAAATAGTTAGGAAATTATGTGTTTTTACTCGATTGTTTTGTGATATTACACGATTTGATTGCTCTGGGAACATACTTGTATACTTTGTGATTTTGTCTAATCCGGATACACTTAGAATTTTTATGACTATATGTTTTGATCATTATACGGTCTTGTATATTCTCACCGATCTAATTGCTTGTGTGATTACATGCTTTAACTAATACATGATTTTGTCCACTCTAACCGATTTAGGAACTTGGGTGTTGTATGTTTTGTTTGCTTTGTGACATTATTTGATTTGAATACTCTGTGCACTTATATGTTTTGTGTTTTGTATGCTCTATGATCTATTTACTTTGTGCACTTGTATAATCCATGATCTAATTTCTCTAGTAACTTGTATGATCTATGTTTTATTTGCTCATATGTTGTTGTTACATTATGCGCGATCTTTCATTGTTTGTATGGTTTATCCTCACATACACCGGTGTAAATCATCCATCCCATTTCCCGGACACATTACTTGCTACATATCTATATTAGAATGAAACTCTTATGATACATTTCTTACCTTTCAAATCTCTTATGACATATCCTATAACACACTTTACTTATGAAACACTTTTCTTATTATACACATTGCATATGATACACCTTGTTTATAATGCATGGATTATTGACATACTTTCTTAACGCACATTAATTGATTACATTTTTATCTCTAAGTTGAATGATTGATTCACATTATGATTATTTCTTTCTCATAATCCATTGTTTATTCCACACTAATTTATAGTACATTGATATTGTATATCTTAATTTATATGTTGCTCATGGCACTTTTATTGTTATATCCTGGTTGTATGCACATAATTAGATACACTTTAATGATTGTATAATTTCTTATTTCACACTTTTAAAATAAATTTTCTTGTTACATTCCTTGTTTTATACACAATGATTGAACACATATCGTTTTTGCACACACGGGCTAACAAGTAACATTGGTTAATTCGGTCATGTCTTATCAATATGTCTATTTATGATGGGCATGTCGGGCATGTCATAGGTCGCTCTGGACCCATTAGACATTGATTCACGTGTTTGTTTTTCATCTTTGCTCTTCCCATAATTATTATGGTACTTGTTGAATAACTAGAACACTCTCGTAATATCTTTCACACTTTTAATGATACATGCTACTCATGCAAATATGTTTATATCGATCAACATTGCTAATTTTTACCGTGTTAGCTGATATACTATATATATTTTACATCATTTATGTTATTGCTTATGTACTTTATATGACAAATACTTTCTCTTTCGAGATAATTCATCCTTTCGACATCCCTCGTCTTAAAGGGGGCATTTTATGGGGTTTTCTAATAATTTCATGTAGATTACAAATGTTGAGTATGATGCCATTATGGAAACTAATTAATTACTAAAAATTATAAGTTTTTTTGTGTTTATGGTGTCTAAGAGTTGTTTGGCTATGTGAAAATTTCTATTTTAAGAATACTATTTTTAAAATTCTATTTCTAGATTCTAAGTGTTAGTTAAATTCAATTCACTAGATGTGGAATTAATTGAGTTTGAATCATCATTGTCCATTCATCTCTAAGAGGTGGGGTGTCATTTCTATGTTTTATGACTAAATTTAGTCTTATCTTGATCCATTTATATTATTAGAAGAGATTAGGGCACCTAGGTTCACTGGGATGCATGATAGGTGTGCATGTGTCACTTAAACTAATTTTGGCTTCTTGCATGTTGTTCATATATTAGTAGTGGATGTGTAGACACTTAAATTTGGTAATTACACTCTTTGACAATGCTAGTATTGACATTTATCTCTTGCTCAAACAAGTTCACATTACCCATTCTCGTAATACATCTTTAGGTCTCTTATATAACTTGTTTGATCTTAAACACTTGTCTTTCAATAGTTTTTGAGAATCAAATGCATAAAATGCACTAAGAAACATCGTTGGTCAACTTCCGAGCCTCGCACTTCATATTTCCCCTCTAGGGTCACTAAATGCACAACATGGGCTAGAACATCCATATGTTCCTAACCCCAAGTGTACGGTTTTGACCTTACTCACTTTGATCACAAACTTTCAGTTACACATTATTCTTTGGGTCATTTACTCCTTTTCGGATGGCACTTGTAACTTAAATAACATTTGTAAGCATATGTAAGAAACTGAAACTCGCCTCATTTAGAACCTAGCATTCTTATGGACTCCTATTGCAAAATCTACAACAAAAGGTACCCAAAGCTCCCTATACTATATAAATACCTCTACACATTCACTAGAATACCACCATCTACAAGTCTAAAGCTTCCCACATTTGCAAGCACTCAAAGTCGCCCATTCAAGTGAATTTATAAGAGAGAGACCCAAGTCAATCTTTGTCAACGAAAGGATGTCAAATCTAATTACACTACAACTAGAAATCACAGGTAGTTGGAGAATGACGTGTGGTTTAAGGCCTCTCGGAGTAGTGTCAATGTTAGCGATGCGTAGGGTTACCCACAACCCAACTAATTTTTATTTTGTTAGACTTGTCATCCACATTTAGGGTTTGAAATATTGAGCAGAGCATTCATATGCCCCCTTAGTGTGACCGATAGTGATCGACAGAGAGCAATGAAGAGATTAAAACAAGAGACAAACACGAAAGTTGCGGGCATTGTTTTAAGTAGGTTCAAGACTGCAAAAATGGGTCAAGACCATACGAAGTTATTGCCCCTACTATGTGGTCCTACCTAAGAGATTTTTCAAGTCATAATTTCAATTACTCAAGCACTCTCGGTCTAGACACCCTTGTTTCATCATTTAGATCACCCAAATTTGCCCATAATCACCAATAACAAAATAAGTGCACTTAATCCCTTGTGTTTGTTAATTTATATTATATCATGTACATTTTTCTTAAGTATCAAGGTGTTATTATGATATTGAATGGTTAATGTTGTAAGTTATTTAATTAAAATATCCCCCTGTAACTTCTATTTCATTCCTTTTTGGTTAGGCACAAATCTTAATCAAATCTAAAAAGGGTGAAAACAGGATGCTATTTATCATATCGAGTCTATTTTAGTATTTTTAGTTGATTTTAGTTTAATTATGTGGTGTAGAAGTTATTATTAGTCTTTTAATTTTCATGCAAGTTGAGACAAGTCTTATTGTAATGGTTATATTAGCCTTGTTTATTGTTTAATTGTTTTAATGCAAACTGGGGGGAATTATTTCAAGTGGTTGAGATTTTTGTGATGTGTTTAGCTCTTATTTCATTTGTAGATATTTAATTATATATACAAACAAGATTTGAATTCATTATGTGGAGTTATACAATGCATATTTTGTCATCAATCTCACTTACAAGCAAACTAGTTTAATCGTTGGTAATTATGAGCAAGTTTGGATGATAACTACCTTCAAGTAAGAGGGTATTTCAAATTTGATTTGCACTCCATTCACATATAAAAACCTTCAACATATATAATGATTAAGTTGACAATATATGATAGTATTCACATAGTTATTACAAACATGTTGCAAATATTTGACAATTGTTAAATTATGACACATACACTTCATTATGACTTGAATACCAAAATCATAAATAGATTGGCTTAATGATGGACTCAATTACACATAGGATGACTTAGTGGTAGGTTTAATTACACATAGGTTATCTAAGTGGTAGGCTCAAGTGCTAAAATGGCTCTTGTATGTTCAATTGCTACAATGGCTCCCTTAGTAGGATCATGATAGAATCAAATGTCAAACATTATTACATATAACATTGCATCCATTATATTAGACACTACATGCGTATAAGTGTAGGTGATTTATGCTTTAATTACAATTGTTGTTATTTTATTGATTTTACAAGAATATTTGTCACACATTAATACATACTTTTGTATGTGGCTTACAAGTTTACATGTATGACACAAAAAGATAAGGAATACACACATTCCAGGTCTCAAGCATTCCATTTCCTTTTATGAGGTTCACATTTATAATTCATTTTATTATAATACAATGCTTTTCAATTACTAAATTAAAGCAAGGGTAATTATAGTACCCTAAATTTGGACCAAAGGCACTTGGAAATTATTATTTGGCATTCATCCTAACCTACTCCCTTTTATACAATTATTTGACATATTCTTACATGTATCTCACTTAATTTAGTAATCCATAGCCACTAGGTCCCATTTGTTACTCAAATTTTACTCATAAAGAACATTTGAGCTATATCCACAACACATCTTCAGACTCCCAACCACATTTCCCACTTCTAGATTAGATTCTGACCTAAGCGGGGGTAGAACCAATTGACATTTCTGACCTTAGTTGATGTTTTCATCCTAGACACTTCCAAAACAAATGTATAAGTTACAGGTGAACTCGGGGTTGATTAAGTGGGAAAACCTCACAAATATGGTTATCTAGGGGATCACACATGTACAAAGAATCCATAAGAAGGGATATCATTGCTTTATTTATCTTTTAAGCAACCAACAAGCTACTTAGTTTGAATGCATCTCATGTGTCTTCCCTATATCACTATCACATGCTACAACATACAATAAAGATCATTGCCACGTTTTTAGAGACATTATTATGGTCTTGCAAAAACATTATTTATTACACATTTACACACATTCATTGAGAGGATAACTATACAAGGCTTGATCCCTTTTCAAAGTATTTGCATAAAGTGTAGTGCTCATAACACCACCAGAGGGTGGAGTGAGGTCAATCTAACACAATTAGACTAACCCATTTTCTAGGTCTCTAAGAGAGGTGGGGTTTGAAGAAGGAGCTCATATCTAGTCACGTAAACATAATCAATAGAATTTGAGCATAGATCTAGTACCCAAAGATATAAATTTTATGTGGTAAAATTCAAATATGGAACAAAATAACAAAGGGAAAATTTGACCATAAAGGGTAGAACTTCCCATACAATTTTCCCTATTTAGGTGAATCATGTCCTACACGTAGTATTATTATTTTAGATTTTACATGTATGTTTACAACACTATACACAACTCGTTCCTCCAAATTTAGATCATAGTCACTTTGTCACAACTTTTTATAGGTGAATACGTTCCTAACCCCGACATGTACTTTCATTTACCAATTTTCTAGAGGTCGTATTTTTCCAAATACAATCAACACATGATTTAGGATATATAGATTTACCATATTTACCAATTTCTAATTCCTAACTCATATTTATACATAATAATCAACATAATTAGATCAAAACCCGATTTTGATATAATAATGTGATGGTAGTAATTGTATCTCCAAGATTGAATGGTTGGAAGATCATGGACATGGTGGTAGTGTATCTAGTATAGTAAATGTTTATTATTAGTTTTTATTCATAGAGATGCTTTGTATAATGGTGAAATGTGAAGTCGTTATGTTAAGACTATACTCACTAAAACCCCATTACGATTGGCACTTGTTTACACCTAAAATCAAATGAATACGAGTATGATATGAGTTTTCTTCCTTATCTAGTAATAGGTGTATGAATATTACAAGTATAATATTTTGAATTAATTAATCCGCATTAACCACAAAACTCATAATATAGCTATTAATGTAGTATATGATGATAGAATAACAAACTAATTACTTAAAACACGGAGGGACGAGTACTTATTTGATCAAAGAGGTACATAAGTGATTTGGGTGTGCAGTATGGATGTATATGCTTATTAGAATCTATAAATACTTCATCTCTAGAACTCGCTTGATTACGACTCTTGTACAGATCTATCAACTTTTGTTGGGGCATAACATGGTCTAGTCATGGGATGTACAATCTTGGACCAACATATGCTAGGGTTCTATAAATTTTAGTTCCCATCAATGACCTAAAAATATGCTTCACTATTTATCGTTAGGGCTCAACACAATGTGACACCTTCTTGTGATGACCTGTAATGGGTGAAACCCTATAATGCCTAAACTAAAAATTATTGAACATGATTAGATAAACTAACCCTATGATGAATTCGTGTGTGTTTGGAGTTGTAATTACCCTATTGATCAACCCCTACAAAACCAATATGGGTGTTACACTACATCCCCTCGCAAATGCGATAAGACTCCATGTAGTTCTTCTAGTGTAGGTACACTAGTATATGTAAATCTAAGCCAACCCCTTATGTTGCCTTTGTGTCTCTTGACACATAGAGTTATGTGTGTGTGTGTGTGTGTATATATATATATATATATATATATATATATATATATATATATATATATATATATATATATATATGTGATGAGCTTATAGTGTGATGAGCTTCAAATAAAATTTATTCCCCTTTTCCCTTAAGACCTATGGAAATTCTTTATGTGGCTTTTTGTTGCTAAGACTTGGATATAAGACTTTTGAAGGCTTGGTAATGGAGGAAATTAGACTCTTGAACTTAGTTTGAGTGTTTCAGACTCGTGTGGTGAATTTTCTAATAGATCTTGTGCTATTTTAAAGAGATTTAGGAGTGCCTTGAGTTCTTTTAGAGTATAATTTTCAATGTATTCTTGAGAATGTCAAGTGAGTTCTTAAGTGAATTATACTTGCTTATATAGGTTTTTGTAGGTTAGGTATCACATCAAGGCTGACCTACGAGATAAGAAACGACCCATAAAGATATTCCAATTAATAAAAAAATTGTTAGAAGGTAGGATACAAGGCCATACAACTCATCCCAAACTATAGTATGCCTTGGTCTCATTCTATATAGTTTCATACAGGGTAGTTAGTGTTATTCAACTAAGATTTTAAGTGAGATGCTGCATGAGTGATATAATACTTTGGATAAACGCTATTGAGTGACAAGATAGTGTGTAGAGTTGAGCAATTCATGCGGGAGAGAGAAGGATATGTCAATTAAGCTTAAAATGAGAGTGCAAGTCATAATAGATGAGTAAAGCCAAACTTGTCGATGCCAAAGGATAGGTCACCAGATTTATTTGTCTATAGTACTAAGATTTTATTTTCTCTGAGTTTCAAACACATGTTGTTTCAAGGTCTCTTTTGACTATAAATGTTTAGAAGAGGTTTATATTCTAAATAGGTTCAATTGATATGGAATCAAAACCATAGATAAGTGGTTGTAATATTATGAAAAATCAAGCATTATTTTGAAATTTTGAGCATTTCAAGTTGTGAATTACATGTATCCATGAGAAAAGTTAGGAGACAAGATCGATGACATGAAATATTGTTATGTTTACTACTTTGTATTTTATTCATTTGGGAAGATTAGATTGAGATGAGTGATGAGAATTATTAACTTGGTACACATGGATTTCATTTGTGGGATATGCACCAAATCCATAAAATTGCTAAGAATATGGGGAAACATGTTCAATTGTTGTGATATAGGTTCCCTAATTAACAAGGTGAACGAGGCAATCTAGTACATTGTTAAAGTATGCCTTATGTGTCTTCCTTAAATGCAATCTGGTCACCTTTTTGGGAAATTATTGACTAGTATATTTATACACCATTAACTATAAAACTAACATTTGGGCAGTAGAATGATTATTTGGTGGGGGCGTGTTGGTATATAAACTTCACTTTTTATTTATATGTTTGTTTTTAAAGCTTGAAGTTGGAGGAGAAGAAAGCAAGGAAAACACCATAAATCAATCCAAAGTAGTAACAAGGAAAACCCAAGCATCTAAGGATACTCTCCTTGACAAGTATGAGGAAATATTAATAATAATGCACGTTATTATTATTTTCACACCGTTAAATAACCTTTTTGGTTATGTTTCAAACTAAAATTATATTGTATTGTAGAAGGGGGTAGGTATTTACGGGCTTAAAGGAGGGCATATTTAGCAACACAAAATTAACTTAAGAGATGACGAAGGATGCATTTGAAGGTGCGAGGAAAAACACAACATGGATTAATAGGGGAAATGACAAGACGAAGAAAGCAAAAACAGACACTAAGGAAAAAAAAGGAATTCAAGATCCATTGTAGATTGATGAGGAGTGTTGTTGGAGTTAGCGCTAGTAATGAAAAATACTAATTAAATACAATATCTGAGGGTAAATAGTTTAATCATTCATGGTGTCCATAAACTAATAAGTAGGGTTGGCTCTTTGTTTTTTAATACATTGGAGGGGTGTATAAATATTTGTAGTGTTTTGTTTGTTAACTATTTTGTGAGTTAAAAATATTATTTGAATAATCAATTAGTAAATGTTGGAACTTATTCTTACATATGCATTACATATATGTAACTCTATAAAATTATGAATGAAGTTATAGTTACAAATATATAAACTAGAATCAACACCTAAAGTTACTTGTGAATGGTCAACGAACACCCATAGTCAAATGCTTATTATCCCATCGTTGCACATTTATTTGTTAAAAGGAATTTTATATAGACCCAAACCGATAAGCCTATAAATACAAGTGTTTATCAACCATTCACAAACATTTTTAAGTGTAAATACGGTTGAAATAGAATCCCATGGTTATAAAAACATCGCACCTCTTTCCCGCCTTCATACATATCACACGAGCTAGTAAAATAATTATATTTAAGTGACCCTTGCACCATAATTACAATGATAGGCGGTTTCCAAATTGGAACAAGGCAAGACAATTATGATAGTTGATAGAGGCATAAATGACTCAATTTTTTGGGGTTATTGATGAACTTAACTATTGCATTCGTCCAATACACATGCACACGTGCACACACACATGCACTTTTATGGGATTTCCAAAATTTCATATTGTTTTCTCGTGTAAAGGAAGTGTATGCAACAATATTTTTTGTAGTATACTTTTACCCTGTCACACGTCAAAATATTATTTAAAGTAATTAATAAATGTTTATAAAACATTAAAAAGTAATGGTTTTGTTGAGGCCAGTAACCTTTTTTTTTAAAGATTAGATAACTATTTGGTTTTGAGGGGATCCAAAAAACCCACAATACATAAATAACCATAACAAAAAACGGCAACTATTTAACTGCCACATAAATGGTTCAATTTTTTGCTTTCCCTCGAAACACGCTTTGAATTTTTAATTTAAAATTTTAGTTGTAATTCTAGTTTACTAGTCAATGTTTGTTAGCATTTTTTTCGTCACCTCCATAAGCAATAGTTACAAAAACATTAAAATAATACCATTAAAAATAATATTTAGATTTATTAGGAAAATTTGTATTTAAGTAAGGATGGTATATGTCAACTCTTCGGTAATATTTTTCACCTGTAGAGGAAGAACAGGTGGAAGACTGAGGACGAAGGTAGTGATGACAGTGGCGTGAAACCCTAATGGAGACTCTTGTGTAGGGAAGGGTGTCACACGCAGTCTTGGCCTCGACTCAGGACATGACATCGAAGACCAGTGAGAAGGAGTGAAAGGCCAGGGCAAGGAGTTATTCGTGGCTAAGAAGGGTGGTGCAAATCTCTCCGGCAAGAAAAGGAATTGGTGGCCATTTGAGATTTTATCTCCATGGACTAGGAGTATCGAATAGAATACATCAAACTTATGACATCTAAAGGTTTGTTAGCTCCCAGGCAGGAGTCCTGTAATTGTAATCCTGGCTACCCATCTAAGAATGTAATCAAGGAGATTCCTTCGGCTTTGAGAGGAGGTCAAAATACGGCTCACACGGCAGAGGGCCAAGCATCTCAAGAAAAGTTTTGCGGTGGAGTAGATTCCTCTAAGGCCACTGCATCCAATCTGCTTCCTTCAAGGAAGTTGTGAAGAAAAAATCTCCTGTCCATCTCCCTCGCCAACATACATTGTTGATCTGGATGATGATAAGCCTCTTTTGAGTTTGGATAACCCTGAGCTATTGGCCGACTCCAATCTCTTTCTCAGCTTGTGGTCATTGGGAGATTCAATGGTATGTGGTCATCTTCTTCCGCCCTTTTGCTCTGGATTTCTGAAAACTAGTCCAATAATTGTGAAGTTTCCTTCTGCTCCAAGGGCTTCTTTGTGGTACAGTTTAAGGAAGCGGAAGAGTATCAAAAATGTTTATCGGAAGGTCCATGGTTTTGGGGTAATGTGGGATTATTTCTCTCGCCTTGGTTCCTAGAGTTCGATCCAAATACTTTCTCCATCACAAAAATGTCTATGTGGGTCCACCTTCCGAATCTCCCATTGCATTTTTGGTATGCTCTTGAGGATATTGGTAATGCCCTGGGTAAATTATTAAAGGCGAGATATTGTCAGAGAAATGGTGGGCCTTCGGACCTATGCCCATTTCTGCACAAAGATCGATTTAGGTAAGGGACTACCTGATAAAATCTTACTGAAATTAGGGGATTTCCAACATGTCCAAACCCTAGACTATGAGAACACAACATTTTGATGTCACATCTGTTGAACTGGGTCACTTGCAGGCAGATTGTCTGCAAGGGAAGAAAAATTAACAGAAAAATGAGTCCGTCAAAACAAGGAGGTTGGAGAAAATATTCTTTGAACCAGGCTCATCAAACAATTCAAGAGGAGGAGCATGAAGAGGATCACCAAGCAAACTTAGGGAATGGCTCTAAGAGTTTGGCCAACATGGCACCCTCGAACAGGGGTAGAAAGAAAAAAGGCAACGAGAGGTGGTATAAAAGGGGTCACATTTCCAATGTTTCGACAAATCAAATTCGGATCAAGAACCTAATCTTGATCTTCCCAACAACCTTGCGATGGTGGTCACTTCTGATCAAAATAATTGGTAAGAGGTCTAAAAGAAAAAGGTCAAAAAGGGAGATTCGTGAATCTGCATGATTACTACTCTTCAAATGAAGAGCGGTAATAGTTAGGGGTCTTTATTATCCGTCCTTATTAGTTTGGTTTCATTCTTGTTCGGTGTGCAGGCTTTTGTGGTTTTGTTGGCTTGGTTTGGTCTTTAGGGGATTCTTTGGTATAGATGTAATCAGGTGGGTACCCTTCAATCCCTTGGTTCTAAGCTCTAGCTAAAAGCATTTAACTATAAAAAAAGATGGTATATTTCATATGTATTATTCTGGAAAATCAGATGTCAATATACCCCGTCTCTTGAGGAAACCACGTGTAACTTCCACTCAAAATGCCTCGGCCTCTATCAATCCATAAAGGACAGACCTTACATTGCATAAAGTAACTATTGATATCAAAGGTACTAGAAGACAAGGGCTTACTCTTACATATATCTCTAGAGTGCATAGTCTCCACAACATGCACATATTTGCTCCTTTGTTCTAAAGATTGTCCAAAACTAGTCTTGGCCATATATGTTCAAATAAGGAAAAAATAAGAGGTGTAACTTCTTCGGATACACCCTCCTCGTCCCAATAAAAAATCCAAAGGTCATCATAACCAACTCTTGTCATCCATTGCATTCCTCTTCCTTCTCTTCTTCCCTCATCTCTCTCCTGATTCACCCTTTTATTTTGGTTTTGATTGTATGTTCCTTATAATTAAAATTTTATAAACATAGTGTGCTTTAATCACGACATTTTCTTATTCTCTTTAGTTAGACATGAATATCCTCTTCTTTGTAGCTAGAAAACTATCTCCAAAGCCCATAGCCTTCATTACATGTGTATATATTCTCCTTTAGAATTCCAAAGATTCTCCAAAATGGCTCTTCCCCCATATGTTTAAATCATGATAAAAGAGGAGGATCAATTGTGCTATATGCATGATCCCAAGAGGCATCCTTAGAGATATAATCTAAGGAGAAAATTCTCAAACCTTGCATCAACGATTTTGAAGCCACCCAATGTTGTATACCTTGAAAAGTTTCCACTTATTTCTTCGTCATATTCAACAAAATTATGTGATCCCAAAGACGAGTATCACATCTTGTTGTGTTCTCCCATAACCCAATAAGCAAAAAAATAATCTCTTGTTAAAATTATATGCTTAATATTTAAGATGATGTAGGTTGGTAAACGATTACGTCAATTTATTTTTAGCGTAGGATTTGATTTATTTTTTCCTTTCATTTGTTGATACACACATTGATTTCTTAACAACATACTTCTTTTAAGTTGATGTGTTTTTGACTTATTCTCTTATTTATATTTTTACACGTTAATGTATTCTATCAAAGGTCATATGTGTATGTGGTCTTTGGCCGGGTGGAGGGATTTGAGTAGTTGTGGGATTTTTACCAGACATACCATCTCCCATGAATTCATTTATTAGATCCCTTTTTACTCCACTCATATTATGCGCACCTCATTCCATGTGTGAGAGGATTCATTAGAAATATAATGTAGGGCACATATTCTCAAATATTGTGTCGCCAAATCTATCGTTCTAAAGATAATCAAAATGTAGGCTTGGCCAATATGTTTAAATTAGGAAAATAAAGGAGGTACGACTTCATCAGATGCACCATCTCTGCCTAATTAAAGATCCAATGGGCATCGTAACTAACTCCCATCATCCATTAGGTTCTTTTCCCTTCTCTTCTTCCATCCTCCTCTCTCCTATTCTACCCTTTGCTCTTTGTATTGACTGTACATTCCTTGTATTGAAATTTTATAAATGTAATGTGCTTTAATGTAACATTTTCATCTTCTCTTTAGCTAAACATGTATATCCTCTTCTCTTTAGCTAGATAACCATCTCCGCAGTCCATAGCCTCCATGTAATGCATATATCTTCTCCTTTATCTTTCCAAAGATTCTCCAAACCTACTCTTCACTCATATGTTCAAATCATGATAAAGAGGAGGATCGACTAAGCCAGATGCACAATCTTGACAAGATTCCTTGGAGACATAATATATGGAGCAAATTCTCAAGCGTTGTACCAATGAATTTATAGCCACCCAATGTCATATGCTTTGAGAAGTTTCCCCTTATTTGTTCGTCAGATTCAACAAAATTGTGTGAGCCCAAAGGCGGGTCTCATAGCTTGTTGTGTTCTCCCATACTCTACGAAGACACAAAAAATACCTCTTTTTGAAATTCTAGGTTGAACATTTAAGGTGATGTAGCGTTAGTAATGATTGTAGCAATTTTTTTTCAACGTGAGATTTGATTTATTTCTTTCCTTTTTGTTTGCTGATATACACTTTGATTTATCATTAATATACTTCCTTTAATTTGATGTGTTTGTGATTTAATCTCCTATTTATATGTTTACATGTTAATGTATTATCTTGAGGGTTCTATGTGTATGTGGTCTTTGATAGACGATAAAAGGATTTAAGTAGTTGAGGTCTTTTTACCGGCTTACATTCTCCCCTAACTTCGTATGTAGGATCCCTTTTGACTCCACTCATATTGTGTGCACTTTGTTCCACGTGAGAAAGACTTCATTATAAATATAGTATAGGGCACGTATTCTCAAATATTGTGTCACCAAATCTATCGTTGTCTAATGTCATATCTCGAAAGATAAGTCTATTGGATAGCCATAACCCTCATGAAAAATACAATTCATAATGTTAGAATAATCATATTCAAATTGGTTTCTTCATGGGATTTGTTATAGAATCTTCTTGGACCGTAACGATGATATTTGTCGACTATAACATCCATGTTGTCGAAATCATATACCTTTCCTATAAATAAATATATACTATTAGAGAACAACATTTAATGAATCAACGATTATTGCATTTAATCTTGATAAATATAGAAGATAGAAACCCTTATTATAGTGGCGAATCCATGAATTTATTTGGGAAGCAAGAAAATAATAAGAATAATGCCATGTGGCGTGTTCAAACCTTCACGATAACATTCTTCTTGTAATGACAAAGTTGACAAAATCATGATGGTTATGAAAACCTTGCAAGATATAGAAAATATGTATATAATATTAGAAAATAACATTTAATGAATCAACAGATTAGTGCATTTAATTTGGTAATTTCTTTAACAATATTTATGAGAATACCCATACACTTGGTCCTCTCTCATCTTCTTTCACCACTCCCTCATACTGCAAAGCCCCATAATACCATACGTAAAAAAAAAACAGGCATACGATTATACACATGAAAATGATTCAAATTTAATGAGTGTTAAGAACCTAAAATGTTGAGGAGGTGATGTTAAATACAAATCCACAAGGAAAACTCTTATAGTTGATATTTGTTGTTGCATGGGTAAGCATAGAAAATGGCCTAAGATAATGGTCTATAAAGATGGTGCAAAACCACTTGACTTACCATGTTTTATGGTTATCAAATTCAACTACTACATCGGCTTGACATGGGATGTCGAGTCCTTTTGACATGTCCCTATATCTAAAGCATGCCGCGGTATGTGTAAGCAAATTCTCCTAAAATTGCCGCGTGCTTTAACTATTCACAAAACACAAGGTCCGACATGCAAAAAAGTAACTATTGACATTACAAGTATTAAGCAACATGGGCTTGCTTTCGAGATATCTCCAAAGTCCGTCATCTCGGCCAATGTGCACCGCCCACCTTTTCTCCTTCAAATGATGACATAAGTGACACATGACTCACATATGTCTTCTTAGAAGAAAAAAAAAGTTGTATATATTCCCTCCAACATTTTCCTCACACCTTGAATTCTCCTCTCTCAATCCCTTATTTCACCACCCCTCTTCCTCTTGCAATGTTTCGCTCCTTCAAGTTTAAGTTCTTCAATGCATCTCTATCAACATCTCCATTGCACCACTCACATACAATTACTAGCAATGGAAAAATAAGAATAACATTAAGAGTTTTTATGTTCGCACGGTCCATAAAAACTGAAAGAAGATTTTGAGATTTAAACATGTCAACTTTTGAATAGATGTGTTTCTAATCAAAGACATTATTAGGAAGAAATTTTAAAAACAACATTATGTACTAAGTACCTAGCCCAAATAAGAATAACATTACTAGCCCTGGAGAAAGAAAAAGGATATATATATTTTTTCGGGCAATTTATTGACTATATTTTATAAATGTCTTTTCCCTCCGTTTACTAGGTTCAAATTTATATCTCGCCGGGCCGCTCATTCTGCAATCTATCGATTGGAAATGGATTACCAGAGAAAATATAAAGGGACGGAAGAAGAGGGTCGGACATGGGAAGAAGTGAGCCGAAGAGTAGATTCATGGGCGTCCGCCTCTATCCATTCCTTTGAACGATGCAAATCCATAGCTCGAGACGTTGCTCATTCTCAAGGTTTTTTTTTTTTTTTTTCGCATTTCATTTTTTAAGCCAAAACAAGTTGCAGCCATGATACATCAGCTAGGATTTTAACAATATTATTTTGTATTTTAAGTCAGTAACAAATACTTATATTTGGGAAGGATTGACTGGCGGATCGCTGTTCACGAGCTCAATTCCCCCAGTTAATGAGTTATATTTAATGGAGTCTCTTTTTTCTTTCGTTTTTGCTTTTCCAGAAAAAATAGACGAACTTGAAGCCCGTTTTCGCAAATTGGACGAAACTTACCTTCACATTAAGGAATGTAAGTTAAATTCATAATATAGGGTTCCTTTACCCTACTACTTCTCTGTTGTTCTTTAGTTAAATGTATATATAACACATGATTCTTTTGTCTTAATACTTCTTTGTTATAACGTTCGATTGACCTACTTTGTTCACATATATCCATATTAATGCGATTTCTCTCTGTTTGAATGATTCATTTTACTTATCTTGTTAAATGCTAAGAAATCTAGGCCCTACTATTCAAACCCTAATGGAATACAATGTCAAATGTTCTATATAATATGTAAATAACATTTGGCATGTTACAGAGTGACTTGACTTTGCTGTTATATAGCCCACCACGGTGCCACTCCTGCACAATGCCAGGCCTTGACACATGCAAGAAGGTTGAGTATGAGAACCCAGTGCTGGTCTTGGGTGGATTTGGCAGAATAGTTGCCTCTCAGATTTGTAATGTGTAAAAGAACTTTATGCAATGGTCTCGTGTAGACATATGTTAGAAGGTTGAGCATGAGACATCTAAATTGATGTTGTGCCCAGGTTTTACAAAAAATAACCCCCATTGCCATTGTAATTGTCTATCCGGATTCACTTTTAGCAAATTGTCGATGAAAACATTAGCAATTTTTGAGTTCACCCATGGACGACAACTTAGTTCTAGGTATTTCAATCCTAGGATTGCCTTAATAGCATCCCAAATTTACGGTGGGTGGGGCTTGAAAACTATCTTCAACCTTGACCGTGTAATGGTACCATCAAAAGCCATCTCCTTGTGAAGGCCACACAATAGAACCTTGGAGCAGATTTTCCCCCATGCCAAAGGCAATGACAACCGTGAAGGAATTGCCCAAAAAACCAGCTCAAAAGAGGGAATTCCAAAAGACATGCCAAAGTTAACCATCACTCCTAGCGAAGGAAAGTCATAAGTGGTCATGATGATTTATGAGTGAGGGAGGATGATGTTGTCGATTACAAAGCATGTCAAAATAAATGATCATAATGATTAGGCCAAGTGGGGCATTATGCAAATGACGAATCATTGGAAATGACGGTGGCAAGATTGGGCCACGTATAAACCACATTGTCCACCTTTGAATCTATGTTTTGATTTGTCCCAACATTTGCCAAGTAATCTGCAACCCTTTTTGCCTCATGATAACAATGATGAATTTCCCAACAATTGAATTGTGATAAAATATGTTTGGCTAGGCATAAAATGTTGTCAATTTTCCAAATCATAGAATTTACATCCTTCATTGCCCGGACAATGATTTGGGAGTCCCCCTCAATGAACAAATTATTGATTCCACATTGTTTTGCGATTTCGATTCCGCGCAAAGAAAGCTTGAAGCTTCAACTTCGTTGTTAGTCCCAATTGGTAGTTGAAAGGAGGCAATGCGGATGAGAGGTCGTGAGCAATCTCGGATTATACAACCACCACCAAAAACCCTAGGATTACAACGTGAGGCTCCATCAATATTAAGATTAAAAATGCCAAGATTAGGTGGGATCCACTAGGAGTTTGCCTTGTGGATGTTCTTTCGATAGGGAAGAGTTATTCCTAACCCATTAACGGGGAGGGAAACATTGTTTTATTAATTGATAAATGGGGTTTTATCCACGGGTTTCCTACCCTTTAACTGTAAAAAAGAGCCAACAAAGCCATTACTCCGAGGGTAGCAATGTTTAGGTAAAACTGAAAACTTCCTAAAAGACACTCATTTGGAACTGGTAATGAAAATGCATTAGTTTCCTTAGTTTGAACTAATGCTATTATCTAGTGAGCATTCTTTCAATGAAAGCTTCATAAAAACACATTTAGAAATGACAATGTGAATTGTATAATTTGAAATATGCACAAGTTTGAACTAGTATGTTGTTCCCCAAGGAAATAGCTTTGAAGTTAGTTCTCTTTCTTACAACTTGTTAAATGAACTGAGGGATAACATAATGCTTGCTTAGGATATGAGGGGCGATTTCAGTTGCACCCTTCTTAATTGAGATGCTTAGTTTTTAATCTCCTTTAACATTTGGATGTCATCAATATCCTTGCAGTTTCTAATTATAGCTTAATATGAGGGTCTCAAAACTTGTTCATTTCCGAGCAATCTCGAGTTATCACTGCCTCGTCTGCATTAATGCTGAAGCATATGGGTGTCACTAAATTTTATGTACCGAGCTGCTGACCTTTTACAGATTATGTCTTCATTTGTTCTTTGCCTTTCTGTGTCATGTCCGTGAAGTTTATAAATTGATTTGTTGGGAGTATACTTGCTATCTCTTAATTTGTTCCTAGTTAATCCATCACTATGGTGTTGACATACTGTAGAACTCTCTTAAGATACCATTTTGACGCTTTTTATATCAATTGACCTTTGAATTGCATCTTTTATTGAGTACAAGGTGTTTGCATTTTACAAAGGGTTATTTGATTTGGATGGTTGCCTGAATTGCCTATTTGATTTAGGAGCATCCAGTTTCATTTGCAATCTTTTATCACCCAAAAACATGTTTCTTTAGGAAAGTAAGCAAGTCTACTAGTGTGCAATATGTCTATTTGTGCTTCATATGTTGTTTCTATTTAATGTGAGTCTTGTTTTGCACTTGTCTTGTATTAGTTTGTGTTGACCCCGTGCATAGAGAATCACTATTTTTGTGTGGTATCACTAAGAGTTTTTCAAAAGCTTGCATTACTAGCACGAGTTCATCTCGGCAGAATGCATCTATTATTGAAACCATGAGGTCATTGGAACTGAATTGAGATAGTACACAAGGATTGGATTGATCGAGGACCATTGCACAATCTTATGTGCAAGGGTTTAGCTTGGTGCGTAACGTTTATAGTTTCAAATGCAACATTGTTTTAGAAGAGATTGACACAAATTCACTTAACTCCTAACTGTAACCATTGAGCCAACTCAAGTGCATCGAGTCATGTTATCATTTGGGCTCTATTCTTGCATAGAGGATTGAGATGCATCTAATGTTAGATGGGTAACTTGTTGTTTTGAGGTAATATTGTAAGGTGTGTCTTGTGTCTATATAAGCAGGCCATTACACTTGTGTTTAGAAGGGACTCCCGTGTAGATAATGACTTCCACACAATAGGAGAGCCATAGCCCAGACTAGTCAGTTCAGTGTGTTCATGTTGTAGAGATATACTTGCAAAGATTGTGAGTTAACAAGCTGAGATCGGCGGATGTATTTATTGTAAATCATCTCAGTATGTGGGATTGCTGCGAGCATTTATTTGATGTGTATTTTCTTTGTTGAAGAAATCAATAATGTTACGAGTTCCTACTCCATTTCTGAGTTGTGTGCATTTTCATGCATATTCTGCTGTCGGATTTTGAGGGCTGCATGGGATAAGGTATCCCTTAATTGGGACCCCTAACCACAACTGCATCACTACCCGTCTAACTTGACCGTTGGTTCAACCTTGAAATCAAGCTGCCTAGATTTCATAAAAGGTTATTTCATTTGGACGCTATCCTAAGGTGACCAATCGTTAAAAGTGACTGTTGGTCCAGCCTTGAAATTTATCTTATTTATTCATCACTTGTCTTTTAAAAGACCATTGCCTGATATTCAAAGCTTATATGTTTCATGATCAGATAAATGGTTCAGATTTTTTTTTGATATGCTCTTGTGGCACCAAGTTGTTCTCTCAGGTTCTTGCCTTGGGAATATTGCTAGCAATGCTAACCTAGAAGTGCTTACACATTTAAAATAACCATACTGTAAATAAGGATAAAGAGACTGCCACTGTTTTTGGGATCACAGTGTCATGAGTTTAGGGCAGGGCCTATGTGGTTTCACAAGGACCCTAGCGTGTCGCATAGATCAAACTCTTCATTTTCTAGTATTCTTTGTATGTCGTTTAAAGTTTGTGGTGATACTTCTTATTTCAATGGTTAGTTTAGTTGCAAATCCAAATTCAGCTAGGACAATGTAAATGTATTTTGTATCAATGAGGAAAACATACTGAAGTATTTGAATAGCCAACTTGTTTTTTTGCAGTGAAAGAAAACAAACATGAACAATGGCTGGCTAATGCAGAGTCACTTTCATCCATCAAGTCCAGAACTGAAAACCTTAAGAAGATGAAACATGTACTGAGTGAAAGGAAGCACGAGCGTGAGATGATAATTTCTGAACAGTTGACTGGTATGTGTTTTTGAGGATTGCCTTGTAAATTCAACAAAGTAGAAATGCCTATTATATCTGTTTATGGTTTTAATCTTTGGGTAAAGTTTGGACTTTGGAGGCATATACCAATATGTCATCTTCCCTTCATTTTTTGATGTCTTCTTAATGGTGGTCAAGAAAGAGAGAGAAAGAAAGAAGAGAGAACAAATAACTATTATTAATATTTACAAATGGCCAAAATAGGTTGATGGGATTCGAAAGAGTATCCAGTTACAATAACAATGCACTAGGTTAGAAAAGAACCTAGGGATTGAAAGATTTATCTAAACACGAACCAATTAGAGTCCCCTAAAAGTAACTAAACAGTAAATTTGAAAGGAAAAATTTAGCATGTTATATTTAAAAGAATTTTTTTGACACAATTACGGGCATCCAGGCCTCTCTACCTGAGATAGTGAAAAATGGAAGTTGGAAATTGTTAAAGAGTTCTAATAGGTAGCATGCGGCCAGTTTTGTAGAATATGAAAGGAATCATATTATTATTAGCGATGGAGGACCAAGTAATAAAGGAAATGAGGAGGTTGTCTTTTAGACTGCATACAAAGAAACTCAATAGCAAATGCATTTTTGAGCAAGTGAATGGTAGGCAAAGAGAATTGGTTCTGGGCTTTGGAGGGAAACAAGTAGTGCAGAGATTGTGATACATAGTTTATAGTAGGATACCTGAGTACAGGGACAGAGACAAGTTCCAGTGATGCTACCAAGTGGAGAGGAAAGTGAAACATAAGATGTCCTTGGGATAATTCAAAATATGCTATTAGTTGGAGAATTGGCTAATCAAGGTATGCTACTAAAATTCCAGGAGGAATGCATCAAGGTTTAAGAATGGGTAACATATTGCTAAAGGATCTAGAGCAGGTGGAATGTATGAAATTGACATAGCACTAGCAGGACAGTGTTTAAAAATGTAAATTAGAAATTGATGTAGCACCTCTGCTTGTGCAGAAGTAGTGGATTTAGGGACGAGATATGCAAGTAGTAGGTATGTGTAGCAATTCAGGTTGGTCATCTCATGTAAAAATACTAGTTAGAGGAACAACTAGGATAACAAACCAATGCACACTAAATCTAGATGGAGGGATATTTTTGACGAAGGTATTGGTTGAGAATCTGAGATGTGATAAGTAGTGAAGACAACAGTATGAGTCATGGCCGAGGATGCTGGAGTGAATGTTCTGTGGGGTTACTCCTAGGTGTCCCATTTTCACCATAATTTCCAAGTCTGAAAATCTGGATCTGTTCGGGAGGGCAAGAAATTCTGAAATTCTGGAATTCTTGAAAATGTTTGGAAATATCTCGTCTGAAATATATAAATACTATATATGAGCATGATTTAATAAATATGTAAAATTGACAAATACAATAATTTATTTTAATAACGTAATTTAAAATGTTGATATATTTAATATTGAATACTTCGTAAGATTGTTGGGTGTCCTTTTTTCTGCAAAAAAAAAAAAAGAATAAAAAAGATTTCGAAAGAAACATGGCCGACCTAGACCAAACTTATCTGGGACGGTTCAAAAATTTGGATCCGGCTGGATTTTGTGCAGATCTGGCCAGATTTGGTAACTATGATTTTTGCATTCCAGTTACATTTTTATTCAAATTTATATCTAAGATTTTTGGGGGTACTTCTAGGTGTACCATGTTTGCATTCCAGTGTTTCCCCATTCAGACCATCCTCCGTCCCACACCCCACCCCTAACAAAAAGCGTCTTGGTGGAATACAGGAAAAATCATATTGTTGTGTATATAGTGCACAGGGGCATTGATACATGGGTTATGAGAGTCAGAATGTACAGAATTTGTAGTTTATTGTGTAAATGAAGGGGAAGAGTCAATGTGGTAGGTGAAGTATCATACTGTTACATATTTTACCTCGAATACCAAGAGTTATTATGTTCCATAAATCACCTTGCATGTACCATTTTTTAATTTGGCTGCTTGATAAGGAATTGCATGTTTGTATTCTGTACATCTGTACCCTCCTCACTTTGGTGTTAAGGGTAAATCTGTCTATACTAGTTTTACGTATTGATCTTTTATTCTTCTTATCCTTATATCTTTTCACCCAACTTGTTTGATTGCAACATATTTCTTGCTTACTTGCCAACATACTCTAGTCAAAATTTCTCTTTTGCTTGTCATTATTTTTCTCACTTCTTCATTGCTTTTGTCCTATCTAAGTTCCATACCTTCCACTTTCACAATTGTATCTTCTGCTACTGTGATGAGACTCACCAAGCATTTCACATTTACTCAGCATGTTGGTATCCTGTGTGCAATGCACTGTGCAGCACATACTTTGTGCTGCATTGCATTGGGAATCCATTACTGATCAAGTGCATCATTGGCACTTGAATATTTCAATCTTTAAATTCTTTTAAAGTCATTTCTATTGAATTGGTTTTCAGGCTTCAGCATGTATAGATTCTGAATTGTTATTTTTTTAAAGACTCTTTACCTGGCTTTCTTGATGTCACGATGTTATCTATGCATTTCCATGTGCTCCGCTTGTTCATCAGGATCCTCCTTGATTCTTGAGTTCAACGACTCCTCACGTTTGATGAAGTTTGCAAACCTAAATTTCTGGGTATTTCGGATGTTCTCTACTTTTTCTATAATGCACGACTGAAATTCTGATTTGTGATTTGCAGATTGAAGATATAGTCATAGTCAATTCGTTCCGAAATTATAAATTTATCCTCGCAACTCTTCTTTAAAACTTCAAACTTTGAATTTTATATGTATGTAGATCCAAAAATAGATGCATTTCATTTTAACTAGTTAAAAACAAAAACACACGGCAGAAACAGATGCTGTCAACCAACAATTTGACAATAAAATGGCAGCTCATTTTCGAATTTATTTTCTTGCCTTAAGTAAATGTTATGAGTCCAACTGTAAACTTGCCATATCCACTGTAAACCCTACTGCAGAAACCTTTGGTTTGAAAAACTTATAGTCAGAACTGAATAAGGAAATTTCTGGATAAATTCTTTTTCTTGTCTGTTTTGAAGACTGGGACAAACATTTTTCTTTTGAACGCTCTAATTGATAAGAGATGTTAAATTTTTTTAGTGCTATTGAAATTTCCAGTCATGTGGAACATAGAAGTTTTTTTTTTTTTTTTTTTGAGGAGGTATGAGTGACAATATGGGCCCAGAAAAATTACACGTGCAGTATGGTTACTGCACTTGGGCAAGACAGAATCTTGATAGACCCATGCACACAACTTCTTCCACTCAAAAATAGGTTTGGCAAATTTAAGCCTCCAAATAAGCAAAAAAATGTTGAGCTTTTGAAACTCATGGAAGATGATGATCACTATTGCTAGGTGCATCATGTTTGTTGTGTGTATGAGTAAAAGTAGAGGGTTTCTAGTCTATGGCGAGCATTAAATAGCACCATGAAAACTATGACATGGATTTTAAAGAAGTTGATCATAATTATGATTTTGAAACAAGTCTTTATCATTATGCAGGCTTTAAAAACATTCTGATCCACATTCTTCTTTCTTGATTGAAAAAGCATTGACAAAACTAGATGAAAGTTTTAAACCTGATTTGAGATTCAAGAGAGGAAAACAAGAGGCTGTGGCATGGTACAATAGAGCTCTTGGCTTTCGTGTTGAATGTGGACATGGTGAGACTCAAATCGGATTTCATAAAATATCCTTAGTTATCAGTAATATTCCTTTGTAAGGAGTTGCATATTAGAAACATGTTGATTGCTGAGTAATTTTTGTGTCTGCTGTAGGCATCAAATTCATTTTTGTGAATGTTGACCGAGTATCTCCAGCTCGTGAGTTTTCATTTACCATCCGTCATTGCAGGAGGAATGACTGCTACACCTGTATGTTCATGCTAATTTCAGTCAATAAGCTATATAACACGTGAAGTTGTGAACTCCATTTTGCAAAAAAATAAAAAACACTATTTGAGTGACATTGTAGAAGATTTTCTGCTTGATATTGTTGTGCTATGCTTTCGACCTAATTGCTTTCTGCTTGTTATTGTTGTCACATGTTTTTGACCTAATTTTTTCTGCTTAATATTTGTGAATTGTACTTATATGATAATATCTGATGGTACTGGCAGTATTAGATTGTGATCCCAGCTTTGAAGGTACCAAAGAATTACTTGATGGACTTAATCGGGCTAATGATCTGTTTAAGTTTGTAAGGGCTATGCGGAAAAAGTTTCTCGAACTTTCATTGAATGGTATGTTGCCCTACCTATTGCTTCAGAGTATGTTTTATTTTGAGTTACGTTTGATGTTAAAATGCAGATGCTTGGCTTCCCAGGCAAAGGTTCAAGGCTTCAAGCGACCGATTTCAAACATATCAAAACTCACAAAGATAAAAAAACAGATAGAATACTCTTCACACAAACAGTTATGAATTTTAAGATACATAAGTCTGTCAGAACTTTAGTATATTCAAAATGATGAATGAAGTGTCTAGTGTGCTTCATTTGTGTGCTTTTATCGTGGTGGTTTTGCATATAGCTGTGTGAGTTATTGTTTACATTGATGCCTGAAGAGCTTACCCTAGTTCTGCTAGAGCTATTTGCAAAGACAAATCCTGTGAACCACTCTTTAGATTTGAAACCTTCTGTTTGGCATCTTTTCTCTTTGATTTGTGAGATTTGAGGTCCCTCACATCAAAACTTAGTTGTGTCTTTGTTGTTGAATTTGTTCACTTGGTGTACCTATGATGAAGGCATCATGTATGAGAAATGTGAACTTTTGAGTAATGAACCAAATCATTGTGCTAGTAGAGATTGGCTGCCTAATTTTAGTGCCATCATCCCCTACACATGTTCCCTTGCTTCATAATGTTAACTTTAAGGATGGGGCCAAAATTCTTCTTGGTTGAAGATCCTGATGCTTGATAAATGGCAACATATTCTTTGTTTTAACCTTTTGTTGCACTCTTTAAGCCCTGTCAATTTCTTTCTAAGAAAATAAAAGATCATAATGTTGACAAATTTCAGAATTTTCTCAAGAGCTCGACAGTTTTACAATGATAAAATTGTCTGTGTAATTGCAGAGCTTGTGCAAAACAAATAGTGAACATTGCATCCTCACCAAAACTTACTTTTTCTCAAATTCAGTGGGAGTAAAGTCTGGCGAGGACCCAGTACTGGAACCATCACGACCTGCTTGATTTTATCATCTTTCCTGGCTTGGGTAAAAGTGATTATAATGGACCGCAGACTAGCTAATAATCAAGGACTTGACATAAAAGCTGTCTACTGGGAATTTAACAAGCATAGCATATTAACCAGGGCCATAACTGTACATGGAATGGATGTCAGATATCTGACACTGTATGCTCTTCATTCGATCCTCTTTTCTTACAAGCCTCTTCTTGATGTTGACGTTATAAGCTCTTGATTTTTGAACCAAGGTGGCACGAAATTCATCCACAATTGTTACACCAGAGGAATTTTGGGTTTGAAGATAGTGATCTGGGATTGAGGACAGAATTCCTGGTAATTTAGTGCTGCTGCCATGCCTTGGGATTCTTGGAATAGTCTTTATTGTGAAACCCTACCATGCCTGACAAGAGAATTCAGACCTTGCATTTCTTGGAATATTCTTTGCTTTAGAAGATATGTTTTCTCACTTGCAAAACTGTGGTTTATATCTGACACCATCTCAATTATTTGTAGCCAGTTTCAGCACTCCACCTTCTATTGACTGCCTCTGGCCTCCAATTAAAGTGCTTGTCCTAGGGTGCAAGCAAGCTTCGGATATGCTATAGACGTTGAAGCAAGAGTGATGGTTATTCAGCTCAGGAGTTTCAACGGACATGGGGATGTTGATAATTAGGAGCTGGAGGGACGGAGTTGTGAACATAGAAGACCCTTGTGTTCAGTGTAAGTCTTTCAAGCCATGCTTTCCAGCAAGTGTTGGAAACACCATCTGAGAGGCAACAGGCAAATTTATCTTAAGCATGTGGCAGTTAGACTGCTGTTTGTATGGTTACTAGTAGTATAATGTATTTCCATGTTGCAGCAGTTTGGCTGTGCGATTTCTGACTGGTAGGCAAATTAATATAGTCCATCTGCATGTACCTGGATTTATGTCTAGTACCAATCATTATGCGATTGCTATTGCTAGTTTGAGTACATGATGTCTTGTATTTTGTTGGTTGGATTGATTATATCCATCATTAGGATGTGTCTAGAGATATGATATGTAGGTCTTCTCTATTAAGAACTCCCCCAATCCTTTTTGTGATATGAGTTGGCTTCTTTTTTCGTCTCTTCACTTGCCTAGGTGCCATATATCAACACCATGCTATAACGATTTAGAGTGAGGTGGTTGGCATTATGAATGTTTGGTATTTCCAGATTCATGCTATGAATGGCTAGTGCATCAGAGGCTGATTTCTGCTTCTACGAATAATAGACAGCTTAATGCGGGAATTTCGGTAATGAACTGCTCTCCTATTGTCAGGAAAGTCTGCAATCTTAAGGATGCTTGAGAATTGATGTGAGGAGTTTTCATGCAACGTCACGAGTCCCAACAATAATTGTATCGAGGGCTTGAGGTTTCCTCATGATTTTAAGTCCTTATTTATCAGCCATGAGCTTTGCATTGTTGTTAGTAGCCTTCTCAATAGGAAATGTAGATATGAATATAATGTGGCTGTCATGGGTTTGATTCACATTCTGTTCCTGAATGTCCTGGATTGTTTTAGGCTGCTTTTTCAAAGTTGATTTGAACATAGCCATGTGGCGGAGGTTGAAATCTAAATCAATGCTTGTCGTCAATATGGAAGAATCTGATTCCAACAGGACTTGCAACACATGTTTAGAAGGGGACCTTCCCTGACACAGTGACACCACACTAATGTTCCCTTTAATGGTGACAAGATTTTTTTATTGGTCCAAATTATGTTTATTGCAGATTCTATCCATTTAGAATGTCCTCTGTATATATTCTTATATGTTTCTTAGTGGAAGCTCCAAGCTATGTAAAGTCCTAAAATGCAGTGTGTCTTGTATGACTAGTAGTGGCTATTTTGTTGTAAAATTTGGCTTTACAGCCTGTTTAGGATTTATATATAGTTTTCAAGATTTTTTTGAAAGTGCTTGGTAGTGTCCAGTAGTAACTGGCAGGATACATCTGCATGTTCTTTCTCAAAGGCTTGTTTTATGGTGTGAATCTTTCCTTGTTTGTCTGCCTTTCTTTCTGAAGGGGTATTCTGCTCCCAGATTTTTGATTTGTTGTTGGGATTTATGCAGTTCTTTCATACTCTAATTGCTACCCTTGGGTATCTCTTAAGCTTCTTCATGTTTATCTTTTATTCAACTGTCCTTTATTTTGTTCAAGGTGTCATACATTAGCTGAGTGTTTGTAGTTACTTCACTGTGTAAGGCTGTGTTTGATTGGGCACAACAGTTTGATTCCCCAAAGCTTTGTGTACATACTACATATTGATCTGGAGTAGCCCTGATCAAGAGCGGCCCTTTCAGAGGGTTAGTATCGTTTCAGTACTTCATTCAGGTGGTTTAATATATTAACCTCTTCTATATCCTTTTCAAACTCCCGAGTTTAGTGAGCAAAATGTTAGCTTATTTTTACTCATAAAGCTTGTGAAAACTTTCTTATCTTCGACTCTCAACTTACTTTTGATTGTGTGCAGCTTAAATATGGGTTTTTATAGTGAGGGGGCAAATGTAATTGCTTCATACTGAAAATCATAGTCTTGCCTTGATTTTGTGACCCAATTGCTTCCAAAGCTTTAGTTGTACAGTCCATGGATTCAAAACACACCATAAATCATCTATAAATCACGAAGTTGAAGAGGAAATGATTTATCTTCTAAAAAAATGTTACAAAGTTTTTGATGAGTAGTCACAACAATGACAAAAATTGTGACTTTATTGCTGTGACTCGCCTAGGGATGGAATAAATGCAAAAATAAAAAAATGATTTTATGCTTATTTTTGCCTTTTTCTCTGCCTTTTTTCCTTGCGCTTCACGAATTTAGTGCACAATTAGTGGAGCTAGGGTTTTGCAGTTTTTGAATCTAGTTTGCATACAACAATAGGAAGAAGGGCCCCATTAAAGATCAGATTTAATACTCGAGGTCCGAGGACAAAGATTTGGATTCCTATCTTTGCAATATCACTCTTCCTCTAGTTTTCATTGTTACTTGATTACTTCAAGGCTGCCTCGAGGAATACACATTGATTCCTACTGCTTTGTAACACATACTCCATTTTTAACCCTCAAAGAAAACATAGTCACACAACCTACAGCCTATAGGTATTTATTTTATTTTTCATTATCTTTCTAGTATGAATCATGATATCTGCTTCATCATCAATTTCTTTGATTAGCAACTAGGGTTAGATTTTTTTGTTTTTGTTTTTGTTTTATAGGTTTTAAGCTTCTTATTAGAATGGTATCAACATTCAGTTTAGTTGCCTGTCCTAAGTATCAGTCCAATAACCCTTCTTGGCAGCATATGCAATCATTACGGGATGATGATGAGTGGAGCTGAATATTGTCTTAAATATCACATCACACATCTACCTAGGAATGATGTGGTAGCGTGCACACAAGTACCACTTGAGGCTCAAAGAGAGATGGTTGCTTTTTTTTGCAACTTATGTGGAGCAAAAGGAGGAAAAAGAGGAAAGCTAATGTCCTTGCAGCCTTAGTGAATCGGAGAGGCAAAGAAGGATGATTATGACATTAATGTCCTTTCTATTGCCCCAACTCCAAGGGGGTCAAGGATGGGGATTGAGCTCATCCATTGAAGCTAGTTTGGCTATTTCTTTTTGTTTCTCAAAGTAGTCTTGGGTCATAAACTTTACTCAAAGGTACCATTTGGAATTAAGAAGTGCACAATGAAGCAAGGATAGTTGCAACAAACTTTTGGTAGTATACAACAACATTCCTTTTAATGTGATGAAAAGCCCATATTAGGAGAATTTGGTCACTGCTTTGATCGTTGTCGAGAAGGGGTTCAATATTCCTATTCATGGTTTGAGCGGTCTGTTGTTGGAGGATTACGTCAAACATACACAAGCTATTGTAGAAGAGCTAAGAAAAACATGGGAAAAAAAGATTACACCATTTTGTTTGATGGGAAAAATCTCTTTTGATTAACTTTTTAGTGGCTTCAAGTGGGTATTTGATCTTTTTGAAGTCAATTGATGCCTTCTACCAAGTTAAAAATGCAAACACGTCGTGTGATATGTTGGATAAGGTGGTGGTGGAAGTGGGTGTGCAAAGTGTTGTCTAAATTGTGACAGACAACGTAACATATTTAGTAACAAGGAGACTTCTTGAGGAGGCATCTTAGAATTTTTTGACCCCTTGTGCAGCCCATTGCATTGATCTCCTAGTCAATGATATAAGAAAAATCTCATGGTGAAAATGTGGTTGAAGAGGCATGGAATATCACCAAGTTCATCTACAATCACACTTGGGTGTTAAACTCGATGAGAGAGCACACCAATGGAAGTGAGCTTGTGTGATTGAGAGTCACATGATTCAGAACAAACTTCATCACATTGCAAAACACTACAATCTCACTAACATCTCTTAAGCAGATGTTTGTGAGCACAAGGTGGTTGGAGCCTTCTTATGCTAGGAAGCCCGAATGAGAAAGGTTTGTAAAGATTTTTTTGGTGATGTGTTTACAAAGCACACCAAGGAAATCATTAAGGTAACTTTAAACTTAACTATTTTTTTAATTGATCATTTATTTGTTATATTTCTTTTCTTGATTTAATTTTAAATTTGTTTATTATTTTGTTTCAAGTGTTAGAGCCTTTGGTTTGAGTTTTACGAACGGTGGATGGGAAGAGAGCCAATGGGTTATTTGTATGAGGCCATGGACATGACTAAGGATGCCATAGCCAAATATTATGAGTAGAATCAAATAAAATATGAACCCATTTGGCACATAATTGATTGGAGATAAAACAAGACTCACAATTGACATATTTATGTAGTGGCCTACTTCTTGAATCCTACGTTTTTAGTTCGATTTATTTAAGGCCGATGAGAATGTTATGGATAACCTTAATAAATGTATTGAGAGCAAGTGTTTTAAAAACAATGAACCGAACCGAATCGGCGTTCGATCGTTCAACATATTTAGACATGAACCGGTTTAAAAACCGGACTTCTCGATCGGTTTGTATCTTGAATCGGCGGTTTTGTAAGGAACTCTGCCGATTTAGTACCAAGCCGGTTGAACTTGTCCGGTTTCATCTTGAACCGGCCGAGTCATGTAAAGATGCATGCATACAACACCGAGTATAAAAAATTCAATTTTTTATTCAAAATTTCTGCTTATAACACCTTTTTTACTTGGAGTTCGTGCCATTTTGCTATAAACACCTTTCTTACATGTTATATAGTATATACATGAGCAAACTTTGCATATTTTGTGTGTAATTGTTGGAATCATGGTTTCTAATCTTTCAAATATATTGTTTTCTTTAAAAATGTAAATTTTATGTGTTTTTTAGTAAACCTGTTCATAGAGTTTGAACTGGTCCGGTTCCGGTTCCAGTCCGGCCCAACCCTCGACCGGTTCCGATTTTTAAAACATTGATCGAGGGTATGATCCTTTATAATGACACCAGAGATGCAATGATTGAGTTGTATGTTTACAAGAATGCAATAGGGAGACTCTTTTCTTCGACTCTGTGTTAAAAAAAAACCTTGTTAGCTAGGTAAAAACAAATTGGGTCATTTGTTTGTAATTTTTAGTCTTGTTACTCGTAGATGGTACTATTTCAACTTCTTTCATTTATTCAAGCCTAGTTGACTTAAATTCCTATTTGTAAATGTGTGGTGGAAAGATTCTGCAAAAACACTAGATCTTCAAAGGCTAGTCATCCACACTTTGTGTCAACCGTGTAGCTTTTTTGGGTGTGTGCATAATTAGAGCTTGTTTGAAGTCGTTCACACAAAGAAGTGCGACAAGTTGACAACACAACACCATAACGACCTTGTCTTTGGGCAATACAATCTTTGTCTTTGCGTGAGACAAGTAGAGGGGTAGAGGATTATGATGCAATTGACTTGGATGAGATTGATTCCTATGCCAATCGGATAGCTCATGTTTATTGCAAAGGAGATTGTAGATTTGGAGAGGGAGGTAGAAGAAGCAATAGTAGGATGGCTTGGTTAGTATCTAAATGATATTTTTGCAAATGATGTTGTTGCAGCAGAGGAGGAATCGTTACCTTCGACTTCCACGAGGCAGCCACAATACGATTATTGTAGGACCAGTGCTAGAGATGAAATGCAATATGTATATTTGATATTTCATATGGCTCTATGAGCATTGTAGTTTATAACAAGTTACACAGGACGCATCCTCTAGATTTGGTGATGCCCTGGACGTCCCGATGTTTTGTGGACTTGGAGGGGACGTCCCCTTATTTTTTAAATCTTTCAAAAAACTTCTGATGTTTTTACTTTTAAAAAGCTGTTATTTTTACAAAGAACATTAAATTATAATCTTGAAAGTACCTGAATAGAGTTTAAATACTTAAATTTCATTGAATAAAGTTAAAATATTCAAATATTAATATTTTATATATTATTTTAACAGCCGTCCCCTTGCTGTCCCCAAAATTTGGGAATTTTTCCCGTCCCGGAAACCCCGTCCCTCCGTCTCCCTGCCCCCGTCCCGAGACTTAGATAACCATGGTTTATAACTTTGTACTCTTTTTTGGTCGAAAATTAATAGAAAATATACTTGTGCATTCTCTACATTCATTTCTCATGTCATTTAACAATGTTTTACTTTTTATTTAAGTTTATTTTATGAATTTATATGCTTTTTAAAGTAGCGATAAAGTTGATGAGTAATGCTGAGTAATTGCTGAGAAACTCCTAAGTCCCACGTTTAAGTCAAATTTTGAGCTGCGGAGTAATTGCCAAGTACAAGTTTTTCAATGATGGTGCAGTCCCTCTGTAAATTACTGAACTCATGACAGTTTCTGCACTTGAAAGAGATGTTGTCAAAGTCTACTGGATGTTCCCTTATGCATCTTGACATAGTCTTTCCTATTGAAGATATGATTCTTCAGTTGCCAAACTGTGGTTTATAACTAACATCATCTCAATTGTTTGTAGCCAGTTTCAGCACTTCACCTTCTATCGATTGCCTTTGGCCTCCACTTAAAGTGCTTGGCCTAGGGTGCAAGCAAGCATCTGATATGGCATAGACGTTGAAGTAAGAGTGATGGTTATTCAGCTCAGGAGCCTCAATAGACGAGGGGAGGTTGATAATGTGGAGCTGGAGGGATGAAGTTGTGAACATTGAAGACCCTCAAGTTCCCTTTAAGCCTTTCAAGCCATGCTTTCCAGCAAGTTTTGGAAATGCCATCCGAGAGGCAACAAGCAAATTTATGTTTTACATGTAGCAGTTAGACTTCTGTTTGTATGGTTGCCAGTATTATGATGTATTTCAATATTGCCTCAGTTTTGCTTTGTGATTTATGACTGGTAGGCAAATTATATTGCCCATCTGCACCTACCTGGATTTATGTTTAGTACCAATTATTATGCGTTTGCCGTTGCTAGTTTGAATATGTGATGTCTTGTATTTAGTTGGTTGGATTGATTATCTCCATTATTAGACTGTGTCTAGAGATATCATATGTAAGTCTTCTCTATTAACAATTCCCCAATCCTCTTTGTGATCCGAGTTGGCTTCTTAATTTCTGCCCTTCCCTTGTCTATGTGCCATATATCAGCAGCATTCTGTAATGACTTAGAGTGAGGTGGTTGGCATTATAAACATTTGGTATTTCCAGATTCATGCTGTGGTTGGCTAGTGCATCAGAGGCTGAGTTCTGCTTCTGGGTATAATGAACAGTTTGATGCAGGGAATTTTGGTAATGAGCTGCTTTCCTAATATCAGGAAAGTCTGCCATCTTAAGGACGCTTGAAAATTGGTATGAGCTTTTGAGGAGTTTTCTAGTAACTTATGATTTCCTCCAATAATCGTATCAAGGCCTTGTTTCCTCATGATTTTAAGTCCATTTTTATCAGCCATGAGCTCTGCATTGTTGTTAGTATCCTTCTCATTAGATATGGATATAATGTGGCTGTCATGGGTTTGACTCACATTCTGTTCCTGTCCATCCTGGATTGCCTTTGGATGCTTTTTCAAAGTTGATTTGAACATAGCCATGTGGAGGAGGTTGAAAGCTCAAATTATGGTTGTTGTCAATATGGAAGAATCTGATCCTAACAGGATTTGCGACACATGTTTAGAAGGGAACCTTCCCTGACACAGTGACACCACACTAACGTTCTTCCAACTTATGTTATTTGCATATTCTATGCATTTAGAATCTCCTTTGTATATATTCTTATTTCTTATTGGAAGCTCCAAACTATTAAAGTCTTAAAATACGACATGTCTTGTATGACCAGTAGTGACTATTTTGCTGTAAAATTTGGCTTTTACAGCCAGTTTGGGATTTATATATGCTGTTATTTCCTTTGCTGCTTTAGGTGGGTTTCAAGATTTTTTGTCGAGTGCTTGGTAGTGTCCAAAGTGGTAACTATCGGGATACATCTGCTTGTTCTTTCTCAAAGCCTTGATTTATGGTGTTGGTACCCAAACATAATCTCCTTCACAACTCAAGCAGCATCATGGATTTGCACAAGACACTCAAAGGCAGATAAATGATTTGTATGTCGTTATAGCCGGGAGACATCTATCTGACTTGTTAGCACTCAAGATTTGAAGGAGTGGGTAGCACCTCAGAAGGATTTTGATCTAATCCTCACTATTTCAGGTTGTGCCTTTCAACCAAGGTAAGAGAACCTATATTGCAGCCTTTGTTTGATGAAGGAGGTGGGGATATCCTTATACTTTGCACATTGTATGGAGATGGCCTTGGGAAAACATGATCAATCTTCCATTATTCAAACTCAAAAGAGCTGTCACTACTAAATGATGGAAATGCTTTCAAAACAAGGCTAAGGCTGCTAGAGACATAGTATTATCCTGATTTGCTTTGTGCATTTTTGTAAATGGATTGTATTCTCTTGTTAACACACAATGCAATGTAGGGGTAGTATAGGGTAGGGTTAGTTATTTTGAATGAAATTTTGTTGGGAGATGTTAGACAAGACCAACTAGAGATTACCAAACTCTTTGAGGACCTTTGCAAGAAATTTGTAACACCTAAACAATAGGAATGCTTCAAAAGGTTTAAAATACTCCTTCAACCAAGATATGTGCACAAATGGAGGCCCAGATCTGCACTCTTCCACACAATATTTGACAACCTGCTACAAAAGCTTGAAGCAAATATACCAACAAAGTATCCAAATCCTGTTTGATCATGACCTAAGGTACCCCCAAAGGTTTACAAACAATCTCAAGATTCAAGGACAGTAAAATGATTTTAAATTTGTTTATCTTCTATCAGATGAAGGCTCTTCTGAATATAAGATTGCAGATGTCATCAAACCATCAACAAGAAATGAGACCATGTATGATCAAAGAGATCCTAAACACAAGATTGCAACATGAGCAAGAAACACAAATTGAAAACATTCTGAAACATAAGTATATGCAAACTTTGCCAAGAGATAAAACCAAATAATCCAGAAAATGATCAAATATATTAGCAGGGGAATGTCATGAGAACAATCTCAGAGCTTGTTGATGGCTTTACAACTTGAAACCAACTCAACATGATAAAATCTGATGCAAAATGGAATTGAAAATGGCTCTCAGGTGGTTTTCTCAAAGAAATGGGCTTCTTCCAGTTTTTCCCGTGAAATTCTAAATTCTCTCTCCTCTAATTTTCCAAAAATATGATATATATTCTATGCCAGCTTGGAGTCTTGCTTCCCAAGCAAAGAATATGCTTATGGGATCAAATTTGTTACAAAATCCTCATGATTCCATGAAAATGACATCAAACTGGAAAACACATCGCACTTGCCAGGAATGCATAAAAAGTTTAAATTATTACACAAATTCGGATCCTTATCCATCCCAAGGTCATGTTTTTATCATTCAGGCATGCCAACATGTTTTATCAATCATTTTTCACCTTTTTACCTTTTCAATTTTTACCTCTGCAACTTCCAGATCTGACTTTTACGTTTTTATCGGGCCTGAGCAAAAAATGTATCAAAAACACCATAGATCGACAAATTAGGTCATAAAAATGTCACCAATGTTCTCAGAAGGCCGAGACGACCCAAAATCATATAAGGTTCGATGCAATTTGATGAAGAAATGATGAATCCGAGCTTTCTGGAGCTCCAATGGTGGCAAGAAGGAAGAATGTACAGTTTCTGTCGATTTTGTATCAACGTTAAATGTCCGCCCTCCACGTGGCAGATGAGATCCACAAATAAGCTCAAAAATACCCTTTTTGACTCTGGATAAGGTGGAACACGTGTCAAAACACGATTGGATCGGGTCCCCATCTTTAAAAATGCATTTGCGACCTTTTTGAATTTTGGAAAATTTTGCAAAATTTCCCTGCTTCTCCCCTTGGACCCGCCACATGTCCATATGTGGGCCCCATTGAAAATGCGGGCCAATTCTATCAATTTTACTCCTTTTTTGAAAAAGGAAATTTTTCCACAAAATCCCCGCGGGCCCGAAAATCTGATTCTTCCTTGCTACGTGGCATTCTCCGATTCGTTGTGGTCCAAGCTTCCAATTTTGCCTGCCAAAATTGCAAAGTTTCAAAACTCTCCTCGGGCCCGCGCTCTCCATTTGACTCCTTTGAAAAGTGCCATGTGTCCTCCATAGATTGGCTGTGGAGGCACGCCTTCAATTTTGACTTTAGCTCCCTTTGCCAAAATTTGTAAAATTTCCAAAAGTTTCTCCAAGGCCCGAACCTTTGCCCCCTCGCCTTTTGGGACACGTGTTGGCTCTGGATTGGAGCGGCAAAATGTCACAAAATTCTCCTTCGGCCCCCTTGCTTGACTTTTTGCATTTCTGGACACGTGTCCACTTCTCATTGGTCGAGGACCTTCAGCTCAAAAATTTGACTTGTCACTTTGAGCCAAAGACATCAAAATTCTTCAAGTTTCTCCGCCACCCGCATGCCCTTCGAGCCATGTGTCCGCTTCCCATTCGCTGCGGGCCTTCGGGCCAAAACGTGACTTTGAAAATTTTGCAAAATGAAAGCAAAATTTTTAAGGACAACCCGCCACCCGCCGATCCTCTGACCAATCACAATGTGCCACATAGGCACCTTAATATAAAAGGCGGAGCCCCGGATCAAATTTTTCCCTTTTGCCAAAATTTTAAAAACAACAAGTTAGAAACATTTCCCGCATATCCCTGGCCAATAGGAACCCGCCACGTTGCCAATATGTTGCGATGATGAATTTTTAGGCAAATGACGCCCGTATGACCGTCAAAACGTCAAAAATTCACAGGATGCCCTAGAATTCAAATTTTCAACAAGGAAGGCAGATTTCTTGATTTTAAACCAACTGAATCATTTTTTGACATTTTTTCAACCTTGGGATTGGGGAAACACTTGCACATAATCGGGATTCGATCAATTTCGAGTTTTTGCACGATTTGACAAAAGAAAGACGACACAGCCCGAAAAATTGAAGAAACTAGGGCACAAAAAGGGGGCAACTTAGAATATTATTCAGAAAAGGGCAAAACAATAACATTATGGGCATTTTGAAGGCATTCAACTGGAGAGATTGAATCGCAGACCACTGACTTCAAGCAATAAAAATTTTCTGAGCAAAAAGACATGGAAAAATTGGGGCACATTATGCAAGCTCAGAATTTGCACTAACATATGGCATACTATTTCCGTGGTTGTTTGTCTGCCTTCCCGTCCAATGGAATGTTCTGCTCCCTGATTTTTGATTCATTGTTGGGATTTATGCAGTTCTTTCATACTTCTATTGCTAGCCTTGGGAATCTCTTCTTAAGCTTCTTCATGTTTATCTTTGATTTGGCTGACCTTTATTTTGTTCTAGGTGTCATACATCATCTGAGTGTTTGTGGTTACTTCATTGTGTATACTGTGTGTTTGATTTGGCACAACAGCTTGATTCTCCAAAGCTTGATATACATATTGAGCTAGAGTAGCCCTGATCTAGAGCGTCCCTTTCAGAGGGTTGGATTAGTTTCAGTACTTCATTCAACTGGTATAATATACTAACCAATACTACAGTGTTCTCAAACTCCCAAGTTTTTGGGTAAAATGTTTGTTTATTTATACTTGTGAAGGCTTTGGAAACTTTCTTACCTTTGACTGTCAACTTGCTTTCAACTATGTGCAGGTTGAATGTAAGTCTTTATAGTGAGGTGGCCAAGGGTTGTTGCTTCATATTAAGAATCATAGTCTTGTCTTTCATTCTGTGACCCAGTCACTTTCAAAGCTTTAGTTGTGCAGTCCCTCTGTAAATTACTGAACTCATGATGGTTTCTGTACTTGAAAGGGATGTTCTCATAGTCTACTGTTGTTCCCTTAGGCATCCTGTCGTTCTCAGTATGATATTGTACAGAATTATTCACACATATAATCTAACTTATCTGCTTAGTAGTCAGCCATGATACAGATATGGCAAGATCAAATGCACATATAAAGTCACCTAGATGTTTCACTATTGTTAAAAAGGTCATATAGCTTAGATAAAGCAGAAAATTCTGACCCACCCAAACAGGGGTTACTGGATTAAATCCTATTGTCCGCTTGTTAAACAACAGTGTCACGTCCATGAACCAGGGACCTCCTTGGAAAACCATCGGTTTTTCTTGCTTTCACCAGGAAACTCAGGTTCAAGGACAGGGACTGTCCCATACCCACATTTTGTGGTGATTATATTCAACTGTATAATATAGACGCACTGTTTATCATATTCTCCCACCACCTGTTTACGGGTTAAGGCACAGGAACCCTGTCTGTGTACCCACATTTTGTGGCAACTATATTCAAATGTAATGCACATCCTTAATCATATTCTAACCCATATCTGTATTGCACGTCTCAGACTGTTCTTCTCTCAAAACAATTTTTTTTGTTTTTGTGAAATATCCCCTTGTATCAATCAATATCTCCATTCTTTGACTTCAGTCCGGTTTTCCATTTTTTTTTTAAATTTGGGCTTTTTGGGTAATGAGTTTAGGGGTGTAAACCTTCATGTTAGGGCCCCTTTTTATATGATCAGACATGTCTTTGGTCTGCTTCTTTAATCGGGTATCAATGGTGGATACTTTCCTCTGCTTTTTAGTGGCATACAGTTTTGATATTTATGTTTTTCCATTAGTGTTGTCATCCCTTCTTCTGAGCTGGGAAAGGTTATGTCTCCCACACGAGCCTTTTACTTCATAGTGTAGGGGTGTCAAAGTTTCCATCTGCCATGGATCACAATACGTTCCTTGAAACTAGAGTCAGTCTTAATCTAAGTCACAAGGTTGGAGTTCGACGAGGATAAAATTTGGTTCAACTTTGCCAAAGGATGAAGTTCCGAAAAAATCGCCATTAAATTCTACAAAAACTAAAATAAATAATTAAAATAATTATATATAAATTAAAATTTGAAATAAATAAAATTAATTTTTTTAATAAAAGATAAGCTATTAATAAACATTAAATATTAATTTAAAAATATAAATAAAACAAATTAAATAAAAATATTTGTTTAGAAGATAATATCTATTTTATAAAATAAAGTTAAAAAATAAATAAATTAAATTACAAACATTAAAATACACGAAACAAACATTATTGAAAAACAAAAACCCCTACCTTGATATGCAAAGCCATGGATTCTTCGAAAAGTAAGGCAATGTACTGATTTTAGTGTTTGTGGTGAGTTCCTTCACTGGAGATAAGATAAAATAAATATATTAATGTCCAACGAATGACCACAAAAGTAGGTCAATGGGATTGCAGCCCAAACAATATACAAAGTGCGAGTGGGGACAACTCAAAACGAGTTCCCAAGAACAAAAATAGAAAAGAAGAGAAAAGACAACAGAAAGGAAACCCGAAGCCAAATACCCCCACAGGCGGGGGCAATGGAGCAAGTGGGGGAGAAGAACGAGGGAAGCAAAGAAGGGAATGAAGGGGGGACAAATGAGGACCAATGGTCTAATTAGGGATGGTAGCCACACCTCTCCTAAAATTAGAGGCTGACGAAAAGAAACTCTTGATGGATTGGCAACCCGACGAGGGGGGCGAAAACCTTCTTCCTGTTGAGATCTCGAGATCGACGTGACGGCCGGGGGACAAATGGAGCCGTATTGCCCTCTGGTACGTGTGTGCATTCGATTCTGCTGGCGGTGATCGAGAGAAGTGCGAAGGTCCAACCGGGGACGAACTAATCTATGCCTTTGTATCCGGGTAAGAAAGGCTC
This sequence comes from Taxus wallichiana var. yunnanensis, assembly GCA_018340775.1. Taxonomy (NCBI): domain Eukaryota; kingdom Viridiplantae; phylum Streptophyta; class Pinopsida; order Cupressales; family Taxaceae; genus Taxus; species Taxus wallichiana. Next base: position 693,296,008 of record CM031235.1, on the reverse strand, counting down.
GCTGCGTTTAGTACCTCCACCAGTGGGTAGAACCGGAAAGAAAGCTATAATCCGTCTCGTGGGGACGACTCTCGGAGGAGGATGAAGAATTTGGTCTCGTAACAACAAAGACTCACGGATGTAGAGGGCAAGGCACTGTTGGTCGATATATCTGAAGAAGACCGGGAGAGTCTGAATCCCTTTGAAGAGACAGTGAAATCGTCCTCTGATCTCATAGTATATGGGTCAGCGGAAGATGAAATGAGTCTCTATCTCCGCCTCATGAAGGCTACAAAGCCTACAAAGTCTATCCTCTCGATCAATATGGTGATCGGTCTCGCACGAAGTCCAGTGGGAGCCGACTCGAAACTGACCTAGAGGTATACAGAGGGCATGCACCCAGTGACGAGAGGTGTACTGAGGGCGGATGATGAGTCCATCTCTGATTTCAAGAAAGTGCTCTGCATAAAAGGACATCTTAGGGCGCAAACCCCCAGGGGGGTTCACCCAAGTAGTCTGAATGAAGCTCTTGTAGATATCCTCCTGGATGGACCTGTTCAACACTTGCTTGGTGGGCAAGAGATGACTGGGAGCATTCAGAGAATACTGGAAGGGGGAGACGATCAATCTGGATACCAACTGAGTCCAACAAGGCAGAAGTCTCGGCAAACCAACAACGGCCCACAGCCTGGGCAATACTCACAGAGGAACAATAGGCGAGATATGGATACCTGTCCTGCTCATCGGAGAGATCACCAAACCTCTTGATATGGTGAAGAAAGGATGATATGTCAAATATAGTCTCCAGACGGAAAGGTCGGGCTCCGAACTCTGCCAAAATAATATGTTGGGGGACCGTCTGTTTGCATCTGATGAAACGGCGAAGGAGGAGAGTCTGAATCCTCTCAGCGGAAGCCCAATCTGTGTCCAAAAGGGAGGGCCCCTAGACAATAGACCCATAGAGAACAGTGGGGTGGATGAGGGAGTTCATAAGAAACATCTTGGAGGAGATGTCCTGGAAGTGGTGCCGAAAACAGTGTCTCTCGAGAATGGCAAGAAACCCATACCCTCTATTCACCTCGGTCACTGGAGAGGAAATGAAATATAATCCAATGGGATTTTGCCATTTTACCCCAAAGAAGATCGAGCATTTTGCGAGCTCTTATAACAAGTGGGTTTGGGGTTGAGGTTTGTGCGTGGTTTGATTTTATATAAAAATAGTTAAAATTGGAGTCAGATATGTCGCAAAGGCTCATTATATTCAAGCATGCAACTCCACGACCCACCACAACGCTCGCCTTCCCACTCACTCTATGACCATGACAAACACCTGCATTTACTCCTCCCTCCACCGTTGCAATACCTGTGTGACTCCTCCCTCCACTCATCATGTAATATGCATGAACTGCGGCGATTTTCAACATTTTTTTGGTGGTGTATTAATTTCGACTTTTTTTCCGTAAAATGCAAAGCAAATCTTGTGACATAGGTCTTAAACATTGTCCAAGTCATGACAACTTTTTCATATTGTCTGCTATGATTGACCAAGTTTTGGGGATAAGGACAATCGGAGATGAGAGATCAAGGTTTGGTGATGGTTAGGAAACACCTCATTCCCGGGCATCGATTTGAGAGATATTGGAGCCCCGGGGCTCGCCCCTCTCTCTATCTGGGGAGGCCCCCCTCCCTATAGATCCGAGGGATATAGAGTTCAGGGTAGCACCGAGGAGAGGAAAGTGCAAAGACCTGTCTAATTATCCCTCTCCCTCTCTAAAGAATGGGAGTGGGAGTGGGAGTGGGTCCTCTCTAAATAGTGGGGAGTGGGGTGGGTGGCCGGCCCTACCGGCAGAGCGAGTCTTGGCGGTCAAGCTCTCTACGGAAAAACGTATTCTCTTATCCAAGGCGAAATGATTGAGGCTATAGAGAGTCCGGTTCTCCGTCTGAGAGGAGTATTGCATGACCAAGTAATTAGAGGAGGGACGCACAGCAGAGATGGTCTGTAGAAGTCTCCTACTCGTCGGGCCCGATAAGATAGAAGTCTGTCTACTATGTCGTCTACTATGAATGCGCGGGAGGAGGAAGTTGAAGCACTCGGTTTCTCGGTCATTGGTAATATCTATATAGTGGCTCGAAACACCCGATCCCCTTGCCCTATATAGAGATCTGGGGGCCAGCCAACCGCTGACCCGGAGGTAGCATTTGTGGGAACCGCTCGATGGTGATCGGCGTCTCCGTCTAGGTATAGGGCAGCTAGGTATAGGGCAGCTAGGTATAGGGATGACACAGTGTGTTCCGGCCATAGGAGAGTCCCTAAAAACATAAGATTTGTTTAGCAAATGTATCACCTCCCCATCATTTTTAATCTAGGTTACCGGAAACGGCATAGAAGGCCTCGGGAGCGGGTATGGGAGCGGCGAGGGAGCGCCAGGCCTGCGATTTCGTTTTTTTCCTTTTTTGGCGCGATTTTGTTTTTTTCCTGTTTTGGCAATTTTTTCCGTTTTTGGATTTTCGGTGAAAAAACGCAAGTATGGAAAAAAATTGCCATTTTTGGAAAGGGTCCGGGAAGATGTAGCAGCAAAAACTTGGATGAGCCATAACTTTCATTCTGTGGCTCCGTTTCAGGTGTCGTTTTCTCTAAAAGTGTATATTTTCTCGAGCTCTATGCATTGATGGCGATATTTTTCTTATTTTCATAAAATCCATTTTTGCACCTTTTTGGACCAAGCAACTTCTTGCAATCTTCTGAATTTAATTTTATTCGTTTTGTATATACTGTACATTATTATAAATTTATAGTTAATAGTATAACTTGTCTTTTATCTTGTTTTTCATATACATAATATGTGGTTTATAATTAAATTCCTATTTAGAAGGTTGAGATTTATATATTTTTTAATTTTTATATAGTTTTTGTACTGCCGTATCCTACGCCGTATCCGGGGTCAAAATTTTTTTGCCGTTTCCGCGTATCGGATACCCCGCTCCCGCTCCCGTATCCAAAACGTTTCGGTAACTTAGTTTTTAATCTGTTGGAAGATGTTTTGCAGGAAATGGGATGTTCTGGCACCCCTCAAGCATCACTGTGGGGGTACTTGAGCATGCCCCATTCTTGGAAACTCAGTGTGGAATTCCCATGGGATAACCACAAAACATCCCTAGTTGTTCCTCCTAATGGTGGATGTCACCTCTTCCCTAAGTTCATCGCCTCTTCATTCAGTTTTTGTTTTGTTACACAAGATAACAGGTTTGATCAGATGTGTTGAGAAATCTAACAGGTTAAGTGATCTGGAAGGGAATGATGTCGCAAGAAAGATGAAAGGTTTTAAGATATGTGAAACAAGCAAGTGTATGTAGAAGATAATTAGAAACTAGATGAGTATTACTAGGTTGCAGTAACCGACCTAGAGCTGGCTACATTCAAAATATAAATTGTTGTGTTGTGACATTCAAAATTTAAAATTGTTGTTTTGTGGTTATGGATTTTTTTTTCACAAAAATGACACAATCCATATATGATTAATGATTTATCATAATAAAGGTTGCATGGGTATGAGGATGCATAAAGTACCTGTGTAAATCCCTAAAAATGGGTGTATGGGATATATATTTTGTTGCCATGTTGTACTGTGTCTGAATGCACACATGCTGAGTGTATTATTTTGAGGCTGGATGCATGCACCCTCGTCACTATGATGTTAATTAATTATTTCTAAAGACTTACCATCCAATATTATAATGGTGGTCTGCAGGATAACAAATCGAGTGATTAAAACATGAGCCAATTCTGCATGAAATTTGATCGAAATGATTACCCAAAGTCAAGCAACTTCTTCAGATAGAATTGATGATAATAAGGAAGAATTATTTGGGATTGAGTTTTAAATAGTCAACCACTGGTTATTGCCATCGAGTAAAATCATTTTTTTATTTAGAAAAAGGGAGCTATTTTATTCAAGAGTAGATGACAAAGTTACATTGTCTGATTTCCAGACATACACACTACAGACCCAGTACTTAGCCTGAGAGGTGTAGTGCTGAACTCTAGCATTCCAAATACAACTAAGTAGGAAATGCATCACTATCCACATATACACATACTTCAAGCAATTACAGATTCCAAACCTTGGTAGCATCTAAAGAAAGAAGAGAGTAGATAGCATCCCTGGTCTGTGATGACCACCAATGCGGGGGAAGACCATAACAAACTATATTGGATTTGTCCAACGCCCAATTTGCCAAAGCATCAACCACCCTATTTTGATTCCTTGGGATATATCGGAAGTCTATTTTTTGAAAGTTTTGTTGAATATTTTCAATTGTATCCAACACTCTTCCCAATCTCCAATCCGTCTGGCTGCAAGGGGTAACATGTTGTAGATAATCCAAATTTGAGAATTTGACTCCAATATAATATGCTGCTAGCCTACCTTTAGAGCCTCTTGGAGTCCTCTCAAAATAGCATATCCTTTTGCCATATTTTCAGAGAGAAACCCTAAATTTTTTGTAAACAGGAAAGCTAGAATACAATTATGTGACCTCCCTACTACCCTACTGGCTTTGCTAGGATTGCCTCTAGAGGCCCCATCAGTATTAATTTTACCTACCCCAAAAGGAGGAGGAGATTATTGCCCATTATTATTTGTTGTCGCCCTTCTTCTAGCAGTAGACTGCCTAGATTGAGTTTGAAGCCTAGATAAAATACCAACCCATCTCTGACTAGGTGTTTGAGGGTGTGTTATCAAATCACATATAGATTCTTTGATATTTGCCCGAGTCCTGTTCCAAACAAAATAGCTATCCCTGTATTCCTGATTAAAGATTTGCTGATTTCTCTCCTTCCAGAAAATTCATAGGAGGAGACGTGCTAATCCATATAATTTGATGAACATATTTATCAGGTTGATCCTGATGGATCAAGTCCTTCCAGATTTGGTGCATATATCCCATCCCTTGCCAACAAATATCCAACTAATTCGCGAGGTTGTGCCAAAGATAAATTGTGATTGGACAGTCTTTAATGAGATGATGAATAGATTCCTCACTACCCCAACAGATTTCACAACCAATGGGACCATCAAACCCTCACTTCAACAATTACTCACTTGTGAGAATTCTGCGATGTAATAATAGCCATATGAAGAAGCGGACTTTGGGCCAAAGGTTTTGAGACCAGAGAGGTTTAAAGATGTCTTTTAGGGGATGAGTGGTCCTACAAAGTGTATCACAACCTCTAGTGATAGTGTAAATCCCCCAAATACCCAACTGGTACTATCTTCATCTTGTGAGCAAGAGAGTGACCTCCTTTGGATTACAGAAAAGATGTCCTGCTTTTGATTGTCTACCAACTGAATGGGCCAATCATCAGGAGGAATCCAGCTTCTACCTACTTCTGCCATGTTATTCAACAGTCTGCAATAATGTGCCACCTTGATCCAGTTCTTGGAATGGAGACTCTCCATAATAGGTCTCCAAAGAGGAAACTGCTTGATGAGTGGAGGATGACCATCCCAAGAATCTATCCAAAAGTTAGCTTTCTGACCATTCTTAACAATCCAGTAGAGATGCTTCTTGAGCATCTCCTCACCAACCCTTAAAAGTAGATTCTTAACAAGCCAGGGAGTGAAATATTACTGTTCACAAATATTGCAACATTTTTTCCATTGTAAGAGCAGCCTACATAATTATTCTTACATGCAAGTAGTGGCAAATGACTTTGTTGTTGGGTAAGGTTCTGTATCTGAAGTAGCTTCTTAATTGACCCATTTAGTACAACGTTTATCTTCTAGGGTTAGTGCATACCAACTAGGTTGAAACATGGTATGCAATTAGAAAACCTAGCAGAATGTGATACAGTGAGACATGATAGAGGTCATGGTTATGTAAGTGCAGTATTTTCCAACAGCCTTTGACCATAAATAAGTTCTCAAAGGAAACATTCATGTCAAAAATGATGTTAATAATGAAAGAACTGAATGCGTATGTTAAGTTTTACATGCTTTTGTTTTGCTTTTACTCCTCTGTATCTTTGGAATAACATTACAGCCCAATTATGTAAGCTTTGATCGGATCCTTATTGCTTAGTGGCTTGAATAAAATATCTGCTCTTAACATGTTTTATATTTGGATATCTGTGGGATGACTCACATCACAGCAGTGCACATCAAGTTAAACATACTGTTGTATTTTCTCTGCATGCTTTACCCTTGTGGTCTAAGTTAATGGTTATGCATATGGAATTGTTTATTGCATATACTAATCCCAGATTACTACTCTCTCCCAAACTTCGAATTTGAAAGCATAGAATGATTGAAGGGACACATGGTTCATTACCAGATTCCACATTATGTGTGCCATAAAGGCTTTTCTTATATGACAGGCATAGAAAAGTTGTATGTTTTGGCATTGTAACCTGCTTTAAAATTGCACATCTGCAGGACTATTTGAATGCCTTGTTAAAAATTATGTTTGATTTCATGGTTCACTACAAGGAATGCTGACAAGGTTGGAAGTCAGTCTGCAACTCCAGATGAAATTAGTAGTTCCAAATGAAGTCACCATTTGGTTAAAGAAGCACCAGGTTAATTGTTTATTGCATATATTAATCCCGGATTTCTACTCTCTCCCAAAATTTGACTTTGAAAGCATAAAATAATTGAAGGCACACATGGTTCATTACCAGATTCCATGTTGTGTGTGTCATACTGGTTTTTCATATATGACAGGCATAGGCAAGTTGTATATCTTGGCATTGTAAGCTGCTTTAAAAGTGCACAACTGTAGGACTATTTTGAATACCTTGTTATAAACTATGCTTGATTTTATGGTTTACTGCAAGGAGTATTTGATCCTTAAAACCATTCTAATGTCTCTCTTGTATTTTGGATCTATTGGTCTTTTTGATGAATGTTTGGAAGGAATCCAGTGTTTCTTTTTTGTTTCAAAGGTGTAATGTGACGGAGCTTTGAATTTTCCTTTCGGAATTACCATACGAGCTTCATATCTGTGTAATTTGAAAAGGCTAATTGATATACTTTCTATGCCAATTCTGTTTACAGTGCAGGGAAGGCTGACAAGGTTGGAAGTCGGTGTGTGCTTCCAGATGAAATTAGTAGTTCCAAATGAAATTAGTCACCATTAGGTTTTTGCACTTTCCTGCAATAAGGTAAAGAAGCACCAGATAAATTGTGACTTCAAGTTGCTGGCTAATGGCAAGGAGCCTTCTTTCTAGTTCCACATATGAGGATGAGTCATTTTAGATACGAGAATTTGAATAGGAGCTGGCAAGACTCAGGCTCAAATTCTACCTCATTCATATTCCGAAATATCATGAGACTACGAGATCCTGATTTCCTGTGTAATATTTAAGTATCCCAAATGCTGAGTGCTGGAAAAAGTTGGCACCCATGTATATTATGTATTTTTCTTTGCGGTCATTGATATTTGACCAGGGATCAAATTTTAATAATTTTATTACCAGTTTGAATCACGAGATAATGTGGACTAGAAGTGGTTTCTTGAAAAATTATCCCCTTTAGCTTGTTTATAAGGTTTTTAAGGCGGTGTTCTGGCAGGAAATGCCAATTTCAACTTTCAATTCATGTAGGATATTTGTTAATTAACAGTTATTCAAATCGAAAGAGAAGGTACTACCTTTTTGGTCTATATGTAAGAATGTTTGGGTTTACTGTTGAAAAGAGAGATTCAATTGTCAAAACTTTGAAGTCAAGAGTGACAGTCAATAAGAGAGATTGAATTGTCACAACTTTAAATTCAAGAGTGATAGATTTTGCCAACAATATTAATTTAGCCTACGCTGCCTTATGCTGCCTCACTGTCGAAGCTGTTGATATTTTCAGTTCAGAGGCAAGTTTTTAAAGTTGGTGACACGCAGCTGATATTGTTAACTATGAAGTTTCTGCACCTGTCTCTGGCTTTAGAGGGCTGATTTTAGTACGTGCTGATTTTTTGTAATGATATTAAAATTTTTAGGTCATACTTCTTTTATGTGATAATATTTGATCTCATTGTGCGATTTTTTTGGTAATTGACCAAGCTATACAATTCCCAGAAATTGGGCAACCATCATTTTGTAAAGGATGATAATTGTCGCACAGTAACCATCCATTGGGTTGAGTCTAGGCCAACAAGCAATTGCTTGCACTTATAACATATTTCCACATTGCCTTTTTTTGGTTCAAGGGCCTGTACCATGATAATCATAAAATTGAAGTCCTTAATTATTTCTGTATAAAAAAAGTTCATGCAATTTGAAATAGTGAAACAACTCAGAACAAGTCTTACATATGTATTGCATAATCAAGTAAGAGAGAGATATGGGACGATAAATTGGAGATGCAATCTGAATTAAGAACATATACCTAAATTTAGAATAGAATCAAGATCAACCTTTTGCATAATGTGCTTACAATATTTTATACATTTCAAGGCAGTTTTTGCTTACCATTCCATTCTTGCTTTTCCTACCAAAAAGAATCTTTACATTCCATACTTTTACTTTGGTAGAATTATATATTCTCTATGTTTTCCTATATATACTATGCATACACCGCAGGTATTGCACGATATATAACAAGTCCAAAATACATCCAAGTCATATTTTTGACATTTATACACTTACAACACTTTCCAAGACTTTAATAGTTGCCTTGTCCTGAGACAAAATATGCTTACAAAATCTGGAAAGTGCTTTGACCTATTGTTTCATCCTTTACATGATGTTAATTATGTTGTCCACTAATATACTCTTCTTACATTTGGCATAGGAGGCATCATTTACTAGTTTTCATCTTGTGCACACTAATTAACAACCTTCATGTATTTTCAATTAAATAACCTTTCCAACAGACCACCCTCATGGGTTTTCAATATGTGAAAACCCCCATGAATTGCCATTTCATGTTTTCAATCTATTTGGGTCTGTTTACATATATCTATCTAAAATGTGATCATTTTGTTCTTCAAAATTTTACCTATTGACAAATTGTGTTGTGTTCGAGTCTATTTTTGTTCTGGATACTCAAATGGAGCTGGTTGGAACTACGTTGGTGGAGGAGCGGATGGAGGTGGTAGTGTTTGGGTTGCCTTATTCTTCTTGAGCATGAGGTGAGGGATGATGTATTTTGGGGTATTCGTCATACTTTTCGTGGTTGGTATGAATACTTTCAGGTCCACTTTGTATACTTTCTAATCTGTGATAGCTTCATTCACTTTTCCAAGGTATAGTTACAATTATCTCAATTTTTGCATGACTTCGAAAAAGTATCTACTTCTGCATTGTCTACAATTGGGTTCTCAAGAGATATGGCATTCTAGATTTCCTCAATCAAACCCTCTAAACTATCTCTCACTTGGTGTGCTTGTACCCTAGAAAAAGTATTGCATGGTTTGTTGTGCTCCGACTCTCACAATCTATCACTGACATTATCAAGAGACTATAAGGATGTTTGTATTCCTTTTTCTACCTCTTGATCATCCGTTTATACTATCATCTACACTTGCATTGTTTTGGAAATGTTTTTTATGCCCTGACTATCATTCATTATAGCCTATGACTATGCATTCTAGTCCAATAGGTCAAATTTGATTTGTTTGCATTGTGTTGTATCTTGTTGGAAAAGATTGCTGTACTCATGTAATACGAGGATTACATATTTCACTTCTTTTTGATCTAGAGAACTTCTCAGATTCACCTTCGTCGCATTCTCCGACTCTTTCCAATTGTCCACAAATTTACTAACCAAAGTGGTCAATTGCATTTTCTCACTAATGACTTGGTCACCTATGGCTTCTGATACAATTATCTTCAATTTATGTTTTGATGTTATGCAATGCCTATTCCAATGTTTCCTTCATTTAAGTTAGTTGCACTTTACTACACCAATGTTTTAATCCAACATGTGGACTCCTAAGTTTTTTTTGTAATGGCATCTGCTCAATATCTAGCTCAAGATTGTTGGTAATGGCTTGCAAGGTTGTCGTTTACACACTTATCCGAGAAATACATGACACTATTACACACACATATGAGTACGGAAGGGCAAGTTTGTATTTTCTTATTTTTGTACTTGATTGTATTGGCCACTAGAATGTCCGGGTATCCCTTGTTGTAACTTCGTATGTGGTAATCGGATCCAAACTAGAGCTTCCTACCTCCACAATGTTATCCTTTGGTTTTCTCTCACCTTGCGCACTAACCATTTGTACCTAAGGGGTGAATACTATTTACACGCTATATTTTGGCTGAAAATTTTATACTTCCTTTCTCTTTTGTTCCAACTTAGTTTTTTCTTGTGTAATTGTTTGATCCTTCATAATCTAAGCCCACTCTTTTACTTGTGCTTTAGCTTCAATGGTTTGTTTTTCTCTACGAATTTCTTATCGTCCTCATCTTTTTTATTTATCCATTTTTTACGCTCTTTTTTCTCCTCTTTTTCATCTTTGTATTTTTTTTCTTCCTTGCTCTTTGCTTCTTTTTCTTTCTTTTTTGTTCTTTCCTCTAATTTTCTTCTTGATCGGAGACCAACGATTACATAGATATCAACATCTCTACCCTTAATAAATTGGAGATTACAAACAGTTGATTTACACTCGATGAGTAAGCGTATATCTATATCGAAGCCTTCCTTTAGCTAAGCAACCACAACTAGGGGGTATCCAATCCGTCAAAGTCACCTAGGGAATGAATCCGGCCCTATTCGTGTTCGACTCTTTGTGCCGGGTATCTCCAGGGCTTGCCTCAGCAAGACTTGATCCCTGGTGGACTCCTTCCAAGCCATTCAACTTCACCAATGAACCAAGATCCCTTCGAGTTTCTAAGCTTCAACTTTCTTAATTTTCTTTTTGGAGTTTCTAACCTTCATCTTTCTTGATTGTTTTCTTTTGTAGATCTTCCTCTTCTTTTCACTTTATCTCCTCCTCATCTTGTTTTACATTTCTTTCTACCGTATATTTCTTGCCGACTTCCTCTTGTTCTACTTTATGCTTGCATTCCTCTTCCTTTACAATGTGTGCATATTCTTCTACCTTTCTAACAACTAACTTGGAAACTTCCTCCAATTTTTGTTTCCCATGTTCTTCTTTATATTCATCCTCCTACTTTTTTGTGGAGAACAGATCGTAGTTGTTGCAGAGAATAGACAAAATAAATACGAATAATATTCAATACATTCCATTACACTTTCATATTACATATAACCATTTATATAGGAAACAAATTTCCTAAAATATAGGAGGTAGCCATAACCTCTCCTCCTTATCTATGTGAGTTGTTAAAACTAACTCACCCGTATTTGTTATAAATTGTTTTATATAACAACTATATAACAAATTACTAACATATTTACTAATTCAAGTTTACATGATAATAATTATTAATGTAATCATTATTTACCCACACACACAGAGCACTAACTCATATTTCCTAACATTCCCTCCTTAATGTGAACATGAGGAAAACCTGTCTTGTACTTTAACGTGCGCCTTGATGCTTTCTTATGATCTGGATGGTTTTGTTTTTATGATAGCCAACAACCTTCGAAATGATTTTTTAAGTGGAAATCCAACAACCAAAAAGATGGTTTTGTTTTCAGGATAACCAACAAACCTTCGGGATGGTTTTCAAAATGGATAACCAACAACCATAATATCATGATGTTGCGATTATCATCGATCTCATCACATTCTTCCATCGAGAGGATTATTTCGGAAATGCACTTACACATTACAAATAAAAAAGCTCGAAATGGAACATTGGTATCATGTTCCCCCCACAATGTGAATTTTTCACTTATTCTCGCAAACCAAACAAGAACACTCAAATTTGAAGCATACCACATGCAATCGAAAGAAAACATACTTTGAAAAAGATGTCACCAAACCTTCATGCGACCACCGCTTATCATTGGCGATCGACGAGAGCTCACCGATCAACCTCCAACCTTTGATGCATCCGTCCTTCGATATTATGTTGCTAGCTCGGTTGCATTTGATCATGAAACTAAAAAAATACAATGCCCCCTCGATTTAGACTCGGACGTTAGGTAACACCGAAAATGCGTTTGTAAGATATTTTTTTAGTTTTCGTATTTTTACAACGATATAAAATTCGACAATTTTATAACTTTGACTCACGATGTCAACTAATGACACAAAACTTACAACACCAAAAATGACAATTTACGATGACTTTATAATTGAGTGACAAAAAAGTTACAACAATGATTAACTAAAAATGATAGTAAAATTTATGAAAGGACAACACTTCATAACAAATGACCGACAAAATGATTAAAGAGACAAGACATTTTATATAACTTTTTTTTGATGACTATATACTCAAGAACATTATTCAACATATCTCAAACTTATCCAAACAAAAATTTAACTTAACGATTAGGTGAAAGGCATGTTCTCCTGAGAGAAAGCCCGACCCCCTCGATGTGGACAAGACATCAACGACGGTGAATTTTTGGTCGACGATGTACGCATTGGCATCTACCGCACGTCGCTGTCAAGCCGTACTCATTGTCATCTATCATTTGATGTGTCGCCGTACTGAAGCTTCCTCGGGTACCACAGAAGTCCAGTTCGACTTTAAGCTCTTTTTCCAACGGCTTCAAAATATCTATTATCTTCTCGACTATCAGTAGGGATCTGCGTAGACGTCTCCCATTCCCGCCACTCCTCAAATCCATGTTCCTCTTCCTTGACAACATTGATATCTACAGGGAATGAGATCGAAACAGAAGAAGAAGAAGAAATGGAATTTGAGTTTGCAGACTTACACTCTGAACATGCATTGCAGGGCTTTTGACATTTGTTTGGGAAACACAGGGTCCGGTTGAGGGATAAGTCCATTTTGTCACCATAAACGAGATTATAAGAGGATATAAGAAAATTGTAGGTATCGTATAAATGACAATGCATGGAATGACTTGAATCTGAAAGACGGGCTCATTGCTATGAATTTATAAAACCAATTCACATTCGTATTGTGAATGTTGACAGAATATTGTAATGAAAATTTGCGGTTTTCATTATTACCGGGTTGCAAGGCTAGCAAATACCGGATTGAAGAAAAAAGATGTAGAAGCACTTCCCTCTATTATCTACAGCACAATGAGGTCTGACCCAAATATTGTAGCAGTGCGTTGTCTGCTTGGCCGAATATGCAGAAGGGGAAACATTAAGAGTGTTGCCACAGTGCCGGCACAACTTCCACATGGAATGTGTGGACAGATGGCTTCTCTCTCATATACCCCGCACATGTATTCTAAACACAGCCGATAGCCCGCTACAGCCGATGTCACAGGGGCCTCCGCCACGGGGAGTGCGCACATGGAGTCAATATTAAAATCACTGCAGCCAGCGCCAACAATTGGAGGAACTGAAATCATTGCTTAACTAAAATAAAATAAGAAAAATCATTGATGAATCGAAACGTGTCAATACATGATTGAACAAATAGATATTAATGTGATAGTTATGTCGTAAAATTCAACGAGCATTGATTCCCCCCGAGCTGACCTTTCGGCGCAGTCTGGCTGCTGAAATGCGTGTACGGATGCGCACAGTCGTCCCTAAAGCGCTCCGAGCGCGATTTTCTTATCCATGTGCGGTCATCTTCACCGCTCATGTCCCACCTGCAGAATTCCCTTCTTCAAAGAGCCACATGTCAAGAACAAAGTTGAGTTACATGTCAAGCCCAAAAGTAGAGGATATTGACATCGTTAGTTCTTTGAAGCCAGCGGCTACCCTCCACTGAAAATGCACCTATGCATGTGGGCATTTTTTTCATATCATGATGTGTTGACATAGCCATTGCCCTCGCCGGAAAGGACTGCTGTGCCGGAAACTATGATGTGACATTTTGACGTGATGTGTTTACAAGACATGACAGTTTGAATTTGAATTTAAATTATCTTTTGCCTGTCCCGCCCAAAATATTTTCAAAATAGACATGAGACGGGATAGCCATTGTGAAACCCATACAGCTCGCGTTATTTTCACATGAATCTTTGCAGTCCTGTAATTTTGTGACCGTCGCCTCTGTAACATTTAATCCGTCGAAATTGACATAGTCCAGCTCCACAAATCTCACATCGGTGCCCTTGATTTCATCGATCCGCCTGCAGGTTTTATTGTCGCTAGACCCGGGATCGAAACCAGGCGGACATTGGCACTGTGGTTCCCAGTTCTGATCAACCTTACACACAGCGTTCTCTCCACAAGACCCGTAGATTGTACAGTACCCTGTCACGGCTTCCCACACCATTTCCCATGAAGAAGAAGGGGAATCCCTCTTCGACTGTACATTCGGAGTCTCCCGTTGCTCTGTAAAGTGAGCCTCCTCAAGTGATCCTCCTGCCCGCCGTCGGACGCCATGATCAAACTATCTTCACCCACGCTGCTTGTGTTCAGAAATCCATACTTGTCCAGAGTAATCGCCGGATATTCACCGTTTGATTGCCAGTACGATTTCTGTGCTTGGCCTTCCTGTTCATTGTAATACAGAGTAATTTTGGACTGTGTGTCTATAGAAAGAGAATAATAGTTACCGCTGCCATAAGTAGCATTGGTGGATCTCGACTGCAAGGAGTCATTACCGCTGAATTTCTGTGTTGGAAGAAGGGTAAACGTTGGAAATTCATTAAAGCTCTGCCAAGCAAAATTCTGGCGCTGGCCCTGGCTTGTATTGAGGACCAAATTACCTGTATCCTGTAACATCAGGTCCATTGGCGAACCAGATAAATCCTTACTACTCCATGTGCTTAGCCCTTTCTCGTCTATAGTGGAGGAGGCTGCTGCACCGCCAAATATAATTCCATACGATCAAATGCAGAGACCGGAGGTGGAGAAGGTTGCGTTCGTGCTCGTATTGTGCTTTACATGGTTTTTCTCATCTTCATATATAACCTCCTCTTCCCCATTAAATGCAGTGTATTTACCTGTATTTTTCTTTCTGTTTGCTTATTTTATATTTCGAATATTGTCATTTGGAGCGTAATATAATCTGCCCTCGGCCCTCGTTTTCAATTTATGATTTTACCACCGTCAAACATGAGGTTAATGTAGTGTTTTCTTATAATACTAAATATAATTTCCATCTGAATGTCTTTCTGATGTTAAGTGAGTTTTCACAATCAATTTCTTTACATTACCCCGCTGTTAGACTGGAATGAAATTCTTTTGCTGGGCCTTTGATGACAATATATATTAGACCACAATAGTACTAGATGTATATATTCCTCGTGGATGTTTTCTAAAATCTATTTTGAGTGGCAATTTTCAATCAAATATGTTTGAAAAGGTGCGGGGCACGATTCATGCAACAGGATTATATCAACCAGGTTTATATGTGTTTATATTTATAGCTAAATAACCATAAGAAGGGAGACGATAATGTTGGTCGTTGTAATACACAGACATCTGAGATATTTCCAAGTTTAAAGTTGTGCGCTTAAAAAATGGGGAAAGCGTGGAATGCGAGTTACGCAAGGTCGCTGTCATATATTTTTAAATGAGGTGTTTTTGTGCATCGTTTGGCTGTTTTCTTAAAAGACCTCCTAACGTAAATTGATCATGTCCCATCGAAAATGTAATGTAAATCCCATTTTGTCGTTATCTAAAAAATACTCGTATTTTAATTCACATCCATTATTGTGTTATAAAGAAACAGAAAATATTTTATGATACTTAACATAAAAGTTTTCTAAGAAATTGTATTTTGTAATTTGGGACATGGTTAAGATAAAATGCACTTCTTCATGAGCTACTCAATGTTTAGTCTATTGACGTTTCTCTTTCAAATATTTTGCCTTTCACCACAATTAGAAACGGAAAGAGCATAATTGCTACTACATGTCATGTAATTTGAATCTTGATTTGGTTGGGCAAAGAAAGTTTTATCTTTTCATTTTTGCATTTTCCATATCAATGGCAAAGTCTTTATTTTAGGTAGAATATTACTTAACATTATTTCTTATGTTATTTCTTATTTCTTATGTCGTATGGGCACCCATATCCTTTAACCACTAGTACAAGCAAAGTGTTTTTGAGATAAGTTAGAGACAAAAATATATTTTTATCTCCAACTTCACCTTGACTTTTTATTGGAAACTTGTACACAAGATGGACGAGGGTAATTTACAATTAACATAAAATAAATTTAAAAGAATATACTTTTAAACAAACTAACCCTAATTCTAGTATGTGGTGTTTGGTGGAAGCTTGTACTTATGAGGGTTAAGTTTCCCTAGCGTGAAGTGACGTAGAAGGGATAATGACATAGGGTATGAAGTTGCACAAAAGGGCCAATGATGGAGAGTGCAAAGGACTGGAAGAGGTTTGTCGTGTTTAGATCTACAGAGATTATTGAAGAAAATGGCCAAAGAAAGATTTTAGTTGCTGATCAAAATGCTTTCACCTAAGGAAATAACATTTGCAGAAGTGTGAATTTTTCTCTTAAATCCTCTAGTTTTGTTCTTAGTGTGGAAATATCTACTACGGGAATCGATCTGGACGTACTCGCAAAGCTACAATATCTGGGAGACTATCCAGAATTGATGAAAATAATTACGAGCTGCTACCATAATGGTTTATATATGGTTCAACACATAAGATGTGGTTCCTATTAACACCACCATAAAAGTATGAGTAACTAGATTACCTAAAATGGGTATACCCATGATCATATATAACAACAACAAACATTTGATAAAGTAAACAGTTGTGATTGTCCATGGTCATCTACATAAAGTAAGGTGGATCCCTTTGAGAGAAATTATGAACCATGCCATATAAGTTCTGGTAGGAAATACAGTAGAGAGATACTAGCTAGCTACTCATAGAAGCAAACAAGCATCCACGAATGTAGTACTCATCATTACAATATAGTGGGAAGATGGATTTGATTTCAATTAGCCCATGTTTTTGGCCCACAAACTCAAAAAATTGTCGAAAAGGTTAGTGAGGTTTCTAGTAAAGCCTTTACGTATTAATGGACAATAATTATGTTGTGCTTCACACATTGAGGATCTGTAAATCTAGAGGTAGATGAGGTATATTACCCACACGAGTGGTTTGACAAATAGATCCCATTCAAACCATACACGACCTATGAGGAAAACTAGAATATTATAGATTGGGGAAAGAAAATTAATGAGATGCTTACTGTAGACCGCTACATACCAAAGGAAGTGTGCACATACACAATTCCATATGCAAAAATGAATTTGTTTCATGATGGTTTCATACTCCAATATGAAGGGGCTAACATTAAACAACCAAAGAATTTCACATTCTTCATTTACATGGATATAGCCAAGGTAGAACTACATAGGAAACAACATGATTACTACACATGTTCAAAATTTTTGTGGCACACTGAACACTCAAAATATCCAATTATATGTGGCGTAAAATTTGTAGCAACTATAGAAGCAACTAATGAAGCACAACCTAAAATACAAGAAGAAAAAACAATAATAAGGAAAGTAAAGGGAAAATATAATGTGATTGTACAAACTGAAAGACCTCAACCGTAGGTAGCAAAAATCTTGAGCTACCCAGTTGGTTCACCATTCAAGAATTTGAAAAATTGAAAGTTAATTAAATTAAAGTGCATCATATTATGCTTGAGGATATGGGAACAAAGATTTACTTACAAAAAGAGTGAGAAGTTTATCTAGAAAGTAGTTAGAAGAGTATAGGATCTAAATGATTTAATATAAATTGAATTAAGTATAATTTCAGGCTAACTATTAAAGTATATGATATAGAAATAATAAAATACAATGAATGGAAAAGAAACAAACAAGTAACAATGTGAAACCCTAAGAAAAAGAGGGAGATAGAAGGACTCAGGTGATTCTCGAGAAATCTGAAGTGATATGGGTAGGTGAATAGCTAAAAATACTAAGATGAGTGTATTCGATTCTTACTAGAGGTTCTGTGACTCGAAATGATGTTGGACAGAGTGCCCAAAGGAGGAAAGGAGTGTTTGGGCACTAGTGACTGTATCTGGGTGCTTGTGTTTAGATATGTGCTTAGATTATGATATCTTCTGTCCACGAGGAAATTCGGTGTTGACATTTTTTTTCGCTCTATATTTTCTCCTAGTTCACTGAATGTACTTATATCTTGTAAAACAATTTGTCTACCCACACATATCCACAAACCCCATCAAATCTAATAAAAAATGTAGAATGTGGAGTCAGATTGACCTCGGTTGTCACCCAAAGAGTGAACTTAGTACAAAGTGTTGCACTACATTTCAGATTCCATTTAGTTTTGTGTTAGAGTGTGTGTAATGATGCCTTAGGATTTCATTTTGCATGTTACACTATGATAGTGGGGTAGATGTAGAATGCTCCAGAAGAAAATGTGTGTAATTGAATAGAATAGACTTCCCCTCCTATGTTATGTATGCAGAACTGAGTCAACTCTTGCCCCTTGCACAAGTGTTCTAAATGGATGCTTTGAGATGCTCATTGTGCCTTTAGATGCAAGCTTAGGCTATATTAGATAATGCTAGTGCTTAGCCCCTTATTTGAGATCTATAACTATGTATATATATCCCTTGTTTGAATTTTATAATTGACAACTTAAAGGTCAACCCAAAAGTATACAATATGCTGAAGAAGTAAAAGAGACCCAAAACAGTGAGAAAAGGGGAGAAAGGGTTAAGAGCGCCCAAGAGGGACAAGAGTGCTTGAGCACTAGTATCCTAAATGATCACCAGTGTCTAAGGCCATAAAAATAAATCAGTCAAATACCAACATAGTTGTAGGGTGTGCAAGGTGAATAAAAGTAGAAAAAAAGCAAAAGGCCAAACAAGCATTGTCAATTACTAGTTTTCTTTCTTACATGTATATATTAACATGTTATAGGACCTAGAAATGCACCCAAGTGCATATATTTTGTGTCTACAATTTTCTCCCACTTTATGATGATGAGTGAATAATCAATAACATGAATGCTAACCCAAATGCTAACCCAGACGTGCAACCCGGATGTGAACGCTAAATAAGATATTTTTCAAGGGGAATAATATGCATTAGTTTAGTTGGACATTTATCTTCAAAATCTTGCCAGAGAAAACTGTTGTGGGTTATTGATGTTGCGGGCCATCTAAGAAGAAAAAATATGGGGTAAAACTCTTCACCTTCCATATAACCAAGAGAGAATTTATAAATGGACCATGAATTTGTTGATGTCAATAGTATGGTTGCCCAGTTAGTGATACCATCAAGGGTGAGCCTTGGGACTCTTCCATTAAGTGCAACTTTTTAGTTCGGGATAGGCTACGGAGGCGTACAAATTATTAGTTTTGGAATGTGCTTTAGCATTCTTGTTACACCGAAGGTGTTTCTTACATGGGATGAAGCTTTGGGGTCTCTGACATGTGTCAGTAGATCGGTGACCTGCACTTCCAAGAAAGAAGGGAAAGAAAATGCGCAGGGTGAGAAGAAAGAGGGGCTGCTGGACAAGGTGAAACAAAAGCTTCCAGGGAACCGTAAGAATGAGGAAGAGAAATCCTATTCGGAATAAGTAGACGTTTATAGTTATATGAATCCCACTTTCTTTACATTTCTACAATAAAAAAATGGCTATGTTCTAGCTGTAATATATAATCTCTATTATCTAATATATTACTATTAATCAAGTCAAATGAGATCAGGTTTGAGTAATATTTTGAGAAAAAACATACACTTCTTTATCAAATCAAATTACAACTAACTAATGAGTTGTTTATTAAGGAGATTCATCATTGGTTTCTTGCAAACATATGTGAGTGATCTACAAATACTCAACAATTAAAAACACAATTAAAAATTGTGAAACTTTAACATACAAGAAGAGAGTCACCTACCTAATGATGACTACAATTATATACAAATACCCCATTCAACACACTAAAATACTTATGTTAAATGACACAAAATATTTTGGCCTTTTGAACCATATGACTCCCATTTAAAATAACAAGCAATCCCATTTTATTTTGTTTGTCAACACTAGAGCATGAAAAAATAAATGATGAGTTTGGAGAAAGGGTAAAAAAATGTGACCAGTTTTGTAGAGAACTTAACAAGTGGCTTCTTTCCGTTTATTTATTATTCTTTTTTTGTATTTGGTCTAGCCCTGCATTAGTAATTACAAATTTTGAGAAAGTTTGAATTTTTTTATAATTATATTTGCTTGGGGTTTAATACAAAATTGAATCATATTTATGTTGACGACGTTGTTTAAATAAGAATTATAAACTTTGCGTTGATATAAACAAACTCACAAACTCTCAATTTAGTCACCACTAAGGTTTAAGAAGTAAGTTTCCTACAATTATAATTTCTTTTCATAAACAAACTCACAAACTCTCAATTTAGTCACCATTAAGGTTCAAGAAGTAAGTTTCCTACAAAATATTCAGCGTAAAAAAAAACCACTAAGCATTAAAGAGTAAGTTTTCTACGAAATATTCGGCCTAAACAAACATGCAATAAGCTTTAAGAATCAAGTTTTCTAACTTCTACTCTTATAAGGGGTATCCAAACTCCAATATATAGATTAGATCATTGCCACACTCTCCCAATCGTATTACCTAAATATATACATAAAAATAGTAACAATTGAGGTAGAAAACTAATTTTTTTATGGAATAATAGTGATATGCAAAGCCAAGAAGCAAAAAAATTGTTTTGATATCCCATTTGAATTTAGTGATTTAAATTTCAATTACTGGCCCTCAAGTGTCAATATGATTGATTCAAGAAAGAATTTCAAATTCATATGTCAATCACCCTTTAGGTATTAGGACACTCAAGGGGTAGTAAGGGATAATTTTACCTTTTTAATGAAAAAATTAGGGATGGGAGTTTATCAAAAACAATAAAATGCACTAGATAATGATATTTAATCTAACCCATAGATTAAAATTATGGTACACGAGAAGAAGGTACAACATGGAATTATCAAAGCTATAGTTGATAACTAGTTGGAGAGGAATAAACATAAGAGGGGTATGGATAATATGATGAATAAGAGGAAAATAAAGAGAATTTGATAAAATCCATACTCATGAGAATTCCCAAGCTCCCCTCATTCACATAAGATCCACCTATATCCCTACCTCTAGGGGTTACTCAAGGTTCCTCTAGTTCTCATACTTAATCTGCACTAAAACCTCACATAGGCATAATAAGTTTTGTGTGTATTGTCTCTTCAGATGTTCCTTTCACAAGTATTTTTTTCACACCAATTGATGTATCTGATAGTGATTCTTTGAGTATGTCTCAAGTATTTTTCCCAAGTTATTATTCCTTAAAAAAATTTATCCAATTGACTCTTTGACATAAGTTGTATCAATTTCTAATATTTCTCATACCAGATCGATTTCAAACGTTCCTACAAATTCAACCCCTCTCCACCTGATAAGTAGTTGATTTGGAGTCAATGTTTACAAGGAGAAGGAAAAGCACTACGGGTTACACCTTTTGGAGAATGGGATTACGTTTTTTCAAAATGTTGAAAAACACCATGTGTTTTTCAACGTGGTGAATAACACACTCTATTTTTCATCTCTTTGGAAATATTCAACCCCTCTCCACCTAATAAGTATTTGATGTGGAGTCAATGTTTACAAGGAGAAGGAAAAGCACCGCGGTTACACCTTTTGGAGAACGGGATTACGTTTCAAAATGTTGAAAAACACGTGCATTTTTCAACGTGGCGAATACACGACCTATTTTTCATCACTTTGGAAAAATTCAACCCCTCTCCACCTAATAAGTAGTTGATGTGGAGTCAATGTTTATAAGGAGAAGGAAAAGCACCATGGGTTACACCTTTTGGAGAATGGGATTACGTTTTTCAAATTGCTAAAAAACACCATGCGTTTTTCAACTTGGTGAATAACACACTCTATTTTTCATCACTTTGTAAATATTCAACCCCTCTCCACTTGATAAGTATTTGATGTGGAGTCAATGTTTACAAGGAGAAGGAAAATCACCACGGGTTACACCTTTTGGAGAACAGGATTGTGATTTTCAAAATGTTGAAAAACACCGTGCATTTTTCAACTTGGCGGAAAACACACTCTATTTTTCATCACTTTGGAAAAATTCAACCCCTCTCCACCTGATAAGTATTTGATGTGGATTCAATGTTTACAAGGAGAAGGAAAATACCATGGGTTACACCTTTTGGAGAACGGGATTACATTTTCAAAATGTTGAAAAACACCGTGCATTTTTCAACGTGGCGAAAAACACACTCTATTTTTCATCACTTTGGAAAAATTCAACCCCTCTCCACCTGATAAGTAGTTGATTTGGAGTCAATTTTTAAGGAAAATCATAAGGAGAATGAAAACACACATTTTTTACGTGGTTACACTTTTTTCAACTGGGATTCAACCCCGCCTGATTTTTGTGGAAATTTTTACAAGGAGAAGAAAAACACCATACCTTTGGGAGAACGGGATTTTTTCAAAATGTGAAAAACACCATGCGAAAAACACACTCTATTTTTCATCACTTTGGAAATATTCAACCCCTATCCACCTGAAAAGTACTTGATGTGGATTCAATTTTTACAACAAGAATGAAAATCACGGGGTTGCACCTTTTGGAGAACGGGATTGGGTTTTTCAAAGTGCTGAAAAACACCATGCATTTTTCAACGTGGCGAATACACGACTGTTTCTCATCGCTTTGGAAAAAATCAACCCTTCTCCACCTGAAAATTAGTTGATGTGGATTCAATTTTTACAACAAGAAGGAAAATCACTAGGGGTTATGCCTTTTGGAGAATGGGATCGGGTTTTTCAAAGTGCTGAAAAACACCATGCGTTTTTCAACGTGGCGGAATACACGACCTATTTTTCATCACTTTGGAAAAACTCAACCCTTCTCCACCTGACAAGTAGTTTATGTGGAGTTCAATGTTTACAACAAGGAGGAAAAGCACCATGGGGTGCCTTTTGGAGAATGTGATTGTGTTTTTCAATGTGCTGAAAAACACCGTGTGTTTTTCAACGTGGTAGAATACATGACTTGTTTTTCATCGCTTTGGAAAAAATCAACCATTCTCCACCTGACAAGTACTTGATGTGGAGTCAATGTTTATAATAAGAAGAAAAAAATCATCGAGGGTTGAGCCTTTTGGAGAAAATGAGATCATGTTTTTCAAAGTGTTGAAAAACATGTGTTTTTTTCAACGTGGTGGAATACATGACTTATTTCTCATCACTTTGGAAAAATTCAACCCATCTCCACCTGATGAAGTAGTTTATATGGATCAATGTTTATAAAAAATAAGAAAATCACCGGGGGTTGCTCCTTTTGGAGAACAGGGATCGGTTTTTCAAAGTGTTGAAAAACACCGTGTGTTTTTCAACGTGTGGAATACACGACCTATTTCTCATCACTTTGGAAAAACTCAACCCTTCTCCACCTGACAAGTACTTTATGTGGAGTCAATTTTACAACAAGAATGAAAAATGCACTAGGGGTTGCACCTTTTGGAGAACGGGATCATGTTTTCAAAGTGCTTTGAAAAACACCATGCATTTTTCAAAGTGGCGGAATACATGACCTATTTCTCATCATTTGGAAAAACTCAACTCTTCTCCACCTAACAAGTACTTGATGTGGAGTAAATTTTTACAACAAGAAGGAAAAGCACCGGCGTTGCACCTTTTGGAGAACGGATCGGGTTTTTCAAAGTGTTGAAAAACACCGTGCATTTTTCAACGTGGCGGAATACACGACCTGTTTTTCATCGCTTTGGAAAAATTCAACCCATCTCCACCTGACAAGTAGTTGATGTGGAGTCAATGTTTACAACAAGAAGGAAAAGCACCAGGGGTTTCCCCTTTTGGAGAACGGATCGATTTTTTCAAAGTGTTGAAAAACACCGTGCGTTTTTCAACGTGGCGGAATACACGACCTGTTTCTCATTGCTTTGGAAAAACTCAACCCTTCTCCACCTGACTAAGTACTTGATGTGGAGTCAATGTTTACAACAAGAAGGAAAAGCACGGGGTTTGCGCCTTTTGGAGAACGGGATTAGGTTTTTTCAAAGTGTTGAAAAACACCATGCATTTTTCAACGTGGCGGAATACACGACCTATGTTCTCATCGCTTTGGAAAAACTCAACCCTTCTCTAACTGACTAGTACTTTATGTGGAGTCAATGTTTTACAAAAAGGAAAAGCACCGGGGTTGTGCTTTTGGAGAATGGGATTGTGTTTTTCAAAGTGTTGAAAAACACCATGTGTTTTTCAACATGGTGGAAATACACTCCATTTTTTTCATCGCTTTGGAAAAATTCAACCCTCTCCACCTTGATAAGTATTTGATGTGGAGTCAATGTTTATAACAAGGAGGAAAAGCACCACGGGTTGCACCTTTTGGAGAACAGATTGTGTTTTTCAAAGTGTTGAAAAACACCATGCATTTTTCAACGTGGCGAATAATATACTCTATTTTTTATCACTTTGGAAAAATTCAACCCCTCTCCACCTAATAAGTAGTTTATGTGGATTCAATTTTTACAAGGAGGAAAAGAAAATGCACCGCGGGTTACACCTTTAATCATGGAGAAGCGAGATTGTGATTTTTAAAATGTTTTTATCTTAAAAACACCTGCGTTTTTCAAAATGGAGAAAAACACTCTTTTTTTTTCACTTTGGAAATATTAAATCCCTCTCCACCTGATAAGTATTTTATATGGAGTCAATGTTTATAAGGAGAAGGAAAAGCACTAATGGGTTACACCTTTTGAGAACGGGATTGCGTTTTTTACAAAATGCTAAAAAAACCATGTGTTTTTCAACTTGTGAATAACACACTCTATTTTTCATCGCTTTGGAAAATTTTGACCACTCTCCACCTGATAAGTAGTTGATGTGGAGTCAATGTTTATAACAAGTAGGAAAATCACCGCGGGTTGCACTTTTTGGATAACGGGATTACGTTTTTCAAAGTGCTTTGAAAAACACCATGTGTTTTTCAATGTGGCAAAAAACACACTCTATTTTTCATCACTTTGGAAAATTCAACCCCTCTCCACCTGATAAGTAGTTGATGTGGAGTCAATGTTTACAAGGAGAAGGAAAAGCACCACGGGTTACACCTTTTGGAGAACGGGATTGCATTTTTCAAAATGTTGAAAAACATCGTGCATTTTTCAACGTGGCGGAAAACACACTCTGTTTTTCATCACTTTGGAAATATTCAACCCCTCTCCACTTGATAATTAGTTTATGTGGAGTAAATGTTTACA